>CM037851.1:195988241-196588241 GCA_021234595.1 Delia radicum | reverse complement strand
TTGTTTTTATATACATCAAGATTATTTTTATGTTATTTTCAATTTATAACGAGCTTTCAACATCCGTATATTTACAAAAATAAAGCAAATCAAACATATTAGCTAGGTTGATACTAGTATTTCGCTCTGGGTAAAGTCTCATCAGAACCCAAAGTTTTAGAAAAGCTGGAGCCTCCATAATAGGCAGAGCTTTAACAAATAACCTATTAATCATCAATTTTGCTCCATTCTTGTATTCTAAGTAATCAAACACGTGATTAGGGTCATTTCCTAACAAGCAGCATGACGTTACTAAACTTTGAAGACCAAAAATGTTCCATTTATAAAAAAAAATTTAAGTTTTTACTCTGGCTCAAGTAACTGCCATACCTAAATAAGAGCGGCAAGCGTTTTCTAGCTGTCAAAAATTCTCATACCCATACAATTTGTATGTAGCATCCCGAAATAACGCTGCGGCAACTCTTTGCAATTGGAAAATCCAATTTTGACAGCGCGTTTAATAGTGGAGTTAGTTGCAAAAGACAACAAATGTAAACAAATATATAAATAAGGAGAAAAAATATGTGAGAAAAACATATATTTGTTATTAGAAAATTGAGGTAAGTAAATCTTTAAAATTATATGTAGCATATATTGTTTTTTTATATATCTTTTTTAATTTAGAATTTTAACGAACAAATTATAGAGCTAATTCATCAGACTCCATGCCTGTATGACAAAAGGGATGGCCATTATAAGGTCGTTAAACATAAAGAAAAGATTTGGGAGGATATTGGAAAGCACACAAATTTCTCAGGTAGTAAAATTAAACAAATGTCTTGAAAATTATAAAATAAAATTATTAAAAACTAATCGGGGTTGTTATATTTTTTATTTTGATAACCATGGTTTTATCGATTTGACGTATATTTACCGCTCTTGTTAAGGGATGACATTTCAGCGTTAACGCTAGGCGGTAAAAAACGTTTCGCTATCCGCTCTTATGCCCGTAATTTCAAGCAATAGATACCTATCGGTGCTTAGATACCTACCCGATTTTGTTCGTGTACACGGTAGGTATATATTGCTTCAAATTACGGCCATTATTTAGGTACGGCAGTAATACTACCATTTATCGATTTTGTTAGTTTCAATTATTATTTTCATATATTTTAAGTTACAGTTATTATAAATTTAAGTTATATTTTCCAAAATAATATTCAAAGAATACATGTCTGTTTTTTTTTTATAAATACAGTTGGTTTATATACAATTTTTTTTCAATTCAAATTACAAGAACCCAATGCGCACAAAAACGGATGCGGATCCGTTACGGACCAGTTCCGGATCCGTAATAGAGTTAAAAAACGGAATCAGTGTAATCGCTAATTGAGTTTTTTTTAAGAAAAGGTCATTGTGTGGACCCAGCAAAATCAGTTTTTAATAATTGAGTTTTTTCTTATGAAAAGGTCCTTGTGTGGACCCAGCAAAATGAATTTGTAATAACTTCTTTTTTCTAAGTTATCTAACACAACTCCATTCAGGTGCATTCCAAAGGAAGTTTGTGAACGAACCAATTTCGGTAGTGGAGGAAGTTGGAAAAAAATTCTTCCACTACGCACATGACCGAGTTCAAAAACAACAAAAATAAATGATCAGCCTTACCCACGATGTCGAATGAAGGACATAAGCGAATGAAACCCAGTCACTCACTTTGCAATTGATTTTGTAAATTGAAAAATACAAAAACAAATACAAAGTGAGTGACAGGCTTTCGTGCGCTTATGTTTTCTTTCAAAATCGTGGGTTAGGCCATTAATTTATTTTTTTGTAAACAAACTTTTTTTAATATTCTATGAATTGTTTTTTATGTTTTAAATGTATTTTACTTTTATATGTTAATTTTAAATGAACTGACTGAATGGTTTTTACTTTACTATCGAATGACTATGAATTTAATAATAATAATAAAAAAAAATTAAAACAAAAAATTCATCACAATATTAAATTTTTTTTATTAAAACCACGCAGTGGATTCCGTTTTATTAAAATACACGGGTCCGCAACGGATCCTAATATGATGTCCGTAACGAGTCCGTAACGGATCCAAAAAACGGACATAAAATCCGTTTTTGGATCCGTTTTTTTTAAAGAATTTCTCCCGCTTGCGGATCCAAAGCTGATCCGTAACGGATTCCGCTACGGATCCGTTTTATAAAAACAAACGGGTCCGTAACGGATCCTAATATGATGTCCTTAACGAGTCCGTAACGGATCCAAAAAACGGACATAAAATCCGTTTTTGAATCCGTTTTTTCGAGAGGAATTTCTCCCGCTTGCGGATCCGTAACGGATCAGTAACGGATTCCGTTACGGATAGAAAATACGAAGATGCGGATCCGTTACGGATCCGAAACGGATCCGTTTGGCACACTGGGAAATTGAAAAAGTTTACACAAATGTGTGTAGAAAAACACACAACGAAATGCAATAAATTGAAATAATTTCAAATAACTGAATCGAACATTTTTTTTTTTTACTGATATGTAGATAAAATTTGAACATTTATTTTTAATTTATTATTATTTTGCTATCACGGCTTTGTTTGTTATATAAACGATATTTAAAAATATATAACAAGAAACAGTTTATTTAAATGAAAGGTAAGTAGTCCAGATTTTAAGTGATTCGTCATATATGGTAAATTACTTTTTCAGTTAATTTAAACTACAAACTACTTCGAGGGTATGTACGAGTATGAGGAATATTCAGTATTTTTGTACGGTCATGACTAATCTTCCACAGCATGTACTAAATGCCTTAATAGGCGTTTATTTGAAAATATTAGCTTAACTTCATTGTTAAGCTCTCAGACAATTACTTTGAATCGATAAATAATCCATTTTGTAATAGTATTTTGTTGTTTGTATTGTGGGTAATAGTTTAGGTTTACATACATATTTTTGGTCACATACATATGCACTAAAAACATGAAAATACTTTTATAGAATGACTATAAATTAAATTTGGAATTTATATAATATATTTTTAAATAAGTATTGTTTGAGTTATCTATTTATTGCCATAGAAAAGTATTCGACGCTGTTCTAAGTTTCGAAGTTACAAAAAAAATCTAAATTGAAACATTTCAACATTTTTTTGCTGTTCTGTGACTCACATCCGATTATTTATTTTTTTTTTTTGTTTTATTTATAATTAACAAAAGTTTTCTGCTGTTCTGTGACTCACATCAGATCAGTTTTTTTTTTTTTTTTTTTTTTATTTTATTTTATAATTTACAAAAAGTTTGGAGAAATACAACGAATTCTTTTTCGCAACTATTTATATATTAAAATTTATTTTAAAAAATTTATAAAAATTCTACCATTTTTTATGCCATAATTCGGTTGCGATAAGGTCCAATTTTTTATTTATTTTTTTAAGAATTGTTCACCCGGCACAAAATTGTTGTTTTAGCCCTTCGCTCGAGTCGTTATAAATGACATGTCAATTTTCATTTCTTAAAAACAGTCAAGTTTTATTAGAATCTAATGAGGTAGTTTTTCTTTGAGAACAAGAAACATTTTAAAGCAAACATTAACGAATATTTCTTATCGCAAATAAAATTATTATTATTTTTGTGCAACATGGTTTTTGTATGAATTTAATTTATTATATGTACAAAGTGTTAATTTTAAAATTTTATACTGAGTTCAAATTATTAGTTTAACGGTCATTATGATGATCTTAAATGAAAAAAAATTTTAATTGGAAAATATGGAATTTAGAAAATTTATATTTATATAATGTCACCCCGCATAATTTTTTTTTTTAATATTCAAGAGCTATTGAGCATTGATTTATATGGTTTTACAACGTGGCGCAAACGTAATCCTCCTATCAGAAAATGCTATAAATTTTGCGATTGGCCCCTAATGTCAGTTCTGTTTTGACATTTGTGTAGTAAACACATGCGAAATACACGTTAATAAACAATGTTACGCTACACTGCTCCAGAACGCGGAATATTGGTGACTATTTATTTGACCAATAATCGGTCGGTGACTTTGGCACAACGTGAATTTCGTCGCAGATTTTCTGGCCGTCCAACGCCTACTGGTGAAACACTGCGACGTTTAGCCACTCGCCTCGAAGAGACTGGCACAACACGAGATGCTGCCAGGCGTGGCAGACCCCGGAGTAGCCGTTCTGCAGAGAATATTGCTGCTGTAGCCGAGGATGTCATGGAAGCGCCGTCGACATCGACCAGACGACATGCCACGCAAATGGGTATCAGTCGACGGTCTTTATAGCGATTTGAAGATGTTTCCGTACAAAGTCCAGACGGTGCATCAGCTGTTAGCTGCTGACCGCCAATCGCGTGTAACATACGCTCAAGCCATCCTTAATCACCACCAAAAGGAAGATGATTTTTCATCAAAAATAATCATGAGTGATTAGACCCATTTCCATCTTAGCGGGTACGTAAATAAGCAAAATTTACGCTTCTGGGGCACTGAAAATCCGCGTGTAACCCACGAAGAGTCATTACACCCGCTCAAAGTCACTGTATGGTGTGCTGTTTTCGCTGGAGGAGTCATCGGACCTTTTTTCTTCGAAGACGTCGCGGGCCAAACGGTTACTGTGAATGGTGAGCGCTACAGAGCAATGATCAACGAGTTCTTTTTGCGCAACTTGATGAATTGGGTTTGGAAAACATGTGGTTCCAACAGGACGGTGCAACGGCACACACTGCACGTGCCATAACCGATATGCAGAAGGATGCATTTCCCGGGCGCCTAATCTCCCGTTTTGGCGATTTGCACTGGCCAGCAAGATCGCCTGATTTGACCGCTCCAGACTTCTTTTTGTGGGGGTTTATGTCAACAAGCCTCAGACTCTTGCAGCTCTTAAAGACAATATCCGTCAAGAATGTGAGGACCTATCGCCGGAAGTTTTGGCCAAAGTGATGGAAAATGCCATAAAAAGGGCTCAAATGACAATCAACTGTGGCGGCGGCCATTTACATGACATCATATTCTCGACTTGATGTAAAAAAAATTAAAATACCAAATAAAAATAATCCACAAGAAGAATCAAAGTTTTTAATTTTTTTTTTAAATTACAGCCAAAAAACATCGGAAGGTTATTTTTGCGCCACCTTGTATAAAAACAAAGCACAAGAGAAAAAAAATTAAAATATGTTTGCTTCATAAACCGTTTTTGCACATAATCTATTTCAGCGGCCTTGTCGAACCATAATTCAAAAACTCTGAAAGAATTCTCAAATATATGATAGTCTGTAAGTATTCTGCTTGAAAAGAATGTAAATTTTCATCTGCAACTTTAAGCATTTAGAAGAATTTAACATACTACAATTCCATAAGCGACAAGTATCGCGAAAACTAAGCGAGATACCGAAAAACAGACAAAGATTTAGTAAAATTTGACCTAGATACACGTACCGATAAAACAAATGTTTCGTTTCCATTCGTGCCCCGTTTAATTCCATATCGTTATATTTTGGACCAATTTTCCGTTCTATTATCGGAATGTCAAAATTTGTATTTTCCAAACACGCCAGTTAATGCAACACATGTAACTTTTCGAGGATCACGAAGGATTTATTTTTAGACAAGGTTCCCAGGTTGACTTATTAATTTTGTATAATGTTAAGTGTAACCGACCGATATTGTTATGTTAACCCTAGAAGGAGATCAATAAAGACAATAATAATAATAATTCTATTGTAGGTCAACCATATTTGAAATTAAAAACGCTCTGTGCAGCCTAGGCATTAACTCGTCTAAGAGTTGGGATACTTCTGGCTAAGACAAAGTTTTAAATGGAACGACTAAGACGTGTTTTCATCGCGTTTCTCAATTTTTTGTACTAAAATAAAGCATTTCACCGACAATTATTATTCAAACTTAAAACAAACTCAAACGTGTTTTAATATATTGATACAATATATAATTTAATATAAAACAGTGGCTAAGACTTTATAAAACACAAACAAAAATATTATATCTTAACAAAAAAAAAAAAAAAAAAACAGAAATTAAGATTTTTTTTTATCTTTATTTCTTAGTTGTCTATTTCTTCTGCTGTTTTTTGAGAGAGAAGGACAAAAAAACATGATAAATGCTTAAATTGTAGTAGTTTATGTTTATTTAAGTGTAAAACAATTGGCGAAAATAAATAGTAATCACGATTAAATAATACATAAATATTATCAATAAAAAAAAAAACAATTAATATATTTTGTACTCTTTCAAAAGAATAAATAATAACCCCGATAATAGCCAAAAAACTATAAAGTTAAAAAGTTTGTGCGCCCGGTAGGCTAGTTGGTAGCGTGCTGGCTTATCAGTGCTGGGGTCGTGAGTTCGATTCCCACCAGAGGCACTGGTCTGTTTTCGCTACAACGCGCCGAAGGCCATAGTAGATAGTGCTCGGTTAGGGTAATAGTATATTAAAGTTAAAAAATTAAAATTTTGTTCAAGGACTTATAATTTTTTTTAAAAATAAAAGTGACCGCTAAACAACAACATAAAATTGCATCCATATCATTGGAAGATGTTGCTGTAAAGATTGATGGTATGGAGATACGATTGGATCAATTACCACAAAAAGTTTCATAAGAAATTTCGCTGCATATAAAGGAATTAAATAACAACCTCGCTAGCTGTATAGAAAAAGTTGATCGCTTAAAAGAATCTACTAATTCTAAATTACACAACCTGACAAAAGAAAATAATGTGCTTCGACGACAAATGAATAGATTAGATCCCAGCAAAACCACACATTACCAAATAATGGATAAAGTATTGTATCGACATAGGACGTCATGCGTTACATTACACCTTACTTCACTGATGAATTTTACAGGTGATGCGCCTAAAAGTAATAGGTGTACTCAGTACCTTGTCGAGGATAACGTAACTGGTTACTTATATGGTTACATGTTTTGTAAAAGTAATGTGTCTATAAATAGATTTTCATAAAACAAAATTTATAATATCAAATTATTACAAATATTTTTTAATTAAATAAATAACGTGGTCACGCTGAGATTCGAACCTTGGGTCACTGGGTGCTAAGGATTTGTTGTGCGAAAACTCTACCAACTGAGCTATCGATACATATAATATTTGGTTGCTTAAAATGTAAATGAATTGTTGTGCTTTGTGTTTTCGTTCGTGACATCAAAAATATACACCTTACCCTACTGCTTACAAAAAAATCACAAAGTAATGTGTCTATAAAAAGATTTCCAAAAAGATATTTCAAAAATTACTTTACGTTTATAATTTATGTACTATGTAATTGATGATCGGTAAGTAATTATGTTATGGTTTGAAGTAATGTAAAAGGTAATGAGATATAATTAAAAGGTAATCCTTGAGAGTTCAATTATCGGTAACTCATTACTTTATGTTTCGAAATAATGCTGAAGGTAAGTAGTACTCATTACAAAGTAATGAATTATGTAACCAATTATCGGTAAATAATTACTTTTTGTTTTAAAATAATTATGCAGGTAAGGAGTACACACTACAAGGTAATGTATTACTTTATCGTACCCCTTACCAAAGATTTCCTGGGATGTTATTAAAAGTGGCGTGTCAACCACCTTAACATTAGATGAATTTTATTCCTTAATCCTAAAAATTGGAGCGCGCTATGGAATAAATATAACAATGGCAGATATAAGTGGGTGCAAATATATCAAGATAAAATCCGTTTTAATTAAATTTAATACACGTATAATATTTAACCAAAAAAGGATCCAGCCTTAATAAAAAAATTCTACAGAAACTTTATTATGAAAAAAAGGATCTAAGGTTGCGAAATTTATGATAAAAAAAATATTAATTAAAAATAAAAAACTTTGGTTCGTATGATAGCAACATGTAATCTTGATGAGGATTTAGCATGCAACGGCATAAAAATAAACTGAAGAAAAATAGTTATTGAACAGTAAACCAATTTAAATAAATATACATATAAAATAATAAAATTGAAAAGAAAACACAAAGTAAACGAAATAATTTAAAAGGAAAGTATTAGTAAAAGGAATATTGTGATTGTTACGAGGGCGGATCAATAAGTCCGTGACTTTTCGAGCTTAACTCGTAATTATATGAAATGCAACACTGCTCCTGTCAAGTACCACATTTCCAGTTCCGTCACTTACTTTGCGTTAAACAGCTGTTCAAAACATACAACCTCGTGAATTTTTTTAAAAATGAAAAAAGTGAATTTCTAGTGCTCATTAAACATTTTTATTTGCGAAAAAAAAACCAAGGAAAAGCTTGATAAATACTATGGGGACTCTGCACAATCGATTTCAATGGCAAAAAAGTGGTTTACTGATTTTCCTTGTGGTCGCACAAGTACAAATGACGCTGAACGTTCTGGACGCCCAATTGATGTCAATACACCCTAAAATGGCGAAAAAATCCACAATATGGTGTTGGCCGATCGAAGAGTAAAAGTGCGTGAGATTGTTGATGCCATAGGCATTTCATATGGCAGTGTGGTTTCGATTTTAAATGATCAGTTGGGTTTAAGAAATCTGTCTGCAAGATGGGTGCAGCGTTTGCTCTCAATTGACCATAAACGTAATCTTGGCCAATAAGGTAATGGCAAGAGCTTTTTGATATCGAATCTGGAAGAATGCGCAAAAGCTGGAGCGAAGTAAAAAATATTGCGATGGACAGATTGGAATGGAAGAAGTTTGTTGAGGCCCTATGCTCCTTATATGAACGACCGGAATATATATATAAGAGCTTTTTGCGATGCACGCGGTATAATCCCCATCGATTACCTTCAAAAGAGAAAAACAATAAACGGCGAATATTATGCCAACTTATTGCCCCGATTTAACGAGGATTTAAAAAAAAGAACGACCCCTATTCCTATTTTTTGGACCTTAAAATAATTCTATTTTTTTGAAGGGATACAAAAATTGGAGAAACGTTGGACCAAGTGTATTGAGCTAAAAGGAGATTATGTTGAAAAATATTTTTTTTTTCCAAAAAAAAAACTGTGTTTCATTCAAACAGTCACGGACTTATTGATCCGCCCTCGTATGCTGGGTTTCATACTGAAGAGTTAAATATAACAAAACTGTTGGGAAAATGTTTTTGAGTTATAATGGTTAATTAAGAGGCTTTCAGTATGGAATATAGTGTAAGTAATGTAAATGAGTTAGTTAAAATATTGCAAGATATTTTTTTTCTTCTAATATATGGGGTAAAATTCTAATAAGTGTATGTGGTAAAAATTTTTAGTAAAATAATTTTGGTAAAATAGTTTACTATAGATCTTTTTACTGAGTAGCTATAACTAACAAACACATTATTATGTTTCGTTTATCAAAGTAATTTTTTCATCTAGGTTAAACATTTTTATGGTATACAATATGTAGAAAATTCCAAAATAAAATTGAAATGTTATTTTTAATTATAGTTTGTTTTTCTCTTGGAGATATTGAAATTTATTAATATACCTTTTTTAATTATTTTTTTTTTGATTATTACAAATTTATAGTACGTAACACAGGATCAGACTATAATTTTCCAAAGGTTGTAGATGTGCTGACTCCGCATACGTCAAGTTTTCTAACGTAAAAGTGCTACTCCTCCCTTACAAATAAAGATTTTTTAAAAATTCAAAATGGATTTTTTAGAGGAGTTCACTCAGGGAACTTATACTTTAAAAATATGCAGTTTTTTAGGTTGTAATAAAGTTTCTCTATTTTTAATGTAAATGTCAGTCATTTGTAGAACAAATTAAATTAAAATTAAGTTTTACTAACCTTTTAGTTCATTTAAAAAATCAAACAACATCAAATCACTGTTTTATGATTTCCATTCATTTTTTACAGTAGTTTTTTGTTCTTTAAAAAAAATAATGAAAAAAAATAAATAATTGTTTACTTTTGTACTAACATGTGGTTAATTTTTACTACAATTGTAAGTAATTTTTTGAACATTAAAAAACAAACGGCAATGTTACCAGAATTTTCTGAAATGTAAGTCGTCCTTTATTTAAGTGAAATTTAATTTGTTTTTAAATACATTTGTAATGGCCTTTACCTACATACTATTCAAAGTGTAATAGCACTTTTTGAAAAGGGACCTACAATGTACCCAAAAATTGTGTGTTTTGCACTTTTAGGTTAGAATATCTCAATAATCTCAAGAATCTAACCTCAGAATAGGGCTATTCTTAGGCCAAATTCGGATTCAGCACGTCTAACACCTTGGAGAAAGTAATTTCTGATTCTTAGTTAGAAAATTCCATCAAATTCTGTCGGCCTGTGTAATATCTTTCAATAATATTAAATAAGAATAAACAAAAGAAACCGAGCATAATAATTTTTGTTGTAAATGTAAATCAAATACTTTTTATGGCTCAATATTGCGGATGGTGTTAAATTGTGCATATTAAAATATGTTTACTTTTGAGACAATTTGCTATGTTATTTTTAATTTGCTAATACAATACTTAGTTTTAACCCATACTTTAGTTTTTCTAGAATTTGTATAGATACGTTAGTTGATTGAGCATGGGTTGTATAAACAATAGTATTGGTCATATAGCCAGTAACAGATCAATTTTAACATCAAATCTTAATGTATCAAATTTTAATATGGCTAATTTTAATGCAGATAGTATTATTCCCAAAAACATTCTGGTAAATAGAAATGAAATAAAACTTATTTTTAGTGATTCACATTTAGATGTGATAGGAGTATGTGGATCTTTTAAAACATGGGGATGTTGCAAGGAATGTTTGGAGAAATTTCGATTTAACTTTAATACATAATAATGTGCCCACACATTACGACATATCCAAGAACATAACAACTCTTCTGGATTATATTACTGTATCGGATACTTGATTCGTTAATTGTAAGGGACAATTTCAATTCTAGGCCATAAATCCTTATCATTCTGTAATTTATATATCGTTTTATGTATCTACTTAAAATCAGGATGTATCAGTGTTTTATATAATCCCTATAGGGATTACGATAATATTTATTCGCTAAAATGTCAAGGTGAGCTTATAACTCTGGATTTTGATCCGATTTTTTGTACAGCTAATACTGATGAACAGCTTTATTATTTTAATAATTTGATTTATAATCTTTTTGAAAAGTATGTTCCCTTAAGGAGATATAAGAAGACTAAAATTACTAAATGGTTGTTTCGCCCGGAGATTAAGAATGCTAGAGAGTTGTGGCATAAGGCCGGCGCATAGGACCTATATGGAGCCACCGGTTAGAAGCACATGGTCTACTTTCTGTAAATATCGGAATGAACTGAAGGAAGTACCACCGAATTTTTAGAGAACGTCGCTTTGTAACCATTTGGGATAGGTTAAGAAATATTGCAATAACTGGAAATTATGAGGTTCGTTTGAATATTTACCTTGATTCTTTAAACGAAAGTTTTATTCTTGAACCTGATTGTGCAATCAATACCAGTTTTATTAATGAGTTGGATTCGCAAGGAGTATTTTTATCTCATAGAATAAGGGTAATTAGAGTCTTAGGCAGAATAAAGTCACGAACTGTACGGTATGACGTAATATCAATTCGGTTTTTACTTTTAAATTTTCCATATATTTTGAGTCATAAAACCCACGTAAAGGGTGTTTTTTATACAGGTATATAACTTTAAGTTGGCATACACTTTTTTAACTGGCGTCCATTTTGTCAGCTGTCAAGTAATTTATGTTTGGTTTGGCATTTTAACATGAAAGGACTGACGCCTGAACAACGCTTCCAAATTGTGCAAATTTATGTTGAAAATCATGGTTCTGTTCGAAAATTTCATAAGCGAATTTTGTTTAGCGATGATACTCACTTTTGGTTAAATTTATACGTCAATAAACAAAACTGCCGTATTTGGAGTGATGATAATCCTCAACACCGTTACAGCCAGAAAAACTGACTGTTTGGTGTGCTTAATGGGCTGGTGGAATCATTGGTCCGTACTTCTATCAAAACGATGCTGTCAGATCATTACAGTCAATGTTAACCGATATAGAGGCCTGATTACTGACTTTTTCGTTCATCAATGGAAGAACCATGATGTGCAGGAACTGTGGCTTCAACGAGACGGCGCAACATGTCACACAGCTCTTGCTACAATTGATTTATTGAAGGAAACGTTTCGTAACCGCATAGTTTGGCGTTCCGGACCCGTGAATTGGACTCCAAGATCGTGCGATTTAACGCCGCTGGACTATTTTCTGTGGGGATATGTGAAGTCGCTAGTCTACGCCGATAAGCCCGAACGAGTGAACACTTGGAGGACATCATTCGCCGCGATATTGCCAATACACGGCCACAAATGTTGGAGAAGTCATAGAAAATTGGATCACCAGATTGGACTACGTCCGAGCCAGCCATGGCGGTCATATGCCCAGAAGTCATATTTAAATTATAGCGCCAGAAAATTATCTTCCGAATAAAGTAAATTTCATGTCAATTTAAAAAATTCATCTTTGTTTTATTCCATTTCAAAGTTATATACCTCTATAAAAACACCCTTATATAACACAATTTCTATGGTTTCTAAGTTTCTAGAAAATTGGAAGTCAGCAAGAGTTATACCTTTGCCAAAGGTAAGGCAACTACTTTGTCCGACTTCAGACCGATTAGTATTTTACCAGTTTTAGTCAAAATATAAAGATAATTTTACGTGATCGTATATTAAATGAGGAAAGACTTACATCTTCTTGTCAATCTGCTGTCCGTTCTGTAGCTTTCGCATCGAAAAAAGTTTCGCAAGAAACATGTAAAATATGAGCTTGCTCCTGTTTACATAGGACGAGTCACAGACAATTAAATTTTAAGGCAATTAAAGAAACGAATCAAATGCTGCCTTCTTGTAAAGTATCTTTATAATTACGTATTTTATAAAAATCCATTAGTCCACAGTTTTCAAAGGTACACGATCTGGAAAGTTTAGCACTAAAAATGTAGTCTACATTATCATCTCTTAACTCGCGCTATAAAATAGAAAACCATGAATCATGAATTTGTCGATGCAAAAACGTCTCGCATTAGATACAGAAAGGAGGTACTGGTTTCAAAGATCATCACAGCACTTCTACTCTGGTACTGAATGTGGTAGAATCCATAAGGGGATGCTTTGATAAGAGGTTTAGTGCTATGACAGTTTTTCTTGATTTTAGAAAAGTTTTTAAGTCTATCCCAGCAGAAAATAGTACTTACGCAGAAGCGCTTCCGGAAGTAGTTATTTGATAACGAAGCGCTTCCAAAGCAAATAAAGAAGGCATGATTTTTGTTCGCGATGTAAAACTTGGTATGTCTCTTTTAAAGCGCTTCTTTCATGAGCTCTCAAAAGCACTAAATTCATGCCTTCTTAGGCACTAAGAAGCGCTTTTTTGTATGTTGACAACATTAGTGCTTCATGGTATGCATACATTATTGCTTCATTGTAAACATTATTCACTGCTTCAACGAAGGCATTCTGGGAAGCAAGGCAGAATGCCTTCCCTAATTGCTTTATAGTATGCAAGGCGGTGAAGCGCTCTTTTGGAGGCATACAAATGTAGTTACTGCTTACCAAATTCAGGTTATTTTTTGCTGGGATTTGTCATGCGAAACTGAATCAAGAATTTTTAAAAATGCATCAACAATTCAAATTCACAACTTCGGCTTATATTTTCTTTCTTTGCATAATCCAGAGCAATTTGAGCAACTAGATAATAGCGTTTCACATAAAATAGCTGTAGATCGGGGGTGCCTTAGGGCTCCATATTGGAGCCGTTGCTGTTCACAATTTATATTAATGGTATCACAAATGTTAACACAGAGAAATAAAGTGCCAACTTTAAATTGAACTTATAAGTTCAGTTAGTACAACAATATCTATATCCATTTCTGAATTTTGAGGGTTTGGCAACTAAAATTCAATTGAATTAACCGACTGAAATCCGTAATAACCGAATTTGAGTCGTAGTAACCGAATTTCAGTTGACAAATAGCAACATTTTTCTCTATGTGTAATGCACATATGCAGATGATATACAGCTGTTGGCATGCTTCGAAAAAGCTGTATCTGTTATGGACTTTGTTAATTATATTATCTTGGATCTTCTGAAAATATTGCAATTGTCAATGGAGAATAAAATGGCTCCAAATGCAATTGAAAACATTTGCTAACCATTGGATATGTTTGTATGATAAATTATTATTTGAATTTTATATAAACATGCTTATCTTATGGATATGTTTTTCCCTTAAGCGTATAAATAGTTTTTTTTTTTTTATTTTCACTGAAAACAAGAAAATTTATAGCAAAAGCATTACTTATACCGGCCGATTTCATTATATGGATTGGAAACTTACACGGTTTGTTATGGTACAAAATTTTAAAAGTTAAAAAAATGTTTCAATTGTATAATATTGTTTGTATATGGCTTGCGGTTAAGGCAAGTGGTTTAAATATACGGAGAAACAGAATTCATCAAACAAAACATCCTACAGGAAATCAGACAGTATATCCTTCCTCGTTGAAGATAGTGGAATGAAAAAAACACAAAGTTAAATACTATTTGCGTTTCACACATTATTTTCATTGTTTAGATTGTTTACACTATTTACATAACATTGTTTATATATTTTACCTTACAAACTTTACATTGTTTACGTTGTTTACATTACATACTTTACATTATTTACTTTACATTCTTTACATAATTTTCATACTTGCAATTTTAGAAACTTTAATTTGTCTTCATTACACTGTAAAAACCTGGCTACGAAACGAGGATATCTCGACGAGTCGAGGAATGCTTTGTTTAATGAATTTTGTGACTCCTTATATTTAAACTCCTTTGTTAAGATCTCTAGTATCCAAGGGTGTTTTTGAATTTTAAGGTATAAGTTTTTAAGATCATGTTGACATGCGTCTATTGGAATTTTTTTTTATTTTTTTCAAAATTATAAAATTTGTCATGCCTGGGTATCACGTAAACCGCTTTAATTTTGGGCCGTCTACTAGGGCATTTAGTTTAGTATGTCCGAGAATTATTGTGCTATATATGCAGAACTCGTTTATGGGCTATGGATTTCTGTGATTTCATATATGAATAGAAACTTCGGAATGAGCGTTGGGCAATTAAAGAACATAATGGCGGATTGTTTTTAATATATTATGAGTGAAATGTTATGATTATATTGAGTAAATTTTATAAAAGCTGGCTATAGAATTAAATGTTGTTTCTGGGGCCGGTGTCTTACAAATTCGTGATAATTTTTGTTGTTTAAGTAAGTTTAATTATTATATTTTTTTAATTTTTTTTTAGGTTTAAGTCATAGACTACTATGTAATCGGTTGGCCAGATAAAATAAACAAATGAAATATATATAAATCAATTTAAAAATTGTCGGCACATGCTCAACCTGCATTTATACGCCTCTTATTTTTCAAGGTTTTTTGCATTGAAAGAGGCAATGGGCAGGGTTAGGTGGAATATACTTAAAAACTAGGACATGCAAAGCCTTACGTTGAAGAGTCTTCAATTAGGAAATGGTCATACCATTTAAAAATCGAAAAATTAAAAAATACTTGAAACTTACAACAGTCTTTTAATTCATTTAATTTTTTGCTCATAATTTTAAACTTTCAGATCCAAGCCAATACAACATGGAGTCACTAGACTTAGGAAATAAGTTTTCCGATTTTTGAACTTTCGTAGTTTTGTACATGGAGTTATTGAGCCGCTTAATTCAATTTAGTTTTGGGAACAGTATTTTAAAAATGGTGTAATTTCCCTATGGGGAATGGGACCGGTTCTGCGTGTGCTTCAGGATCGGTCCCTTCGTGCCAGAGACCAGTCCTCTGCTAAACCCTACCCTATGTAAACAACTGGCAACTTTAACATTGGCTTGTCATAAGAGGGGGTCATTTGTCCTGCTTTAAACCACATAGTGGCATGCCACAGGACTAACCACAGATGGACATACCACAAGACTGTCGCAACAGGGCCATGTCGTGTAAAATAAACGAAAACTAAACAGCTTCCAATGGGTAAAATTCTGGTCAACTGGCTTTTTCTTGATAATAAGCATTCTGTTTAAGTGGTATGCCCTCCCTTTACCAGTCACAGGATTGATAAGTTTAAGACAATTGACACTGATTAACTCACTTCAGTATTAAATTATACCAGTCCTGTGATAAGTCCTTCTTTAACCTGTCACTTTTGGGACAATTGACTCCTCATTCCCCGTAGGGTGTATACAGTTTGAGGTATCCAGTTGATGTCAGCTAACGTATAACAATTCCTATCTTGTTATAGGTTCGCTGACATCATTTAAACATCATAAACTTATAAGAAATTGGCGTATTTTTTTTAAATATACATTCACCATTATATTTGATATTGGCTAGTGTATTGCGTGTACTGAGTTTATTTAAAAGTAGTAAATACGAGTCAAAAAGTCATTTTCAAAAATTGTATTAACCCAGTGTAGAAACGGCAATAACATGTAATTACTTTTTTCACTACCAGTATTAACACCAGCTTACACTCTGCATTACTTTATCACAAATAATGAGGACTTACAAATATATATTTAATTTTTAAATTATTTTTATACATAAAACAATGCGTTATCCATAAGTACGCATTTTTATCATTATAAAAAGTAATGCCCTCAAAATAGTTTCAAAATCTATTTTTTGACTCTTTATTTTTTCGACTCTAATATGTACATATTTAACTACCCATGTATAAATTGCCAACAGTACAAAATAAAGTAGTACTGGCAAACCACTGTTATTTTTGTAAAGCCAACCCTGTTGGAAATGACCAAAGTTAAAACTAATATTGTATTAGAAAAACACAATTTCATTTACAAAGTAAGTGCCTTTTTTTACTCATATTGCAACTATTTTTACATATTAAAACATATTTTTATTCATATTACAACTATTCAGCAGAATTATATTTTTTAATATATTATTATATTTCAATCAGCACTTATTTATTTAAAAGACTAACGCCCTGTTTCTAGAACACGTTTTGCTTCACGTTCGCCTAAAAACAATAACAAAATACATGTAATGCAAAAACAAAATACATGTAGTCACCCGTTCGTATAGAGGCGCACGTATTGTAGAAACCAGGGGTAAAGCCAAACTGTGTTGCTAGTTTTAAAAAATTCTAGTTTTATTAATGTTACAACTTAAGCAACTACAAATATTTACAGGAGAAATTTCCTGATTGTAGCGGTTACAGTGGAAATTTTTCCAAACACATTTCACTTTGTCTCAACTAAAGCGCTGTATCAATTGCACCAAATCGTACACAAAATTAAATATTATAATGAGCTTAATACCAAAATCGAAAAGGCATAAAAAAATGTTAAAGATTTAAAATTATAAGAAGCAAACAAAATTTGTATATCCTCAAAAAGCAACTACATTTTTTTTTTTCAATAATTTGCAGCAAATTGTCGGAATTAGAAATCCCTTATGTAATTGTTTGAGCCATTTTCAGTCACGATTTACTCTTTCCCTTTGAAATTGAAATTCTTCCATTTGGAACCACTTAGAACAAAACTATAAGGGTGGAGGGAATAAAATTTGACAAATCGTTATTTAAGAGACACCCGAATGTATATTGAAATGTGTAATCTATCCGGCTTAATATTTAACTATCCATTTCAGATTCATCAGCTTTTTAGTACACATTAATCAGTGTAACATTTATTGATAGTGTACAAATAATTCGTACTATAACAACTTACATAAAGTCCGTTTCATATTTATATCCCATGTATGACATTTTAGTTTGTAGCTCTGTAAAATTTAAACTACTCCAGCTACCTTGAATTTTTGAATTGTGTATGCATTGGCACAATGTCAGTTGTTAAAATGTTTATTTGGTGTGACTCAATTGTGCATTGTTGTTAGCGATATTGAGTACTTTCTGAAGAACTTTTTTCCTCAAGTTTCATAATTATAATCATGGTAAGATTTTTTTTTTCAAAAGAATCCACAATTCTTAGCGATTTTTTTTTTATAATCAGTATTTATTAGTAAAACTCTAAAAGTAAGAGCCCTTTCTGATTTGGAAAAATTACAAATTTAGGCTTTAACCAAAACCCAAAAAGTATCAATTTCCAAAATTTCGCCAATAATTGAATGCATAGTTAAATATTACCACAAATTTGAAGACGGTATGCCAAAATTAGGACATCTTTTTTTCGTTGAGTAATAATATTTTTTTAGTCAAGGTGATATTTTCGGAGGAGAAAACATGCAACTTGGATGGAGCTGAGGCAGGGGCGGATACCGAGGGAGGGAAAGTGGGACATTTCCTCCCGCAAAATAAAATTTGCTAATACAAAAATGCTAAAAAGATTAGAAACCTTAATAAAAAACACTCTAATTTCCATCCCCAAAACCTTTTTTAGGATCCGCTCCTTACCTGAGGGAAATACCCACTATTGGCGCGACCTACGTAATACTACGAAATACTTATGGAATGGAAGCGATACAATGAAAACTGGATTTTCATGCAAGACAATGGAATAATTCATACCAGCAACGAAACTCCAATGTAGTTTTTCTAAAGACACATTCCACTTCTTGACTGGCCTGCATGCTTACCAGATCTGAACCCAATAGAAAATCTAAGGGGTATATTGGTTCGTAAAATTTACGCCAATGAGAGGCAATTTAAGATTCTTGAAGAGCTAAAATCCGCATTTTTTAAACTTAATCGGTTCTATGCATAAAAGATCATTTCAGCTGATAAAAATCAATGGTGGTCAAATTCACTATCAAAAACCTAAAAATGCACCTTAGTTATAAATATGAAACTTAGAGATTAAAAGGGGTTTTGATAAAAATCCTTTTTGCGACATAGTTCTTATAGTTTCAAGATTTTGTAAAAAGCATATGTAACCAATGAAACAAACCATCATTTCCAGATGTCAAAATTAAAATAACTTTATTAGTTTAAATTTTATAGACTTGCAAAGTATAACTTCATACATGGGTTATAAATATGAAACGGACCTTATTTAGAGACATATTTTATCTTATTATTAACACAAATACATTATTCGCATAGTAACATATGAACATACTCTAACACATAAACATAATATAAAATTATTTACAAAATTAAAGGACTTCATATCATTCTATATCTTTACATTCTTTTTTTGAATTTCTGTAAACATATGCAAAGTATTTTGTGTATTGTTTGCATATCCAACAAAAAGATATAGTTAGTATTGTACACTTAGGGAAAAAAGTTAGTAGAAAAATATGTAAAAGGTTTTCAATTCCACTTTACTATTTTCTTAGTAAGAATTCGCATTTTACAAATTCGGGAAGTTTTTACTAATTTTTGATGCTGATGTCAGCTAAAGATTTAACTAATTTTCAAAACCAATTGCCAAATTTAGAAAAAAAAATTTGCTAATTAAAATAATTTTTATATTTAAGAAAATTTTATTCTCTACACTAAAACCTATACGTACAAAACAAATTGGCCAAATATACTATAAGGAGATTATATTTGCATTAAAATAGAGCATATCTACACTCAGGGAAGAAAGTTCCAACTCATAGACGAAAATAATTAATAAATCGTTTGTCATTCATTGATTGTTAATCATATTTATGAAGTTTTCATAAATATAACGAAGAGTTTTATAAAAATTTATGACAAATATTTCACTGATTTTCATCATTTCATAAAACGTAAAAATAATTTTATTCAAGGTAAATCAACTTTAGTATTGTTTGTAAATACAAACCGATCAATATTGATAAGACTAAACTAAAATATTTTTTACTTAGCTTAATTTACAAAAATCGATAATTTTTAATTCTCTGAACAAAACCAACACCACTGAAAATGTCTCTAAATATCAATTTAAATTCCGAATTTTCATTCAGGTTTTGAAATCATCGACTAAAAGTTTGATTTTCCATTTGAAATTACAAATATATCATTTGCAATCTGGTTTCTTTTCAATCGAAAATCAGACATATCATGTTTATTTTCACTGGTATTTTCTGAATTTTAAACAGAATTACATATAGTGCGGTTTCTGAACTTAAAATAAAATTTTCTGAATTGCAAATAATATTTTCTGAATATTATTTGATGTGTTATATTAAATGGCAGAGACCGAAAATAACAGTTATCCCGAAAACTTTAACTCAAAAACTCTCTATGTTAGAGTCAACGGAGACGGTTACAACTTTATACCAATCGATTCGTATTGAAGTGCTCTTTAAGAATATTATTTTTCAACGAAAAAATAAAAGATAGGATGAAACTCTTAAGAGGAGAGTTTCATTTCGCATTCATTAAATAAAACTCTTTTGAGGAGTTTTATTTTTCCGTCTGAAATAAAACTCTTTTGAAGAATTTTATTTTTCCCGTCAGAAAATAAAGCTCATTTGAGGAGTTTAATTTTTTCCGTCTAAAATAAAACTCATTTTGTTTATTTTCTTCTTTTTTTTATTGACTTTATTTGCTATAATGTGTGTAGTAATTTATTTGTTTAATTTAACGAACATAACTTTTTCAAGGTCGCTCAATACCAATTTAAGACGCTTACTGGGTTGAAGGTACACACTGTATAGTTTTTGCCAATATATACAAGTGCGGATAGTGTATTCTTTTTGCCTCCCAGAACTCAAAAAGAGGTTTATCAATCGATAAGGGCCTTTGAGAAAAACTGTCGATTTCATAGAAAGATTTTTTTCATCCTCATTATCACTTCCTTCGCTTTCTTGTTCCCTATCTACATTTAGGGAGTTCAAATATTGCCCCAAAAGCGATGACTGAGATTGAGATGTATCGCAAACATCCGGCGAAGATCGCAAAACATCCGGTGAAGATCGTGAAGCTTCCCTCCTCAACTAAGTTTTAAAATAAAACTCCTCAAATGAGTTTTATTTTAGACGAAAAAATAAAACTCCTCAAAAGGGTTTTATTTAATGAAGGCGAAATAAAACTCTCTTCTTAAGAGTTTCATCCGATCTTATATTTTTACGTTGAAAAATAACGGTTTTGGATGATTTTTTTTTCTTTTTAAGCCACAAAATAACTGTTATAAAGGAACTTTTTTGATATCACTTATGACCGTTACGGTCCCTGTTAAATGGTATTTTTTTAACATATCTAAATTTAAGTTTTCGGAATATTAATTGATGTTTTTTTTTATATATAAAATAGTTTTTTAATTCGCTGTATTTACAATCGAAAACAAAAACACAACCACAGCTAAAACTAAAGCGAAACAAATTTGTCCATAAGCGCGGAGTTTAAAAAAGTAATGTATATGAAATAAATATTTGTCGTTGGTTTTATCCTGTATTGTGTTTGTTTACTTGGTAGAAATATGTCCATCCATTCTGCATCCAATGTAAAGATCACTGATGAGCAATGATGATCACCAAAAAACATTTGTTTTCTTCACATCACTAGAATATTATAGAATAGATATGGCGCTTATTTATGGTGAAGGTGATCACAGAAAGAGACACGTGTATATTAGGGTGATAACTTTTTTTGGACAACATTCTCCCCAGGGGTTTTCTAATGGCAAATATTGTATTAATGATAAAAAAAACTATTTCAGTTCAATTTGGTAAAAAAACCTTGCGCACCGACAGCGATTTCTAAAATGCCTTTAATATATATTTTTTTTAAATTTTTTAATAACATTTTTTTTAAAATATGGTTTATACATATGTAAGTAAGCAAATTTGGAAGAAAACTATTCCATTGACTCGAAAACGGACTTTACTATTGATATCAGCATGCCTTAATTATATAGATGTGATGGTCAGACGTTGAGGCATCAAAAAAGTTTTTTTTTTAACTTTGTTTGATTCAAAACTTTAACGCGTTTGGTGCGGAACCTTTTTAAACGATAGCGAAAAACTAAAAACGCAGTTCTTAATATTTGTCCATGCCCTACACGATTTTGTCTGGGGAGATTTGATATTTGCAAAAAATGCAAAAAGTTATCACCCTAGTGTATATAGAAGGCTATGTTTTTTTTTTATAAAAAACGATGGTTGCGCTTGAGTGGTTGGCGTTTCCAAAGCTGCATATGTTTTATTGCAATAAATACAACAACAATCGCTTATTGATAAAAACATGTTTTCGGTTAAAATATTAAATTAATGAATATTAAATAAATAATTAAAGTAATAAGGTCAGTTTTATAATAAATATATTTATGTAAATAAATATATTTATATATATTTATATCAAGAAAGAACCAAAAAGAGGCAGACAAAAATTATCTAGAATAATATAAACGCAGATGCTGGTTGGTTTTTTTTTACAGGATTCCCAAACATGAAAAATAAAAATTAATAAAATAATGTTATTTTTATTATAAAAAATAGATTTACTTATGTAAATATGGTTATATACGAGGGCGGATCAATAAGTCCGTGACTTTTCGAACTTCCCCCATAGTTATATGAAATGCAACACTGCTCCCATCAAGTAACACCTGTTAATAGACTACTGCGAATTTTGAGCAAGTTCCGTCATTTACTTTGGGTTTAACAGCTGTTCAAAACATACAACCTCGTGGATTTTTTTAAAAATGAAAAAAAAGTGAATTTCGAGAGCTCATTAAGCATTATTTTTTGAGAAAGAAAAACCGTCAATCAAACCAAGAAAAAGCTTGATAAATACTATGGGGACTCTGCACCATCGATTTCAATGCTAAAAAAGTGGTTTACTGACTTTCGTTATGGCCGCACATGTACAAATGACTCTGAACGTTCTGGACGGCCAATTGAGGTCAATACACCAAAAATGTCAAAAAAATCCACGATTGGCCGATCGAAGAGTAAAAGTAGGTGGGGATTGTTGATGCCATAGGCATTTGATATGGCAGTGTGGTTTCGATTTTAAATTGTGGGCGTTGTGGTGTAATGGTTAGCGCGTTGGACTTTTACACAGAAGGTTCCGGGTTCGATCCCCGGGGCCGGCAACATCAAAATAATATGTATGAGTTTTTTCTATCCCTCATACGTATCGCAATGTCCACCTTCGGTGTTCCCATAGCAATTAACCCCACCGAAGTAAAATAATGAATCAGGGCTATGAACCAAAAAGCTTCAATAAGTTCGCCAACTCTCCATCAGGTGGCGAGCAACAACTGTTCTAAGACTTATCATCTCGCGCAATTACAGTGTTGCCATGTCTGAAGCCCTTCATCTTTCCTCACCTTTCATCTCTATACTATCCCTTTCCAAAGAAAGCAACACACTAAATATAGGAAGTATTTCCTGAGTGTTGCCTCTCTTTTTAAAAAAAAAAAAAAAAAAAATAAACATAATCGTGACCAATAAGGTAATGGCAACAGTTTTTTGGGATGCACGCGGTATAATCCACATCGATTACCTTCAAAAGGGAAAAACAATAAACGGCGAATATTATGCCAACTTATTGGACCGATTTAACGAGGAATAAAAAAAAACGAACCCAATATGGCCACGAAATGTATATTTTATGGACCTCGAAAATCCTATTTTATGGAAGGGATACAAAAATTGGAGAAACGTTGGACTAAGTGTATTGAGCTAAAAGAAGATTAAGTTGAAAAATAATTTTTTTTTTTGCAAAAAAACTGTGTTTCATTCAAAAATTCACGGACTTATTGATCCGACCTCGTATTGTTGTTTCTCTTTTCAGCAATTTTATTTTACCACATGGCATCAATGAAGAAATAATGATACGTAACAAACAATAATACAGCATACACTCAGACAACAGTGATCTAGAAAAATTTAGTACGCACTAAAATGATATTAAATATATAAGTGAATAAAATGATATGAAAAATATAATGCGCTTTTTAAAATAATAATTATTATAAGTGATAGTTACACAAATTTTACTAAACTTTAGTAGCGCTTACTAATTTTTTCTAAAAATTTCATTGTACTAATTTTACTAATTTTTATTACTATTTTCATTGTACTAACTTTATCAAATTTAGTTTTTGTTTTTGCATTTTACAACAATTGTACTAAAATTTACTAATGGCTACTAATTTGTTGTTCTACTTTTATTGTACTACAGTATAGCAGATATATGTTGCTAAATTTACAAAAAAAAAAAAAAATACCGCAAGGCTCAAAATATTAAAACTTTGCGTAATAACAGCAAAATTTCCCGTAGCCATTACAGAATTTTTTTTTCTTAGTGTATAAAATCAGATAAGTATAAATAGAACTACGTCTAACTAATGTAAGTATGAAAATGAACATAATGAACATAATTCTTATGCTTCACCTCCTTCTTTCAAACTATTTTTACTTTACTGTAAGGTTTTCTTCTTTGTGTTTAAGTGAACTTTCATTTTTGCCTTAGCTAAGCTTAACAAATCTGACTTGTGCATATTGTTACTTACTTATAAAAAAAAAAAAAATCTTTTAACCTACCTACCAACCTTTCTTTACTATAATTCTTTCTATTACTTTCTTAAAAAAGTATATGACATTTACATTTGTCAAGTTGTCTTTTCATTTTACTTTTTTCATATTTATTTTTTATTCGTATTTACATACATCTTTTGGATAAGTTACAATATTCTTTTAGACTTTATTTTAATACCCAGCAACAAATTTGGCATTAGTTCTAGAAGGCGTTAATTCAAGAATCTTTATATGTATATAAAACTCATTTTCTGTTTGTTTGTTCTCTATACAAATGTGCAATTCTGAACGGATTTTCCTCAAATTTGGCACGAATAATCCTCGGACCTCAACTAAGATCGTAGCATTCAGCGACCACGCCCACCTATACGCCTACTTTTGACAAAAAATGTAAAATTAAAATTTTTTTGACCTTTTTCAACTTTTTTCGTCTTTTTCGAATACAAACTTCTAAGAAAGTTTCAACGGATTTCTTTGATATTACTCACATATATTCTACGTTTCCCGAGGAAGGCTTCAGTATAAGTTTCATTACCATAGCCTACTTCAATACCGACTTTTGATCAAAAAAGTCAAAATCAAAAAATTCCACTTCTATATATATAAAACTCATTTTCTGTTTGTTTGTTCTCTATACAAATTTTCAATTCTCAACGGATTTTGCTCAAATTTGGTATGAATAATCCTCGGACCTCAACTTAGATCGTAGTATGGTTTTCATCGACCAAGCCCACTTCTACGCCTTATTTTGACAAAAATGTAAAATTAGAAGTTTGTATTCGAAAAAAAGGAAAAGTATTTTCATACGGATTTTGTTCAAGTTTGGCACTCACAGTTTGTACACATAGGATGAGGTCACCAAATACTAATCTCCTACCACAACCATTTAAAGGCCAACTGTGGATTTCCGATATCAAATGTTATTTTCAAAGTGTGACAATTTATACAATTTATAGGGTCCAGTTTGGAGGTTCCATAAGCAAATTTTTATTTTTACCAGATTCCGCACAAATTTTAATAAGATGGCCCTCCACAAGATAGCTTTATATATTTTTATGTAATTGAAATAATATTAGATTAGCTATATATACAGCCATTCAGTTATTTTTTTACTTTTTATACAACTTTTGCACAAGTTTGAAAGCAAATTCTCATAACCATTAGAAAATCATAAACGTTCATGTACTTTAATGGAACTTAAAAATTATGCTTTAAGAATTTTCACAGTATTAGAGAAAGAGGGCACATTGCAATGAGTGATGTGGCGTCGACAGCGGTCGCAGGAGCTCCTGGGCTGTCATAATAATAAAGATAACGAATTGGAGAAAAGTCGGTATAGAGCAATTCCATATGAAAGCGATCACCTTTTGGACGACCCCTCTCCGATTTTAAAATAAATAGTCTCAATCGATTGCCCAGCAAAAAATAATGTACCTACATATTTTTTTTTTTTTTATAGTGACTGGTTTAGTGGTGGTGTGCACCACTGTCATGTGACAAAATTGAAGAATTCTTCATAAGCGACCTCATTGGAAGTTGTTTTAGGAGCTTCTGTAGGAAAATTTTATTTTTCAATTAAAGCCTGATTCAATACCTTTCCAACGAGCTATCACTCGTTGCGATCGCTTTAGTAGTTTTTTTTAAAACAACTTTCAATGAGGTCCCTTATGAAGAATTCTTCAATTTTGTCACATGACAGTGGTGCACACCACCACTAAACCAGTCACTATAAAAAAAAATATGTAGGTACATTATTTTTTGCTGGGCAATCGATTGAGACTATTTATTTTAAAATCGGAGAGGGGTCGTCCAAAAATTTGCCAATTTTGATCGTTTTCATATGGAATTGCTCTATATATTTTAAGTCTTTGTCTTCAATATGTGTATTTGAGTTCCGGGCAAGACCGGGTACAAACAGATAGTAACTAATAAAGATAGAGGTCAGAAAATAATTGTTGTAACCTTATATTTAAAGTTTTTATATCAAAATAGTAATTTGTTTGCTTTAAAGCAACAAATTGATTTATCGTTGGTATGGCCATAAACTTTGTGAGAGTTTAAGTTGTTTCGTATACATGCGTTTGTAATAGAAAATTTCGCTTGGGAACATGTATATTTTATGTAATTGTATATGTAGTATTTCTTTCTTTGTTTCCTTTTGTTACATATGCAATCATCAAACATACATTTCTGTATGCTTTTGGGTATACACTTGATGACAAAGTTATGATTGTCATCATCATAAGTCTCACAAACCACTCATCACTACTCACACACATACCCATGCATGTTTATAATGTTTGTGTGAGTGTATGCTAGTAGTGTTCTTCTTCTAATACTTCTTTTTAGTTGTTAAATTTTATACTCATCATATAGAAAACGAACTCATGGTAAGTACAGTAACTCTTAAGGTTTGTCCTGCAGCATGTCGTTAGTGGTTCATTTTATCTGTAGTATGTTCTCTATGTATCTAAAGAAGGTCCTACAAAATTTGGGCGCAATAAGATTATTTTAACATCTGTAAGGAAGAAAGTGTACTCAAAATAGTTTTTAGTATAAATTAACTGAAAATGTTAATTAACATAATTGATAATTCACTTAAAATTCTGTCAACTTACTTTTAATTTAAATCAAATGTTCTTGGTATTTATTTTTAAATATTGTTTAAATGACTAAAAAATCCGTATAAACAAATAAATAGTAAGGTAAAAATAAATGTTCGATTCAGTTATTTGAAATTTTTTCAGTTTTATGTTTGTTTTTTTCTCCAAAAAGTAATGTTTATGTAGTATTTCTATAAACATTTTCAATTTCTTTTAATTTGAATTGAAACAATTTTAATAAAGAAGCTGATTGGAACTTTTTGAATGTTTTTTGTTTTGTTTTTTAAGCAGGCAAGAAATAAATATGTAGGAGCTATTTTTGTAAATCACAAAGCCTCACTTCACCTAATTATTTGAAATTTTGTAAAACACGGTGATGAAAGCGGTGATTGTGCCCGTTAACTTACATAGTTTTCAAACAAAATTGTATGAAAAACGAATTTTGTGTATCAAGTGGGTGTTATTTTAATCACTTGAACTGTCAAATCTATCACTTGGATATTTTAGGTGTTGAATGGAAAAAAATACATTTAAACACAAAAAAAAAGCTTTAATAAAACCACTTCGAAAAGTTTGATTACATTTTTTATAAAATTAGACATAACCCAATACATAAATATATATAACACAAAATCAGGAACGTCTTCTGTCATTTTAGAATTATTTCGATATAATGCAAAACGGTAAAAAATTTCTAAGTCAGTTTTTATGTAACTATACCAGGCGCGGATCTAGGGGAAAGGAAAATGGAGCATTTCCTGCACCAAAATCAAATTTTTCAATACAAAAATGTAAAAAATACTCATATTAACAAAGTTAATTAAAAATACTCTAATTTCCCTAACAAAAACATTTTCCTGCATCCGTGCCTGAACTATACATAATTCAAAATTCGCAAAATATTTTAGGAATACAGTTTATAATTTAATTATATACAAACCTTTTTTAATATTGAGAATTTTTTTTTTAACCTTAAGTAAAATTAACAATTTCGTTTTAAACGAAATTTTGTTGTCCTAAAAATATAAATAAAATTATTTACAGATTTAAAGCATGCATTTTGTTTCGAACCCTGTTTATGGAGATCATATTTTATATTTGGATTGTTATGTATCCAAGTTTATTATATCTATATCGGGACAAGACTCGGATAGAATTGGATAATTTTCTATTAAATTGCATTTAATTAAATAAAATTTTATCCAAAGTGATCCATTATTATAGAACCATTTTTTGGATCACATTATATCTTCCTATATGTGCAAAAAATATCTCCAGGATTAAAAAAAATTCATATGGAGCTTTATGTAGTCATATCAATTTCTATGTGACGCTATATGTAATGTTATTAAACTTCATCCGAAATATGGGCCCATATAGTTGTATCTGGATGTATGGGTTCAGATCTAATCTGATGCAATTAGATAAGTGTTCAGTAGAATGTTATCCGAATTATTGCAATATATAATTGTATTAGATTATATCAGTTTTGTATCTAATTGTATCAGTTTATATCTAAACTGATATAAATATTTATAAAATATAAAAACCAGATATTATTGTATCCGTACTTTGATCTGATATGATATATGATTCCATGTGCACTGATTTATCTAAATATAATTAGATCTGAGTTTTAGACTTGTAAAATTGGACTAAATACTACATTTTTGTATATGATTGTATGAAAATATACACAATTTAAATATATGCTCATCCATATTACTCTTTTGCGGTTTTCAAAAAAGTTGCCGCATAAAGCTTTTTTAAATTTTAATGCACATTAGAGTTCCGAAAGTGTACAATTTTACGTAATAGTTCCCTAACGATGAGTGTTCTCCAGTTGATTATGGGGGAAAAAATATATAAAACCCAAATAACTAATATTTGAACCAGAATAAAAACTAAAATGTTTTTATATACATAGAATATTTTTGGTCTTCAAAGTTTAATAAAGTCATGATGCTTGTTACGAAAATACCCTAACCACGTGTTTGATAACAAAGAAGACAAGAATGGAGCAAAATTGATGATTAATAGGTTTTTTGTTAAAGTTCTGCCTATTCTGGAGGCTCTAGCCTATCTAAAACTTTGGGTTCTCATGAGATCTTTCTCCAGATCGAAATACTAGTATCAACCTAGCTAATATGTTTGATTTGCTTTATTTTTGTAAATATACGGAGGTTGAAAGCTCGTTATAAATTAAAAAGAACATAAAAATAATCTCGATGTATATAAGAACAAAAAAACTAATAAAACTGTAAAAAATACAAAACTCGAGAATACTTAAAATTTGCTTCCAGTATTTTTTAGATTTTTGTACAAAATTGGCCTCAAAAGTTTAATGCTAAGCATATTTGTTTAAATATATTTATAAAATTTTCAGTCAGTAACTTTGGTGCACTACATCTTTCAATTTAAAACATGTAATAAAGAAAAAATTACTTGTTTCAAACTAAATGATACTGTGGGGGACCAAAATTAATCTAAGGAAATTTTTTAAACATTTTTCCGATAATACGCTCAGCATTGCCACACTTTTAAACTCTACTTTGTACAAATATTTTAAAAATAAGGTCGCGGGTAGCAACTATATACTCATTGCATATATACTTATTCAGAAAGATCTGGAAATAATAACACACAGACAAGCAAACTCTAGGAAATTATGTATATACACACAGAGAAATACAGTGCCAACCGAATGGAAAAGTGTATTTTAATGATAACAACTTATGAATTCGGTTAGTCCAACGATATGTACATTAGATTTCTAAATATTCTGGGTGTTGCACCTGAAATTCAGTTGAATTAATCGAACTTTGTAGTGAAAACTAATGTTCAGTTGTAGCAACCGAAGGAAGGAGTTAACATTTTAAAAACATAATAAAGCCAATGATGCAAAAACCGTAAAAAAGTGATGATATACCAAAATCAAATTTTTTTGACGAACTCTAATACATATGTGTAGTACAATCTTAAAAAGAAACAACATTTAAAAAAACATTGCTGTTAATTAAAAAGTAATATTTTTATACTACCCTAAAATGAAACACTATTTGCGAAGTAGAATGGTTAACAAAATTATGGACACCAATACACACATGCGTTCTTACCGTGAGAAATAAGAGGCACTTAAAGTCAATTTTAACAGATTTCGAAAATATTTGAAGTTGCTCATACTATGTAAAACGCTTTCTAATGATAAAAAGTTTCTTTCCAACTTTTGAAGCAGAAAAAATGTCAGTGAAATGTTTCTACGATTTTCTTAATAAATTTGTTTTAATATTTTTAAAAAATTAATGGTTCTTTTAACCTTTTTAATAAAATTTTAAATACTAACGCAACTTATTTGCAATATATAAATAGTATAAACTATGCACTTTAATTTAATATAGCACACGTTTTGAAAGCTGCGATATTATTCTCTATGCATATTATGCATAGAGAATAATCTCATATTGCAAGGATATCCAACATCCTACACCCAATCGCAATTAATTGGTATGGTTTTTAATACTCAAAGTCCATAATTTAAAACCATATTAAAATTTATTACTTGTTTATTGAGATTTATGAATTAAAAAGAAATTTTAAAGGGAAAACTAGATTTTTGTTAAGAGTTAAGTTCGCGAATATTTCGCAAAGTGAAGCTAATCTTAAAATTTGGTGTTCACATTCGTGATCTACGGCCTAAAATCTAACACAATTTATAAGTCGCATCTCCGATGAACTTTCAGTGTTTAACAATTTTTTGCTCAATCGCTATCGGAAGCGGCAATAAGCTTCCTGAGTTTAAAATATATTTTCAATAAAAATCATGAAATTTGTTCTACAATTCCGAAATTGAGCATATTTTTACAAGGAAAGTCATTAGAATTTAAGAATTTCTCGTTATGAATAACTGGCACACCGTGAACAATAGTGTAAACTACCCATCCTTGGCTAACAGCATTGCCATATATACCAATGTATCAGCTGTGAACATGAAAACTGCAGCCAACTTAACATCAACTGCATTGTCATCAAATCATCACAAATTTTCAAACCTTCAACCAGTGCAAAAGCAATCAACCCGCTATATTAAAGTTAAAAAGTGAATTATTAAAAAGTGAACAAAAAGAAATACAATTTTATTTGCACATAAAATTAAATCTAAAAGTCAACCCTAAAATTCAAACTTAAACCTAGAGTTATAAAAATTGAATAACTAAAACTTAATTGTTAACTACTTAACCCTAAATTTAATTCAGAAAACTATACATTTGCTAAATTGTTCAAATTGAGTAAAAACAAAGGCCTAAAAGAGTAAAAATACTTAAACCCAAATTTACTTTAACTTTAGCTTATAAACCATAATCCTAAACTTAACCTAAAAATATTAAATAAAACCCAATAAATATTTTTTGTAACGTTTAAATAAACCCGCAATTTTTTTTATATACCTAATTCTCTCAAAAAGATGGTAAATAAGAAGCCATCTTTCTTTCTAATACCCCTTAACCCGTAATCTGTTCAATAACTGCTGTATATTTAAAAACTTTTCTATTGGAAAATTAACTCATAATATATCAAATTTCTATAAGAAAATGTTCATAAAGTAAAAGAGTTTTTATTGAAAAACAATATCAAAGAATCTTTTTATTAAAAAACAGTCCTCAGAGGTTATTTCTACAGTAAAAAGACCTTAGAATATATTTTTTTTAGAAGTAAAAGTCATGAATGTTAAAGGATTTTTCATAAAGAAAAAATATTTTGAATATAAAATTATTGTTAAAGATTACGTCCGTAGAATCAAAGATGTTTTAAAAGCAATAAGTAGACAGAATCTAGCACATTTTCAATTAGAAAGAGTTCTTATTAATAAGTTTTACGATTCACGTAAGTTTTTTTTTGTAATAATTCAAACAAATTGTATAAAGTTTTTTATTTGAAATATGAAGTCTTAATTGAGTTTTAGTTATCATATCAAATTATAGATTAACGGTCTGTTTTTGTAAGACGTGTCACTCAAAAAATTCGTGTAAATGAGTGAAGAAATTCATTTTGGGTTTCTGTATCGCAAATGTCACTTTGAATTGAGTGAAAACGTAAGAGTTGTCGTTTTCATCTCTTTTTTTTGGTCTCCACATTGCGATTTGAAACGTCACAAACGTCAAAAACAGACGTTCACAAAAAAGTATTCGCCAAAGAAAAAAGGCAACACAATTCAATATTAAAAAAAAAAAAAATACTTTTTAACAAAAAATTTTAATAAAAAAAGAATAATCATTTTTATTTTTATTTTCATTTATATTTATTTTCATTTTTATTTGTAAATGTTCTTGTTTTTTTTTATACAAATTATATTTTTACCACCACTTTTATTGTTTTCTAAACAAAATAAATTAATTTGTTTTCAAGCAAAAATCAGCTGTTTTTGTTTATATTTCATTTACAGTGTTGGGTTGCCATCTATCAACGAAAAATGAGTTATTTGTATATGAAAAAAGCTAACAAAAACAGAAAAAGAATATCATGGCAATCTCTACTGTTTGACATAATATAAAGCTTTACGTAGTCAAACGTAAGTCAGACGAACGAATTATAAAAACTCATTTCCTTACATATTCGTTCGGGTGCCACACGTTCGTCTGAAATTATACACGTATTGTAAAAACAAGCCGTAAATCCAAATTTTGTTTGCATTTCTTTTAAAGCTTGTACTTGTGTTTGGGTATATGTGTGCACATATAAATTTTATTGTTATATTTAGTTTATTTTCAAATGCGTGTGTGTTTAAATGTGAATGTATTTGATGATGTTCTAAAGATGATGCAAGTCCTTAGGGTGATTTATAGATATAAAAGGTTTTTACAATAAAACTGTGTTAATTACAGTCTTTATTTTGTTTTTGTTGCTGTAACCATATAACCAACAAAAATTTAATTGCTTTTTTAAGGGATTTAAGTTTTTACGTCAATTAGAATATTTTATTACGAAACGTGTTTTAAACTCTTTGACATGTTGTGAATTAATTTTTGTCTTTTTCAAAACGTTTTATAACATATATTCGCTGTGTAATATGGTTTCATGAATAAATTTGTAATTGATAAACAAACTACAACGCCAAATCTGGTCAAAGAATACTTAGCCACACTCAAAAAATCAGTCAGTAAATTCAGCAAACTTTTTGCTGACTTTTTTGTTGATATTAGCAACTTTTCTGCAAATATCTTCCCATCAAAAATGTTGCTGACTTTACAGAAAAGCTGGCTCTGGAAGTATACCGGATTAAAAAGTCTTGAGGTAACAAAGCAAATCCGTTATTGTTTAAAAATATCAACAACTAACACACTCTTTATTTGAAAATTCGGTTAGAATTATGGCTAAAAAAGTTACTGTTAGGTTTTGGACAATTATTGTTGCATCAATTTTATTTTATAATTTTTTTGCATCTAATGTTGCTCATTCACTAAGTTGTGTTCAACAATGTTTATGATATTTCGCTTATAATCTACATGAACCGGTCTACTGGTTCTCATGTTAAACCAATTAAGGCCAAAATCAGAAAACTAATTGGGTGAACTAGTTACTATGTAGGATCAATGTTCAGTGTTTTATTCTTTCTTTTAAATACATATGTCTGTTCGAAACATATTGTAGCACAAACGATTAAGTGATTGAAAGATGTCTTGAAACTTCGTAATATATAAATTTTTGTTCTCATATTTATGAACATTTAATTACTTTAAATCACATCACATTGATGCAAAAAAAAAATAAATCTGAACTTCAGAATTCTATAAAGAAAAAGATTTTTGTGTATACTGTGTACCCCATGAAATAGATTTGCTTAAGTAGAGCAATATTAAAGTAGCATGGGTTGTGTTCGTTGGAAATAATTTTAATGTATTTTCTGGTTTAAATTTGGCACTTATATAAGATAAGATATATAAGATAGAAAAGTTTCCACTTTTTAGAAATACTTCCTTATTTACACTTCAAAAATCTGAAGTTTTTGTTGTTCTCAAAAACACTATAGACGGTCACACAGTTTGATATAATGAATAATAAATAATAATAAATTACGCTAATGAAATATCAAGTAATTATAAAAAAGATTTTTTTTTTTTTCGAGATGGGTTCAAGTATTTTTAATTTAATTTTATTTATTTGTCTCCTAAAAACGATTTGTGGAATTCATTTTTATTCCAAGGTTTTAATCTTACCAACGGAAACCTGCAAATAAGAAACCATTTATGGTAGAAATTTGTTCACATTTATTTTTTAAATGTTTTCTTCCTTACACTATTATGATATGAAAAAAGTTTTACAAATATACAAGTGTTAAACTTTTTTTAAGTCTGAAGTTTAAAAATTCAACAATAATTCAAACTTTCATTTTGGCTTTTATAGAACTTTCACAAGTCGTGCTTAAATTTGTAAAAAAAAAAAAAATCGTTTACTCACTTTAACTTCAAATTTTAGAACATCAAACAAAGATACCAAATATAATTAATTTTTCTTAAGGTTTAAAGGCAAAGATCTATTTTGAATGAAAAAATATACAATAAGCTTAATTTTTAATGAAAACTAAAAAAAAAAAAACTACTACAACACTTTTCGCTTAAGTTCTCATCTCTTTGTTGCACACAAATCACGGACAATTTTCTTTTTGGCAACACTGTTTATGGCAGCTAAGCTGTTTTTGTGTAACATGTTACTGTTAAACATGTTCAGTTTGGTCTATAACTTAGCCATGAATCGACTTACAAACGAACAACGCTTGCACATTATTAAATTTTATTATCAAAATGCATGCTCTGTTAAGAAAGTGCATCGTGCACTTCTTCTAAGTTATAGTCAGGTTGGTCGACTTTCTGAGGCGGCTATTAGGAATCTTGTGACTAAATTTCGCACCAAATTTACATTATTTGACATTAAACCACCAAAACGAAAAATGCACTGTTTGGTGTTTATTATGGGCCGGTGGCATCATTGGACCGTACTTTTTCAAAGACGTCGAAGGCATCAACGTTACTGTGAATGGCGAGCGCTACCGTGCGATGATTGCAATTTTTGGAAGAGCTGGACTTGGGTGACATGTGGTTTCAACAAGACGGTGCCACATGCCACACAGCACGGAAAACAATGGCCCAATTGAGAGGCGAGTTCGTTAAGGCTCATGTCTATAGGGACAAGCCCTCAAGGGCTGACGCACTGGAAGCCAATAGTGAAGAATTTATTAGTGAGATACCAGCCGTATGTTGAAGAGAGTATGAAAAAATTGTCCTCAGCGTATGAAAAATTTGAGGCGTAGCCGCGGTCAACATTTACATGAAATCATCTTTAAACATTGAATTATATAGATCATTCTATAGACTCAAATAAAGATTTCATACATTTCTCCAAATTTTATATGTTTTTTTTAAATCAAATCCAAAAGCTCTTAAAAAATCATATTACATTTCGAATATATTCATCAATGTTGTGACTACGTGAATTAATGTTAGTAGCTATTTTAAAGAGATGTCATATCTCTCACCTGCCTTCCGAGAAAAAGTCGATCTCTGCCCTACACAGTAACCAAATTTTCTCTTTACATTGAGTCAAGTAGCTACATTTTCTGCAAAAAAGGTGTCGCTTTTTCTTGGAAGGTTGCCACATTTGTGAAAAATAAACAAGTTCTGCTTGCCAGTTTCGGTAACAATTATGACATGTTTTATTTATAACATATGAGCCTACGTTCATAAACAGTCGACCGAAAGATCGGTTAACCGGTTATAAGTACTTTTTACAAAAGGGCCGCACTTTCGACCTAAGTTCTATGATCAGTTATATATATCAACTAACCACAGAAAATCGGTGATGTTAATTTAAAAATAAAAAATAAAAAGTTCAAAATTTTCATTTTCGATTTTTTATAATTTTTTTTAAAAATATTGAAAAATTGTAACAAAATCTAAAAATTAAAAAAACAAAATTTTTATAACAACAGTAAATTTTCAAAAAAAAATTTAAATTTCATGAAAATTTATTCTTTTTTTGAAAGTGAATAAATGATTTGAAACTTAATAATAACGGATATTAAATTAACAAAGGGCTGCATTATTCGTATTACTATTTATATGAAAAAGCCACTGTCTTTTTCGGTCCCATTTACGGCTTTTTTGTAAGTAATTCTGTCTTGGAACTCTATTTTTTTTGCAACTTGTAGAACGAAAATCTTCCGAAACTGGCACCTGATTTCAGAAAGTTCTTTACTTACTTTTCAAATATTTATGTGAAAATGCCACGGTCTTTTTCGGTCCCCATATACGGTGTTTTTCCGTCGTGCTCGCTATGGGTTAAAATTTTGTGGAAATAATCTAGACGTTATTCTGACTGAGAACTGTAAATATTTTTCCAACTTGTGGAACAAAAACCTTTCGAAACTGGCTCTTAAATAGAAAATGTCATTTTCTTAACATAAATTGAAATTAAATTGTCCAGATTTCACAAAATCCATACCGCGATTTTCTGGAGAAGTAAGGCTCATACAACCAAGACGAGTTTAATTTGGTACTTTGCTCATATATTCAAAAGCAAGTGAAATAAACGGACGACAGTTTCGTAATATACAAAAAAACACGCAATCTACAAAAAAAAAAACCAAAAACTTTTTTTTTCAATATTTTGTTTTGGCTATATGTTAAAAACTAAGCAAGCTACAGCAAAACGGGCAAAATTATTGCCCTATGGGTATTAATTTGGTTGTGAATGTGTATTGATAATCATATTAAGATTACAACCAATAACAAACCAAACTACAATTAAATAAGCCAAGAGCTTTTTAGAATGGTTTGTTTGTAAAAAATGATTTTCAGTATATTTTTTTCCCCCAATCAAAATTATAGAATTAAAAAAAAATATTTTTAAAATTCGCTGATGCTATTAAATGTTTACAAGTTAAGAAACTGCAAAAAAGTTTATTTAACACTAAAATGTAGTAAAAAAAACGCAGATTTTATCATTTTGGCTTGATGATTTAGGATATTTCGAAAGAAATTATATGGCAATACAGCATCAAAACCAATTTCAACACCTTCAAACAGTTTTTTTTTTACCTTCAAACCAAGTTTTTGTCAACACACCCTAAATTTCTCTTAAAACCCGGTTTTCTTACTCTTTGGTTGGTTACTGAGTTGGGCAGAGTTGGTAATGAAAAATAAAGAGGACGGGTTGAGTATCTAAGAGTAGCATAGAAGGCCATTGATTTTATAACGGATGCAAAGTTGGAATATAAAAACTTTGTTTGAAAAGCATTACTGCATACATCTGATTTCGTTTAAAAATAAAAATTAAATAAAAACTTTATGGATGTAAGAATTATTTTAGGAATTTTCTAAACATGACAGTGGAGACAACAAAACAGACATATTCCTTATTATTTTTTCATCTATTAAATTTCCGAATCACATTCTACCACAAATTATGTTGGCTAACGTATGCGGAATGAAATGGCAATAAATTTTGCCATTTAATTTTTATGTGCAGTGCACGGCTTGGAAGCTAGTTAAAATTTCGTAAATTTTCAAAAAATAAATATTGTAAAATAAACACAATTTTCAAAAATCTTATAAACATATTTATTTTAACTAGAATGCCTCTTAAGGACATCGTCTTAACTTAAAAACGTATGGACGGATTCTTATGAAATTGGTAGCAACAAAAGTCTTTAAGTTTGATCAATATATCTTGAAGTTAAGGTGCTTTTTCGCACCTCTTCTTAAGTAAAAGCATAAAAAGTGTAAGTTTTGGACTATACACTCTAATTAATTTCTGTTGAAATTTACCCAACTTATAGTAGGAAACTGTACTCCTACTATAAGTTGGGTAAATTTACTCTATATGTGTAAATGAAAAAAATACGCACATTGAGAGTAAGTTTGTGAACACAAAGTTGGTAAATTTACAATGGAAGTGCGTAAAATTTTGATAAAATTTATAAATAAATGAGTAATTTTACCAAATTTTCGTGTAAAAAAACATGATTTACGTGCAATTATACGTATAAAATGCGTAAAAATACATATTTATAAGCGTAAAAACCCCATAAAAATGCGTATCTTTACCTTTCGGTAAAAAAGAATAACAGCCCAAAAAATTGTTTAAATAAAACAAAAAATTAATTTTTAGTAAGAGTTTTATTAATGTGTTGTATAATAATAAATTTAATAATAAATATTTGTATATAAGTTGTTGTACATATACAGAGCTTCGAAGATTGAATTCTATTTTAAAAAAAGTTAAATCGGATTTTTTTTAAAGCGAATGATATTTTTTCTTCAATCATTGCGAATTCAATAATTGGGAGTTCAATCTATTTTTAACTTAATCGATTTACAATTTGCCGAAATCGGCGAAACTGAAAAATACCGCCAGAATTGAAAAAAATCGCTAAAATCGAAAAAAATATCGTTAAAATGAAAAAAATCCCAAAAATTTAAAACAATCTCCAAAATTGAAAAAAAAGCCAAAAATGTAAAAATTAATTAAATTGAAAAAATCGACAAAATTTAAAAAAAATCGCCAAAATTAAAAATAAATTACTAAAATTTGCCAAAAATAAAAAATCGCCAAAATTAAAAAAAAAAATCGCCAAAAATAAAAATGTCGCCAAAAATTTCTAAAAGTGAAAACATTACCAAAATGAAAAAACTTCAAAAATAAGAAATCGCGAAAATTAAAAAAAAAAAATCACCATAATTGACAAAAAATTTATCAAATTGGAAAAAGTTGTCCGTGTCTTTTATTTATCTCTGTTAGTTTTTGAAGCATAGGCGATGTTTCAAATCAATACTCTTTTTTATATGTGAAAAACGCAATTTAAGAATCCAGCCAATCAAATCGAAATTTAGGATCGTTTGTAGGGGTAATGGGGTTAAGTTTTGAACAATGGTGCAGCAATTTTTCCCCCAGCTCCATTAGTTTTAGTAATATGTACCTTTTAAAAATTGACTAAATAAAAAACGTCCATAACTCAAAAAATCAAAAAGCAACTGGAAAAATGTTTGCACAGGTGTTCAAAACTCAACCCCAATACCGCCTGATTGGCTAGGTTCCTAGATCGTGTTTTTCTCAAAAACAAAACATTGCAAAGCAAAAAGAGAATTTATTTGGAACATCGCCTGTGTTTCGAAAACTAATAAAGATATATTTACAGCTATTTTAAGTTTCTCGTCAATATTTTTCGTTTTTCAATTTAAGCTTCCTTTCCAATTTGAAAATTTGTTTCATTTTTGGCGATTTTTTTTTCAAATTTTTTATTTTTAATTTCGAATTTTTTTTCATTTTTAGCTATTTTTCTAATTTTTGGCGATTTTTTTAATTTTTGCCGATTTTCTTTTAGTTTCAGGAATTTTTCTAATTTTTTGCGGTTTTTTTTAAATTTCAGCGATTTTTTTAATTTTTGGCGATTATCTTTAAATTTTAGTGTTTTTTTCAAATTTGGAGATTTTTGTTTAATTTCAGCGATTTTTTTTTATTAATTTTAACTTTTTTTTAATTTTGGTGATTTTTTTTTTATCTTAAAGATTTTCTCAATTTTACAAATTTTTGGCGATTTTTTCAATTTTGGCAATTTTTTTCAATATTGGCCATATTTTTAAATCGATTGATTTAAAACCGACTGAATAAATCGAATGAAGAATTTTTTTTTTTAAAGCTCTGTACATATATTATATTTTGAAAATATTTTTCCACAATTAGGCTGCAAACACTTGGAAATAAACTATAAACTAAACACTATCACAAATACTACAGTTATACATTTTTTTTCATTAAAATTCTCAATAAATTAAATTTTTTAGATTTTTTTTGGCTTTTTCAATTTGTTTAATTTTTTTCGATTTAAAAATGTCAAAATATTTATTACTATTATAAGTTAGTATATTTACAAACTTTGTGCGTAAAAATTTTATTAAACAAAATAATACTACTTTTAGGCATAATGTGTTTAATTGTAAACACATAATTGGTAAAAATACTGTAAGTGGGTATTATTGTATATAAAAGTGTGCGCAAAATAGTTTTACGCATTTTGATGTATAAATTTACCGAATGAGCGTAATAATACATGAAACTTTACTCGTTTTATAGTAGTAAATTTACAATCATTTCCGTCTAAACTTATTAATTATTATGGATTAGTTTTTGATATTCGCTTCAAACCTATTTTGACCCATATCGCCTAAAGTAGGCAACGAAAAAAAAAGAAGAAGAACATATTAATTATTTCTCTTGCCGGGCTCGTGGTATAAATTTCATTGAAGAAAAGCTTAGGCCGGTTTGAGGGTAAATCATTTTTATTACCATTGTAAATATACTGAACGTTTACAATTTGTGTAATATTATTATAGGAAACAATTGCATTTGAAAAATACTCTATAAAAAAATTACCAAATAATGCATTTTTAATAGTAGCCTAAGCTATACATTAGGGTGTTCCAAAAACACTTTTGCTGAGCTATACAAAAACGTAGCTCAAATTTTGAAAGAGGGTATCGATCATAATAAAGCGCGTTCTTTTCGAGTGTCACAACTTTGAGTTGGCATCACTGCTTTATTTGACCACCCATTTAACAGCTGATAGTTGCATTTTGTTTAGTTTGCTTTGAATTCCATTATGAATCAATTTACAAAAGAGCAAAGCGTGCAAATTGTTGAAATTTTTAATCAAAATAATTGTTCTATTCGTCAAACTCACCGTGCACTTCTTCCATTTTATGGCGTACATAATCGTTCTTCAGAGCGATCACCAAGATCGTGTGATTTAACCCCATTGGATTATTTTCTTTGGGGTTATGTTAAGTCTACGTCGATAAAACAACAAACAACTGAACACCTGGAAATCAACATTCGAAGAGTTATCGGCGAAATACGGCCGCAAATGCTGCGAAAAGTTGTTGAAAATTGGTGTTCCAGATTGCGCCTTCTATGCGCCAGCCGTGGCGGCCACATGGCAGAAATCATATTTAAACATTAATTTCATAAAATTTTCTTTCCAATAAAGCCCGTTTCATTGATATTAAAAATATATTTCCTTGTTTTATTATGATTTAAACTTGTGTCACTCTATAAAAAACACCCTTTATATTTACAAAATTTGAACATCCTACGACTACTAGAAGGCGGTGCACAGCGAAATTTTTACATTTTTATCGAATTGAAAATCATATGTACACTAAAATAAGATGCAGTTAGCAAAAAAAAGTTAGCTGAGTCAGCAAAACGTTTGCTGGGAGAATCCTTGTTGAAAAATTGCTTATATCTACATATGTGTTTTGATGAACATCAGTGAGCAGATTTTTAGCACAAAATAAGTAAGTTCAGTAAAATGTTTTGCTGACACTAAGTTCAATCCAAATTAAAATCAACTTGTTGAAATCAACAAAATTATTTACTAGAGCTTAGTAGATCGAAAAAAACTAAAAAACTTGGCATAAAATGTTTACTTTAGTTAATAATTTTGATGAAATTTAAATTTAAATTTATTTTTTTTTTATTCCATGAGAGGCCGTTCAAAAACGGAAACTTTTAGGCGTCCAGCCTATTGATTTTTTTAAAACTTGCATACGTATACTCTAGGATGTCCATTACGCACTACCGCAGTTCCTTAAAATTATGAAAACTCTCGTTTCTATTCCCGTTCAAATCAAAAAAATTCTAAAAGTATTGAAATTTGTAAAGCAATATTTTCCAAAGTAGTATTTAAAAGATTTTAAAAGCATTTGAAAGTTGAAACTGTCTAGTTTACGATTTGTGATTAAAAAAACACTATTTTGCGAAAATGTATTCATAATGCAAATGTAATTTTTAGGACATTTTTAATTAGCAATATATGGCTTAATACAATGTTGCGTACAATAATATGTGGTATCATATTCAAATTTAGTTTTACCTCAAATCTAAAGTGTTTAATGACAATTTAAAATTGAAACCAAAATTTCACTTTGGGCATGTTAAACATTACAAATTAAATTGTGGTTTGCAATTAAAAGTTAAGAAAATTTCTAATTTTTAAATAATATTTTCACTTGTGCTTTTTCTATTTAAAATTTCAGCAGAAAACTTAATATATTAATTTGAAATTTAAAAATTGCATATTTAATATTTTGCATTAGAACTTTTAAAAACTATAAATAAAATTGTGGCAAATTATTTAAATTGAGAAAATTTTAAGTAAATTCTTCAATAACGCATAAATCTAGATTTCAATTTGAATCTTTGGACAATCATTTAAAAATTGAAAATAAAACCTTTATTAGTTTGTAACTTCTTTAATTACAAACGAAAATTTGCAATATCAATTGCAATTTTTGAGTGCAACATGCATTCAAAAATTTAATTTCCATTATGAATGCATTTTTGCAAACAAAAAAGTGGTTGTTTTTTAAATACTAATCGTAAACTAGACAATTGAAGCTTTCATATGCTTTTTAAATAGTGCTTTATAAAAATTTATGAATTTGCTTCATCATATTAATTAATCGTCTTATAATATTTATGAAACTTTTCATGATAAGCTATGAAACTTCTTCCTATTTATGAATCATTTTAGAAATATAATGAAGCTTGTTTCAATTTGAGCTTTTTTGAAAAAGCATCATCATATTTATGTAGTGTTACATTTGACGATAATTAATGAAGTTTTTCATCATATTTATGAATTTTTTCATAAATATGATAAAGATTTTGCTTTGAACTAATTGCACTCATACTTACTCTTAGCTTTCAATAAACGGAAAGCAAAACACTTTTGGAGAGAAATAACTTTACTAATAATAAAATTAAATATTTTGACCAAAAAAATATTTAAATTTCCAAAAATTAAATCAACAATTTTAAAAAGAAGCTTAGAAAAAAACCAACATTTTAATAGCTATATAGAAAATACCTCTAAATTGCCTAAAAATTCTATGAATTGAGCCATTTTTTACATTAAATTTTTGATATTAAAAAAGTAAAGTTTACTTTAAGTTTATGTTAGGATAACCTACAGCGTTTACTGTTTTTTTTCAATTTCATTCCGCAAACGTTATTGTCACATGACTAAATATAAAATTCCACATAACTTTCTTAATCGTTATGACGAATTATTGTCATTGTGTCTAATGCAGGCAGATACGTTTGAATCATATTGTTCACTTCGAGTTTTTAACATTTATTAGAGAATATTACAGAAATGTGTTTGCCATGTATATCTTATCTTCAAAACATAAAGAAGTAAACTCAAAGTTCAATGAACATTAGAATGAAGGAATACATTACCATTTTGTTACACACAGAAAAACAGTTTTGTAGTTGCAACCAAGTTTTTTGTCACCCGAATTTTTGTAGTTCCATATGCTATCACTATTGTTAAATTTTAATACAACTGTACCAACCAACTTTTATTTACAAATTTCGAATTCTTTTCTAACAATTAAATATTTTATGTTTATGTATTGTCATATATGTTTACACTGATAATAATCCATGCGTAAAATTACGAAAAAATGTGAATATAACAAAATTTTTTGTAAAATAAACGAAAAATTTTACGAAAAATTTAAATTGAGTAATAAGCGTTCCAAAAATGTATTTTATTAATAAAAAAATTCTTATGCCGCATCATCACTGGGTTCGAACCGGCGACATCTAGTTTGTCAGGCAATTACTTTACCATATTTTCTAAAAAAAATTGCATATTTTTTACACTGATAATAATCCATGCGTAAACATACAAAAAAATGTCAAAATAACCAAAAATTTGTTCATTTTACAAAAGATTTCGTTGTTTTGGATTTTTTTTTTTTCTATTTTTAGCATGGATTATTATGAGTGTAGTTTTAAATTTTAAATACATGCCAATTGAGTTAACTCAATTATTTATTTATTTGTTTATTTAATTATTTATTTGTTTTTTTCAGTACAACAAGATTGAATCTTATAATTATAGTACATGAGTAGGATATTTTTTAAGAAAATTAATCACAAAATTAAATGTTTTTCCAAAATTTCCTGCGCTATGGCCACTAAAATCAAATATAGGGATTTATACACTCACAATATATTTTCTGTTACTGATTTAAATTTACCCGGCCACAAAAATACAAACTGACCACCGCTGACAAATCACTTAAGCAAGTGGTGCTAGTGCTGGCAATAAGTGATTTCCCAAGCCCGAAATGATAGAAGCATTTGAAAAATGGTCCATCTGTTCAAATAGTGCCGGACAAGCACTGGGAAAACAAAACTTCCAACGTTGGCAAAATGTTGGTAAGACCATGAAAAATGTTTTCTACAAATTTTGTTTCCAAAATAAAAATTAAAAAAAGTTCATGTATAAATTTGTTGGTCCTGCCGCGATTCAAACCCCAGCCATCAGCTTGGCAGCCTACGACTCTAACCACTGAGCTAACGAGACATAAATTACACTTAGAATACTATGTAGGTAAAGACCACTGCATATGTAGTAAACAACAAATGAAATTTCACTTGAAGAAAGAGCGACTTACATATCAATAAATTCAACCAACATTGTCAGTCGTTTTTTAATGTTTCAAAAATGATTCACAGTTGTAATACAAATGAACCACATACGCAGTAAAAAAAATGGCAAACATGTATTTGTTTTGTTTTTAAAATAAAAAAAAAACTACAGTATGAAATGAATATAAAATCACAATACAGTAATTTGATGTGGTTTGTTTTATAAATGAACTACATATGTAGTAAAGACTGAAATTTATTCTACAAATGGCAATTATTTGATGCAGTAGTTCCCTGAGTATACTTGATAGCTAAAGACGTAAGTAAATGATAGTTTCTGAGTAACTGTCGGCTGCTCAAATATGTCAGCATATTGTTTCATGGAAACAACTTTCAAACATAGGTAAAACAAACAAAAAGTTGGTGTTTTTCCCGTAATTTCAATCGGTTCTTAGATACCTACCGTGTACACGACCAAAATCCAGTAGGCATCCAAGCACCGGTAGGTATATATTGCTTGAAATTGCGGGCATTAAAAGAGCTTTTCCAGAAACAAAAAAAAAATCTATTTTATATGAAAAAAATATTGAAAAGTATAAAACAAAATCACAAAAAAATGTTTACACGCAACATGGCTCGAACTCATCATAACCATTCGACTACAAACCTTTTTAAACAAAGCATCATAATTTTTGTAAAATAAATGCTTTACCAGTTGTTGGAGCCAATGGCAATTTCTGACTGGATAGCACTGGGCAAACACTTTTTCCCAACGTTGGCAGAGTGGTATCAGCGATTCCCAACACATTCGGCAACAAGCTAATTAACAGGGCTACCTAATAGTTCAGGCCGTGCTCGTCGTTGGGAGTGTGTTCTTGTCGCCTAGCTAATACGTTCGAATCGAATACTTATGGTTTTTTCTTTTCTGACAAAAAATGTAAAAGTTTTGCCCTTAACGAGGGATATTATGTAATTTTCCAAAAAAAAAGGTAGCTTTGTGAAAGGGTACCATGTTCTTTTCTAATATTGTTACATCTTCAATGTGCAAAAAAGCTGCCTTTTTGACCTGAAAAAAAAAAAATCACAGGGTTAGATATTGCCCTAAAAGACAGCTGATATTTTACGCTTTTATTTTGTTTAAAAAAAACAAAATTTTCTAAAACTTCGGGTTCTGATGAGATCTTTAGCCAGATCGAAATACTAGTATCAACCTAGCTAATATGTTTGATTTGCTTTATTTTTATAAATATACGGAGGTTGAAAGCTCGTTATAAATTTAAAATAAAAAATAATATTGTTTGTCCTCTTATAACATTTGTTAAAAAAAAATGGATACTGGAAAATGAAAAAAAAAAAAAACAGTATGGCATATTTGTGTTCTATTGTGGGCATAAAAAAAATTAATTTTTTCGGGGTTATGGCAAAACTAAAAAAAATTAACATTTCAAAAATGCGATATATTTTTATCAGAAAAGAAAACACCATTAGAATTATACTTTAGGTAGCAAAATTAAAAAGAATGATAAATCAAGAAAGAAAAAAAAAACAAAATACGTTGATGGTTAAAATGGGTTAGCTTTAGATGTATATCCTAACCTGCGTCAAAAACCACCCAACCATGCTGGCCAATTCGAGAAAAAATTTTAGCTGGCCCAAAAAATATAGTCTTATCTACATACGTAGGACTTACTTTCGTAAATAAAAAATTTAGAAGGAGGGAAAAAACAAAAAACGTGTACTGAATATCCACGAGAGGTGGACCTTGCACATAACAAACAAATTTTCAATTTATTTTTTGATCGATGGTTGTAATCTTTAACTTTAAGCTCATATATTAGTTCTCATGTAGTGAGTAAACTAGTTTATAGGAATGTTTGATGTTTTGCATGGGATTGTTACCGCTTTCAAAACGTGTTCTGATGATGGGAACCTAGAAAATTCCCTAAAAAGATCTATCAATACATTCCTGAAAGGGTCAAATAATAAATTTGAAAACAAAAAACTCTATAGATTATTTGTAAGGACAATATCCTAATGAAGAAATATAGAGTAAGGCCTCGAACTTGAATAATTTTCAGTTTCATTGCACAATTAAAGGTCGAAGAAACATGATTTTTATTTTTAATAAAAATTATATCAAACTAATTTAGAATTCCATTTTAATTTACTATAGTATTTATTTATTTATTTATTTAATTATTTAACAAATAATTTATTAATAAAATCTGTGAAAGTTTATTAAAAAAAAATACATTAACTAATAAAATCGTTGAATTTAAAAGTCCTTTTAATGTCACCGTAAAAAAATTAATGAAAACAAAAAAATAATTTAAAATAAAAAAATACGTATTGAAGTTATTCCATTCATAAATAAATATAATAAAATAGTTATTGTATTATATTATATTTGTATTTTATCACAAAAAAAACGGCTAAAAATGCCTATTTTATAAATAAAAATTAAAAATTAACACCTTAAATGGCTAGAATAATGTTTTATGCATTAATCTGCTAGAGAATCTTCCAAAGAAGAGATTGATGCCATAATCTTGGATAAGCTCCTCCTAGGTCCTGAGATATGTCCATCCCGAGGTGGGTTAATTTCACAAAAACCGGCAGAAAAATGTAGTACAATTTAATTATAAACCAAAACTAAATACAAAGGACCTTAAGAATGAAATAAAATTATTTAATAGTATTGGTGAATAATATTGAAAAGAAAACTTCGCAGTTTAACCCATTAGTGCATATATATGTGAAGGGGAAAGTATCATTGAAAAAATGAAATTACTAATACAAAAATTAATAGGGGAAATTGTGAAGGTTAACTTCGAAAATTTATATTGTCTTTTAAATGGATGTTAGAACAAGTGTGTGTGTTCACTAAAAATTGCTTAACAAAAAATTCGCACTTACCTATACTCCTACCTGCTGGCGCATGGAGCCGGCGGAGATTTACGCTGCGTATAATGCTTTTCAACACATTTGTGCAAATTAAAACTCAAAGAGTTTTTTTATTTTAAAAAAATATTTTTTTAGGAGCGAACCCCTTCTTTATTGTTTAAAACTTAATTACTAACTGAACTTATAACATTAAATATAATATTATTATACCCTAGCTTAATATCTACATACCATCGCCTGATGCAATTCCCGGTATTTAATATTGCTGGGTAATCGTATTACTTGTGAGAACGGATGTTCAAACATGCCACGAGTTTATGCTGTAGACATATCGTCAGCATAATTGTTTGTTGTGTTGTTTTATTTAGTTATGTAGTTATTTAGGTTTTTAACGTATGTAGCGTTAACTCCTCCCTTCTTAAGAACAATTGCCCACAATTGTTTTCTCTAGAAATATGGTATATCATTCAATCTCACATTTGATGAATTTGCGTAACCCTTGGGTTGAATGTTGGTTAATATTACTGATGTGGCAGAAGGTGAGTATAATTCTGACAGGTTTATTTCGGCAACTTTTGTTTTTCTCAACGCTCTGAATTGATGAAAGATTAAGCAGCAAATGATGCTAAGAAGAATCATGAAGAATCCAGTTGACACTCCATTTACTAATGTTCCAAATTTTACCGTTTGGATTTCATGTGTATTGTTGAGATGAAGTTCGCTTAGGCTTTCGATGGTTAAAAGATTTTCAAATTTTCCTTCTAAAGGTGTCGGTTGTAGCGCCGCCTGTATGCTCTTTATATGCGGAGCTTCAAGATTTCGGTATATTTTGTTTTGTGCCATAATTGTGGTGTTATAAAATTTTATTAGAAAAGTGCCTGATAAGTTATGTTTAGCATTATCGATTATTACCGTATCGTTGAATTCATTAAACAAGATGACTCCTGGGAATATTTCTTCTATCTGAGGGATATGTTGATTGTTGCTATAGTTGCAGGATGATGGTAGGCTTTTGATTATATTTGGTATGCAAGTATTATTACTTAAATTTATTAATTGATTATTATTACAAATTTTTATAGAATTATATTTTAAACAATTACTTTTCATTGCAAATATTTCATTATCATTTTTAATAACTTCATTAAATGGTAAGTTTATAATTTTCTTATTTTTCTTAACAGCGCGTATTACAATATTTTCGTAAATTTTTTTATTTGTTAATGGTATTTTTATAATATAAAGTATTATTGAATTCTTATACATGATATCGACCTTGGCGTATTCCACCGCCTTTTCTGGAGATGCAAAAGGCATTTTCTCCTGTTCCAATTTTTCTAAAGCTAATTTAATTTCCAATTTATTCAAAAGTATGGAACCTTGGCGTATTCCACCGCCTTTTCGGGAGATGCAAAAGGCATTTTCTCCTGTTCCAATTTTTCTAAAGCTAATTTAATTTTCAATTTATTCAAAAGTATGGAGTTGATTACTCCATTCTTAGCCCATTGAATGGCATATTTTATATTTATTATTTGCTCTTTTACGAGTCTTATTCTGTTTTGTAAATTTATTAATATTTCATCAATTAGACCATCGTCTTTGCGTATGGCATTAGACATTTCATTAACTAAATTTGTTAAGTTATTTATTCTATCGTTTATAGATTGATTGATTACAATTTGTTTATTATTATTTTTATTTAATTCACTTAAATTAAATTCTAGCATTTCGAAATCATCGTGGTCTGGAGTGCCAGCGATGTATTTCCATGCGGTACATATCATATTAAAGGATTTTCTTTTTCTTATACTACTATTATCATGGTTTTTAACATTATTTTCATTATTATCATTTAATTTTAAGGGAGTTATACTTTGGGCTAATTCCAAAGTTTGGATAATTTCTTGTTTAAGGATGGGATAAAAAAGGTTGGATTTTGGGATGTCGATCGTATTTATTCTCCTTGCAGACTACACAATTTTTTATTAATCTCAAAATTTTATTATTCATGGATGGAAAATAATATTTTCCGATAATTTGGGTTTTGTTTTCTCGAGCATTTATATGTGCTCGATTATGCGTGCGCAAAATTATATTTTCCTGCTCTTGTTCACTAATAACATCCTCAACTTGTAGTTGAGTAAACCTTATCTTATAATTGTTAAAATGGGAAGGGTAGATCTCCTGAATTTTACCCATAATACGCTCATTAGTTTTAATACAGTTAATAACAGAGGGATTTAAATATCGTTTCAAGATTCGTACTAGATTATCTGAATCGTAGCTTTGTTCCGTAATTATATGTCTATGGTATGTTGGAAACACTATTTTAAACTGGTATGACTGCGTTTGATCCTGATTTAGAAAAATTTGATTTTTGAAAACGTTAATAGGAACTTCTACAGAGTATATTAAATTATGAGCGGAACTTTCATCGCTGTGTTCGCTAGATGTTAGAGTGTTTATTTCCGCCTGAGGAATTCTTGATAGGGCATCAGCAACAATGTTTGCTTTTCCCGGTTTATAGTGCAATTCGTAATTATATTCCTCTAGAATTGCCTTCCAGCGCTTCATTTTACTGTTGTTGTTTTTGTTACTTAACGCATAAGTAAGTGGTTGATGGTCGGTATAAATGTTTACTTTAGCAGTACCGTACAAATAGTTTCTTAAGGAGTTCAGAGACCAAATAATTGCCAACATTTCCTTTTCGTTAGCGGCATAATTTTCCTCTGTCTTACTCAGAGTCCTAGATATGAAAATAATAGGTTTATCGTCCTGCGAAAGCACTGCACCAATGGCAAAATTTGATGCATCGGTCGTTAATGCGAAATCTTTTCCGAAATTTGGGTATGCTAACATTACATCCCCGGAAACAAGAGTTGATTTTATTTTATTGAATGCTGAAATAGCATTTGAATCTAAGTTAATTTTAATTTTCGCAGACTGATTTTTGGACATACGTCCTTCCTTCCCCCTTAAAAGGGATGTCAGGGGTTTTGCGAGTTTAGCGTAATCTCGAACAAAACGACGGTAGTACCCCGACAGACCTAAAAATGATCTTAATTCTTTTAGTGTCTTGGGTGGTGGAAATTTGGATATAGCATCAGTTTTTTCTGGATTCGTGGTTATTCCTTCAGAAGAAATTATAAAACCAAGAAATTCTACAGATTCTTTAAAAAATGACATTTGTCCAATTGGACCTTCATGTTAGCGTTTTCGAGAATTCCGAAAACTTTTTCCAAATGGTGGATATGATCGTCCTCAGTTTGGCTAAAAATGATTATATCGTCAATATAAACGAAACAACAAACTCCAATACATTCACGTAATATATCATCAAGAGCTCGTTGAAAAATGGAAGGGGCATTTTTCAACCCGAAAGGTAATCTCGTATATTCATATTTTCCATTGTTAATGGAAAACGCTGTTTTCTCTATATCGGATTCTTTCAAAGGAATCTGATGAAAACCGCTTTTCAAATCGAGTACAGAAAAAAAATTATTCCTCCCTAATTGCGAGAGAACTTCGGTTATATCCGGAATCGGATATCTGTCCGCTATAGTTACCGCATTCAGCTTTCTATAGTCAGTTACTACTCTATATTGTTTATTACCTGCGGAATCAGGTTTTTTTGGCACAATCCATACAGGTGAGTTGTATGGTGACCTGGATGGTCTAATGATACCATCACGAAGCATTTCATGGATTTGCTTTTCCACTTCTGCTTTTAATGCCATGGGATATGGGTAATATCGTGTATAAACGGGTGCATCATTACTGGTGCGAATCTCACCGACTACCTTGGTAGTATAGGTTAATTTTCTGTTCGGTTCAGCAAAAAGCTTAGGCATTTTTGTGACCAAACTATCTATACTTTTCTTCTGTTGCTCTGTCATATGTTCATCCCTTATGCTTATTGCGTTTACCGAATGAGATTTCTTTTGGAAAATTTTAATCTTCATTCCGTTTTCAATTGTCATGTAGTTTTCCCTAGTATAAATGACTGCTCCCAATTGTTTAAGAGTGTCATTTCCCAAAATTCCATGAAAGGATTTCAACGTGGGGAGAATATAAAATTTAAATTTTGTATCATGATTGCCAAAAAGATTGATAAATGTATGTTCTTTTATCTTTACGTCTCCTGCCACTGATCGAGCAATGAAAGGATCTTTATTCGGAAAAATTTCTTTGGGCAAAGATGGTTGAATATAATTTTTTGGTGAACCTGTATCTATTAGAATGTTTAAAATTAATCCACTCTTCGTTTTAAATTTTATATATGGTAACGAAGAGTCCGTTAACCTAAAAAATGCAAGTCGCTAAAATCCATCGGTTGTTCTTCCTGTGAAATGACTTCCTCAGGAAGGGTTTGAAAATATTCCTGAGCATCTTGGATCTCAGAATTTTTCGATGTGTAATCATCATCACAAGATTCCACTGCCGCATTATTTGTATCAATATGATAGGTTCTCTGCATCTTGTTCCTTTGAGCTTGGAAAGATGGAGCAACCGGCCTCTTACCAAGAAGGTCGCCAGGTTTTGGCCTATTCATGTAATTTACTCTATTAGAGCGCATGCTCGAATCTACTTCCATTTGTTCGGGCCTAGCCTGTGGCTTTGGCGCAAAAGGACGCGGGGGCGCGAAATGTGCTTGTTGTGGATTGTATCCATTATAATAGTTCTGCGCTGGTCGCACAGGAAAATTGTTATGTCTGTAGGCGCTTACTTGAGGTTGTGGCATATAAGCCAATTGTGGGTAGAAACTTTGCTGGTTCCTCTGTTGAGGATTCCTTTTTGGCAAATGTGGTGGATTATTATAAACTCTCCCAGAAATATTTTGGGCATTGTGCGCATAACTAGTGCGAAAGTTTTGATTCTCTAATTTGAGACACAAATGTAGAGCCTGTGGTAAATCCACTGGTTCTCTTATACCCAAAAGGCGTGGTAAATCGCCCTTAAGGCCTCGTATAAAAGTGTCGAGTGCCTTGTCTCGATATGTTTGGGTCAAAAGTTGTAATGGCTCATTTGACAGTTCCATACAACCGATTTTGTTCAATATTAGTGACAAGTGTGTATAGACTTGTTGATAAAATTCTTGAACCGTTTGGTTCCCTTGTACTAAGGATATCATCTGATACTCCAAGGTACGAATATCCCTTTTATCTGCGTAATGCAGAGTAAGGCATTTTGAGATAGCTTTCCAATTTAATGGTGTGTTATAGGATTCAAGGGCAACATCTGCATTGCCTATTATCTTATTACGTATCACGCTAAGGATGCCGTAATATTTAGGGGTGCCCCTGATGGGCTCGTAGATCTGAAGAATGCGATCTACACTTTTCTTCCAGGAGTTAAATTCACCTGGATTTCCAGAGAATTCTCGTAAACAACGGACAACGTCCGGAACTTTATCCATTTCAGAAATATTATTAATGTGGTTTGGATCAATAGTTTGATCCAAAAAAAATGAAAAACCCTGATTAAGATTTGCTGTCGCTTGGACTAGGTTCTGAAACCGTGTTTCGAGAACATTTTGTACAACTTCCGCAATCATTGCAGAATTTATGGGATTTACGGGATTTACAGGATTAGCAGGATTAGCGGGATTTAGGATTGGGGGTCTAATAAGATTGTTGGGATTTGCCATTTTGATATAAGGAATTTATTACTTAATATTTAGTCTATTTCAATATATTATTATTTTAATTTCAATTAAGTTATCAATTCTTTATCTTAAACTATTACAATAATAAAATAATTCGTTTTGCTTACAATAACATAAACAGGATCATGCTGCTGCTGATGATGAAGATGCTTTATTACAATCGCCTCTTGATGAGTGGTGGTATGATTATGATGATTATCTTCGGAATTAGTATCAGATTTTTTTTTTAAGGATTATTTATTTCACTTATTGTCACTTTGTTTTTTTTTCCTTTTTTTATTTCTAGTTTTTAATTGTGTTCCTTTATTTTTTTCTTATTATTTGAATGTCCTTTTTCTTAATTTAAAATTTATTGAAAAGATTTTATGTTTCACTTATTTATGAATAATTTTCACTTAGTATTCACTTGTTTTATTTCTAGTTTTTGATTGTGTTCCTTTTTTAATATTTAATTTTTATATTATTTTAATGTCTTTTTTCTTAATTTAAAATTTATTTAAAAGATTTTATGTTTCATTTATTTATAATAATTTTTAATTTGTTTTCACTTGTTTATGTTAAAGTTAATTAAATTTTTTCATTTCACTTATTTATTAATAATTTTTAATTTGTGTTCATTTGTTTAATATAAAGTTAATTAAATTTTTTTTTTATTTCACTTATTTATAATTTATTATTAATATTTTAAAATGTGTTCATTTGATTAATTTAAAGTTAATAAAAATTTTTTTTTATTTCACTTATTTATAATTTATTAATAATTTTTAATTTGTATTAAAAAAAAATTTTTTATTTCACTTATTTATAATTTATTTATTAATAGTTTTTAATTTAAAGTTAATTATAAATTTTTTATTTCACTTATTTATAATTTATTTATTAATAGTTTTTAATTTAAAGTTAATTATAAATTTTTTTATTTCACTTATTTATAATTTATTTATTAATAGTTTTTAATTTAAAGTTAATTATAAATTTTTTTATTTCACTTATTTATAATTTATTTATTAATGGTTTTTAAACTTTTGTTCACTTATTTGTACTTAAAGTTAATCGATTACCGTAGGTGAAGCGGCTGATATACAATATCGTCCCTTTTACCATTTGGCTACTTGGGGGCCTCTTTCTTCACACTTACTTCGGATTTTTAGAATGTTACTTCTTTATTTTTTTTTTTTTGTTCTTTATCTTAATAATTGTCCGTGAAGCGGCTGGTGTACAACACCGTCCCTTTTGCAACGTAGCTACTAGGGGGCCTCGTTCTTCACACTTCGCGACAAGACTCGCGTGGACACTTAGGAAACCGGTAGGACTTTTTTTTTTCTCGATCACTCCGACACAAAGGCTATTGAAGGCTCTGTGATTCTTCGGTTACACTTACGTGAGGCTATTGAAGGCTCACTGGATTTATTATTTTTTTTTATTTAAAAAATTTTCGAGTGTCCTACCGGTCCCTGCTCGGGCGCCAATTAAAACTCAAAGAGTTTTTTTATTTTAAAAAAAATATTTTTTTAGGAGCGAACCCCTTCTTTATTGTTTAAAACTTAATTACTAACTGAACTTATAACATTAAATATAATATTATTATACCCTAGCTTAATATCTACATACCATCGCCTGATGCAATTCCCGGTATTTAATATTGCTGGGTAATCGTATTACTTGTGAGAACGGATGTTCAAACATGCCACGAGTTTATGCTGTAGACCATAGATGCCCAGTAGTAGCTGATATCAGCAAATTAAACTCACACGTATACTTACGCTCTTTTATTTGATCATCAATCAACCAATAGGAAATCAGCATGTTGAGTGGCAGAGACAAACTACACTTGCAGAACTTCTGTGTTTTATAATAAAACAATACAATATATCCTGAAATAATGAAGATTTCATTGCAGTGCTTATCTTTATTTCCCTAAACGTATGTTTGCGAACAAATATTTTCAGATTTGAATTATATTTGCTCAAAAAAACGCAATAAGCTGAATTCTTCTAGTTTGAGAAATATACTTTTATTGCGTAACTGCAATAAGAGTATCAACATAGAAGATTTCATTACTTTTTAATTGCAAATTGAACAATGATTAATTGAGGGAAAATTTATAAACACTTTGAAGAATCTTTTTATTTCGAAATATATCACACCCGCCACACAATGTTTTCTTTCAGTGTTATTTCGTCACTCTCACCAATACTACTACATTGGGCATCTATGCTGTAGACATATCGTCAGCATAATTGTTTGTTGTGTTGTTTTTATTTAGTTATGTAGTTATTTAGGTTTTTAACGTATGTAGCGTTAACTTGCATGGCTGTTATGTGTATTGATATCCTCTCAGAGAGGGGAAATTATGATGGGGGAAATTAATGTAATGATGTAGTTGTATGTGCAAATAAGTTCGAAATGAATTTGGTAGAATGTGGGACTGAGTTAGTTGTTCATATATAGTGCATAAGAGTGAGAGAGATAGCTATAGACAAAAATATAGTTCGAAGAAATTAATAATAAAAAAAATGTTAGGGTGACTCGGTGAAGAAAAATTTATTTAAACGATAAAAGTTATTAAAACTTAATGAATAAAGATTAAATATTTAAATTTCAAGACTTTGAATAATATAAATTAAAAACAATCTTTACCTTTAAAGAAATATTAAAAAAAAAATAATATATAAAATTAATTATTTTAATTATGAACTTATTTTGGATTATCCAATTACTTTAAATTAACCTTTTAAACTGTTTATGATAATTGTTAACTATTCTGGGAAACAATATAATATCACAGGATTGAAAAAAAATTACGATCCATTACAATTTCCGTTAATACACTTGAGCACTTTTTGGCACTTTTTGGCAATCAAAACGGTTCTATGCACACACACAGAGAAAAAATTAGCTATTTGCTAACAGAACTTCGGATACTACGAATCAAATTCCGTTATTACGAGTTTCAGATGGTTGGCACCACTTAACATTAGGTTTCACAACAATGTTCGGTTAATTCAACTGAATTTTAGTTGCAACACTCAAAATATATTTAACCCGACGGGCATACTAGTGCAACAATCTTCGTTGTTTTCCAAAATAGCATTATTCAGACAAATTATATTACAAAACTGAAGAAAGAATAAAAAAAAATATTTTTTAACTTGGATTTTGAGTCTGTACTACATGTAGTACGCTCGGCACGTATGGAAGCAAAAGACAATATTTTCTTGTGATTTAATTCAAGTCGTTTATTATTCAGCAACTTTTGTGTACATAAGTAAAGAAAAAACAAATTAATAAAAAAAATTATTTGGTGGTGTGGTACTCCACATTACACTTTACATGGAGCGTCACATCACATCTAATGCAGCGTGTAGTGGTCTTATTGTGGCAATGATTACAACGTAACTGTCTACATTTTCCATCGGCTTAACGCGTGTTCTCAGTAAATAAATGATCTTTTCGATCAAATCTGATCTCACATGATGATCCTTATGGAAGCGTTGCTGAGGGTTTCCCATAGGTCGATATTAGCAATGTGAAAATGCGCCGACGAAAAAATAAATGGTCCAGTTTACTTCCCATATATCTATGCAGTTACCACGCATTGTGCTCTGCAAGATCAATAAGGTGTGAGAATATTGGGAAATACCATTTTTTACCCCGAATAGATACACGGTACAAGCTGATATTTTCATCTGCCTGATCAACTGGATCAGCGTTTGAGGCAACGTTTACTGCACTGCTGTCGTGCCAACAACATACAATAATATTGTTGGTAGAAATCTTACGATGGTCATACCACCCTTTCTCTCTTTTCTGCATATCTTTTTTCTTTGGCAAAGAACATTTGCCTAACCGATTGTGACTAATTGTTCCAGTGCCTTTCACGCGTCGTTCTAACTCAGCCAATAAGTTGATAGTTGTAAATAAATTGTGGCTTTGTGATAATATGTCGCAATACGTTAAGACTAAGCTTTGACCAAGTCACATTTCCTTGTAGGTATTATTTGGGAAAGTCCCTGCACCCTGGTACGGCTCGAACCAAATAATGTAGCATTTATAAGTTGCTCCATCCCAAAATTTATAGCCATATCTTATAGGCTTTCCATGGATTATTGCTTGCCACATAGTATTTGTTTTCACCGGACGTACTATATGTAGTACGTCAGCAAATACATCAACTAAAATCACATATAATTTTGTTTTACACATTTACTTTTGCTACATAATCGTTTTTACAACTGTTATAATTAAAAAAACATAGAAATGCAGCAACAATAAAGTATCACCGATTACGTGACATCTTCACACTTTTGCCAATTTCAGAAAACTGAAATCTCTGGTACAAAAATATACACATAATCAATTACAATAGACAAAACTTATCAACGCAGGCTTTGCTGACCGTTATATTCTGTAGCACAACAACAAGTAGATTAGAAAATTTAAAGCACAGTAAACGCAGAAACCTGAACATAACTGGTGTACTACATGTAGTACGGTCGGCATATCTGGGTTAAAATATTTTTAAAAAAATCCACGAGGTTGTATGTTTTGAACAGCTGTTAAACGATGGAACTTGCTCAAAATTTGACAGTATTCTATCAACAGATGGTACTTGATGGGAGCAGTGTTGCGTTTCATATAACTACGAGGGAAGTGCGAAAAGTCACGGACTTATTGATCCGCCCACGTGTGCTACGTGCTATAACGAATAATTCTGCGTCATTAACTCAAAAAACATGTTTTTTTCAGTTGCGACTTTATATTTTTATTTTAGAGTTAATATTACTTATTATTGTATTTAAAAACAAATGACATTTCACTTAAAGAAAGGACGACTAACATTTCGTTAAATTCAACTAACATTGTCATTTGATTTTTAATGTTCAAAAAATGACTAACAATTGTAGTAAAAATGAACCACATGTTAGTGTAGTAAAAAATAAACAAACATTTATTTATTTTATTTTTTTTTAATAACAAAAAAACTGCTGTAAAAAAATGAATGTAAAATCACAAAACAGTCATTTGAACTTCAAGGTTAGTAAAAAATTTAGTCTGTTCTGCAAATAACTGACATTTTCATTAAAAATAAGGAAAATGTATTACAACCTAAACAACTACATATTTTTACAGCAGAAGTTCCCTGAGTGTACGCTTGTAGTCTATTACCAGCAGATACAGACGCTTTAAAATAAGTAAAAGTGAAACATGACAATTCTTGGACTTGATGATCTTAAAATGTTGAATTATCTTAATGGAAAATAATGATAATAACTATCCGTAATAAACACCTAATTAAAATCGACTACAATTTTTAATTCTACAACATACAATATTAAATTAAAATGTTACATTTTGTTTAATTTTGTTCGGCAACTTATTGCGTTTTAATTTGACTATTAAATTATTCTTTTTAGCTAATTAGATGTTTCATAAACAAAACAAAATGAACAAAATCCCCATCTTTTACAATAAAGTCAACCTCAAAAATACTTCTTTGCTTTTCCCTAGGTATTGTTTATAAGAAAATATTCTAAAGAATATTTTAACATTAAAACAAATGTATTCGCATATTGCATTTTAATTTTAATGAAATACTTTCTAAGAAATGTTATTATTTATGCTTTGAACTTGTTGATTTGTATTTTAATGATTCTGTAGGAAATATTATTGCAACGAAACTTGTTTGAATGAGTTCTTAATTCGTTCATGTTAAACAAAGAACCAAGAAATATAAACAAATGATGTAATTACAACCTAAATAGTCTATAAAATAATACAGCATTTTTCATATTTTTTTTTTTTAAATATTAAAAAAGATATTTAAATTCATTTTAATTTTTAAATAAACAACCCATATATTACTTCTCTTTATAAGTTTTTATAATTCTAATATTCGTTTAAGACATATATTTTTTTAAACACAGATTCGTTTTACCACCCGCTATGTTTTAAAAATTTTAAGAGAAAATTCTGCGTTTGACCTTTTTCTTTTCATACTTTCTTATAAATTACTTTTATGAACAAAAAAAAAATAAATACTATTAGCAAAAAAAAAAAAATAACATAAAATTAGAGTTACCAGCAACATCAAACAAAAATATTGAGAGCAAAGGCGACATTTTAAAACCTTACATTTCATCATTTGTTATTTTGTTTGGACATGTGAAATAGTATAACTTTGTATAATCAAAATATGAATCGATTTCCTAAAAATATGGCACATCTTTATTGAATTGTCTACAAATATTTTGTGCCGAGCTTCAACCAAATTGGATAAAATTTTCGAATATTCGTAAGAAAAATGCAGTTAATTTTTTCTTTTAATGGTAAACTTCTATTTTGCAATCGATTTTTTTTTAATAATGAACGTATTTAATGTAATTTTACAATACGATGTGTCTCCCAGTGCTCCCAAAAAAAGTAGAAAAAATTTCCAAAAATACGAATTTTACAGTTATTGTTGTATTTCCCACATTTAAAACTGCGTTAAAAAAGAAAATTGGAGCACCTGATTTATTTCAATTTATAACGAGCATTCAACCTCCGTATATTTACAAAAATAAAGCAAATCAAACATATTAGCTAGGTTGATACTAGTATTTCGATCTGGCTAAAGATCTCATCAGAACCCGAAGTTTAGAAAAGTTAGAGCCTCCATAATAGGCAGAACTTTAACAAAAAACCTATTAATAATCAATTTTGCCCCATTTTTGTCTTCTTAGTAATCAAGCACGTGGTTAGGTCTTTTCCTAACAAGCATCATGACGTTACTAAACTTTGAAGACCAAAAATGTTCTATTTATACAAAAAATTTTTAGTTTGTACTCTGGCTCAAGTAATATTTTTTACAGTTATATTAATTTTTTTTTTTATATACATCGCGATTATTTTTATGTTATTTTCAATTTATAACCAGCTTTCAACATCCGTATATTTACAAAAATAAAGCAAATCAAACATATTAGCTAGGTTGGTTGATACTAGTATTTCGATCTGGCTAAAGATCTCATCAGAACCCGAAGTTTTAGAAAAGTTAAAGCCGCCATAATAGGCAGAACTTTAACAAAAAACCTATTAATAATCAATTTTGCTCCTGATTCCGTTTTTCATTTTTCAATTTCTGTGGTGCACTCAGAGAAAATTTGGTTTAAGTTTAAATTTGAGTAACGACATTTTCGAGTTCGAAGGAGTCTGGTGGGAAAATAATAAGCAACAGGGGAATAATAATTTTATAAAACGCGTCTATGTGAAGTATTTTTTCAGAAAAATGTTATCACTGTATGTGTTCCTTAAAAAACGTTTAGTTTGGAAGCTAAAGAGTCTTGCAAATTTGTTGAAAAAAAAGTTACTAATATAATTTTTTTATAATTTTCCACTTTAGAGGCGTTAAATTTTGAGTGTCAAAAATATATTGAACTAAATAATCGGACATGATTTGCTCTTCCTATTCACAAAAAACTAAACCAGGTAATTGCAAAACTGCAAAGTTTCGATTTTCAAATGCGAATAACTTAAGACTGAGAACATATAAAATCAACAACTCGATTGCCTGCACCCTTTCCGATTTCAACCAAACTTGGTATAGAAGTTGTAAGTCATATAACTAAAACATATCCCACACTCTCATACAAATTATAAAATTTCATGCAACCGAATCGACTAGGTTGCTGCAACCTAGTAAATTCGGTTGTCCCAACCGAACTCTGTTGTCACAGCCCCCAATTCGGTTACAACAATCAAATTAATTAAACTAATTTACAAGGTTGCAGCAACCAAATTAATTCGGTTGGATAAAATTCTGTTGAGACAAATGAATTTGTTATGTGAGTTCTATCAGAGCTAGTCCCAGCGGATTTTGAAATATCCCGTTTCGAAAATTGTACAAAAGTAATTGTACATAAACATCCATAAACGTCCATATCTTATATTTAATAAATAGGAATAAATCCTTACATAATTTTTATTTATTAACATAAAAATTACAAAATTATTAATAAATATAAGTACAATATTTTTTTTTTTTTATTTTATTTTTTTTTAATAGAAGAATTTAAAAACAAAATGATGTTGTGTTTAATAATATTAAGATTTGAAGAAAAATCTAACAAGTTATAAAGATTATTAAAATCATTACATATTCTTATAAACCGATCAGCATCAGCATACATTTGACGATAGAATGGAGTATATAATGGAGTATAATTACGTGTTGATCTTGGAGGAACGAAAAGTACAAAATTTTCTAACAGGAAATGGGAGCATATATCACCATTAATCAAATTTAACAAAAACTTAACGTTTAGCATTTTCCTTCTACTTTTCAGTGTGGGTGGCTTAATGAGGTTTAGTCTGGTTGTATATGAAGGTAGATTATTAATGGTATTAGGGTACACACAAAGAATAAATTAGTTAGAATACTATCATGACCCACAAGATTCTTCTCAATCAACTCAATTTTATTATAGTTGTTATTTGGCCAATTTTGTAAAGTTTTTTTATTATTTATTTAGCTAATAAGACCTAAATTTTGTTTTTGTAATTAAAACTTCATTTTTATTACAATTTTTCCCGACGTTTCTTCGATTTTTTGTCGACTTCTTCTGGGGATTTCGTCTATTTAATTATAAAAAACATAATATTATTACACAAACATAATACCAAAATATTTATAACTTACAATTTTTGAATATTACATTAAAATACAAAAATATTACATTTAACATATAACATTAAACATATAAAACACGAAACTACATTTAAACACATCATCATTTAAAAACACAGACTATTTAATGGCAACCATGTAACTAGCGTTGATATTATTTGTGTCTTCTTTTAAGTTCATGGTTCTGTTTATTTGCTTTTGTATGTGTAAGCTTTCCTTTGTAAATCGTTTTCTTTCAATGTTTTCTTTATCTATTATCCTCACTTGTTCAAGATCAGCTGTGTGGCCTGTTGAAAGTACGTGTTGTGCCAATGCTGTCGACTCTTTTCCTCTTGTTATATCTGTTTTATGTTCTCCCACTCTCGTAGCTAGTGCCCTCTTTGTCGTTCCGATGTATATTTGATTGCATTGTTGATCATTGCTTCCCTTACAAGATATCTGGTAAATAATATTGTTTTGTTGTTGTTGGTCAATTGGAGTTTTGACATTTGTAAAAACAGTGTTCAATGTTTTGTTTGCTTTGTATGCAAAGACGACGTTATTTTGTTTTATTGCTGTTCTTATGTTTCTATTATCTGTTAAGCCAGGGATGTATTGTACACTGTAAAAACGTTTATCCTCTCTGTTTTCAGTGTTGCTAATTTTGCTGTTATTTTTAAAACGCCTATTAGTTTCTTCTATTAAATTTTTAATTAGTTTTGTTGGAAAACTGTTTTCGATGAGTATCGAGTAGATTTTTCTTTTGTTTTTGGTGTGAAATTCATCGTCGCTTAATTTTAGAACTCTTTCAATGAAATTTTTCGCGGTATTTATGATCTGGCTTTTGGGTTGGGTAGCGTTGAAATTCATAATCCTGCCAAAAGCAGTTTCCTTAATGTTCCAGTCCATTTTTATTTTATCTTTGTCCCTAAGTAGACTTGTGTCTAAATATGAAATTTGCTTGTTTTTCTCCTTCTCAAGGGTAAATTTGATTTTTGGGTGCTGAGTATTGAGGGTTTTGAGAATTTTGTCTACATCGTTAATATTTATAATAGCCACAATGTCGTCTACATATTTTGCTATGTATTTCATTTGAATGTTCTCGGTTTTCAATTCTTTAATCGCGTCGTCAAGTAGATTATCTAGGACTATATCAGCTATAGTGGGAGACAAGGGATTGCCCATTGGCATTCCGAAGATTTGGTTATATATTTGGTTTTCGTATATAAAGTAATTATTATCTGTTAAACAGAACCGCAAAATTTCCAGAAATTTCTGGTTTGGTATGTTGGTGAATTTATTAATTGTACCCCATTTTTTCATTATATTTTTAATAGCAGTGTTAACGGGAATATTTGTAAATAAAGAAACCAAGTCAAATGAAACTAGTATTTCACCGTCATTAAGTTTTATATCAGCTAATTGTTCTTTTAATTGCAGTGAATTTTTAATATTGTATTCTGTAGAAATTATGTGTTTAAGAGTTTGGCCTATGTGTTTTGAGAGCTGATAACATGGAACTTGTATTGATGAGACAATGGGTCTCAGGGGGACTTCAGGTTTATGAATTTTTGGTAAACCGTATATTCTGGGCGCTGTAGCAGCTGAGCAAATTAAACTACGTTTTTGATTTTTATCTATATGACCTTTTTTCTCTAAATCCGATACGAAATTGTTGTTGATTTTTTGCAGTTTTATTGTTGGGTCGGTCCTTAGTGTACGATACGTGTTACGATCCTCTAAAAGTTGTTCCATTTTCCGTTTATATTCGTCTTTATACATTGCTACGGTTTTATTCCCCTTATCCGCCGGTATGATGACAATGTCTCTATTTTTCTTTAAAAATTTCTTAGTACAGTGCACGCTCGATAACGTGAACTAATTAAAACCAAGGGAGTTCACGTTAACAAAAGTGTTCACGTTTTCGAATGCCAAATACGTATAAAGAATATAAGCACATATACACATTTAAGTTCATATTTTATTGTTTATTTGTACATTCGTTTGTGCGCAACATAAATAAATATCTTAGAAATAGATTGTTTTATTATATATAATATAATATATTATTTTATTTAAAAAAATCAGTCATCTTTTAAACGGCTCCACTAGTCGAAGCTGCGAAGATAGTTTTTCGCCTGAAATTTGAAGTAGTCGAACGCCGTACCTTTTCTTGAAGCCTTGGAGCCAGCCATCGCTAGCGTTGAAACCACCTTCACTTTCCTTAAACTTTAAATTAAGTTTCTTTGCTTTTTCCTTCAGCATTAAAGCACTAACTGTCCAGTTTTTATTCCGCATACGAATAAACTAGCGATAAAGAGCTTTCTCCATTTTGGGCAACTCTGAAGTGCGCAGCGTTTTTTTTTCCAGGCCCGGAGAATGTATTGTTTACACATTTAAAAATCATTTCTCTTTTATGGTTAATTCCGCAAATGGTTGATTTAGCAACATTATATTTTTTTGCTAAGCACGTAACACTTGATCCTTTCTTCAAAAACTCTAGAATTTCTGCTTTTTGTTTTAATGTCAAGCACACAGGTTTTTTACAACTCATTTTTACGCAACGAATATAAGGCGAAACGCGCAGTACAAAGCCAAAATTGCGACTAAAATGATTTGTGTGTTACATTTACAAACGAAAAGCCAAACAACTTCCTATTAGGGGGCTCCCAAGAAACAGAATTATGTATTTGAAATCAAAGCTAACTATGAAACGTCTATTGTTCAAGTTATAGAGCTTTTCTTGCTTTGTTCAGGTTTTAGAGTGGTGTCAATGCAGAAAAACAATGTTCAACCTCTGAAACTTTGAAATGTCTATTGTTCACGTTATAGAGCTTTCTTGCTTTGTTCACGTTTTAGAGTAGTCAATGCACAAATAAAATTGTTCACGTTTTGGGGTGTTCACGTTTTGGAGTGTTCACGTTATCGAGCGTGCACTGTATTTTCAAAAATTGTCAAAATGAACTTCTCCTTTGGCGTGTTTCTAATGTTTCTTCTAAAGAACGTTATATTATTAGCAAATTTTGTTCTAGCAATGTCCTTTTCCCTGTCTTCATCATCATTCATTGTTTGTATACACTGCTCAATATCCGCAATTATATTTATAGGTGAAAAATTTCGTTTGTCGACGGGTAATGCAAATTTTTTCCCTAAAGAAAGTATCCATTTGCATTCAATGGGGATTTCTAAAGTGGTTTTATTCTCAAACCAGTGATTGTTAAAAAAGAATCCATATGATTTGAAAAGTTTTTCTTTCAGTGTATTCAATTTAGTCAATTTTATTTCCCAGCATATAATTATTACGATTACAACCAATTTTTTGCTTTAATGACATACATTTTACTGTTACAACTAATTAAATTTCAATTAAATTTCAAAAAAAAATCTTGTCACAAGAATACCATAGCAACGATCATATTAAAAACAAAAAAATTAACATTTCAACCGACTAATTGGCTATGAAAAATAAAATCTAATAGTTCCAATCAAACTTGAATTTTAAATCATTCATATTATTTTATGAAGGATTTACTACCGACTGTTGGTCAAATAGTGTTTAAATGTTCGGTAGTCACAAAAAATTTGTAAATTAATTTTATTTTTAAACAATATCGACACTCTCAACTATAAGTATTTTGTTTCAAACGATAAATGAACAAAGTAAAGCAATTGTCAAAATAAATATAAAAAAATTAAACTTAGAAAATATTCATACAAAATTTGAAAAAAGAAAATTATAAAAAAACAAATAAATAAATTCTAAATATAAAAAATATTGTGGGCACTTCAAGAAAAATTCAATGTTACGTTTAAAGGCGATAATAGAAACGAATTTCTGGCAGGACTTCCGGAAAAATAGATATGCCAATTCCATTTGGCCACAGAATTTTCACAAAGGTAGTTTATATAAAATAAATATTCGAAGATGCATTAACCATTCTGAAACTTTTATACAGGTAATCCAACGCACTTTCATGAATCCGTTTAAGAGTCAAAACACTACAGGTGGATGAGAGGCTTATTATTTATTTAAGATGAAAACATACATTTTTTTTCTGCGATAGTTTTTGTGGGTCCCACCTCCCACAAAGCACAAATAACCAAGGATGGTTACCGTTTCTGTTTGAAATAACAGTATTGGTTTATCATGTCGAGACTAAACACCATATGAAAGTGTTAAAGCCAGGACAACATAAAGGCTAATTTCCCTCAAATTTAACCGTATTTAGTCTGCTATGTTTTCGGTTCGAATTCGAAGTATATAATCCACACAGTTACAAATTTCTGTTTTCGTATAGTAAAGGTTTTATAACGGTGTAGGGAATATGTATCGGATTTCAGCTGCAAAACTAGAAAACCTAACACGGTAAAATATTTAGACAAATACACATTCAATACATCACTGTATTAAAAAGTTCATTTTGGCTTTAGTTTTGAAATTATAAACCAATACCGTTATTCTAAAACTGAAATGGGGGTGAACCTTGCAAAGAATAGAGTTTTAGTTAGAAATCCATCAGAATAAAAATAATGTTATTATAAAAAAATACGTTTCTTATGTACAAAATGCATTTAAATTTAACTATTTTCCAGGAAAGTTGCCTGAAGGTTTGAAGCTATTTTAATGAAAAATGTCCCGGAATTTGATTCATATCAAAAAACCAGTCTGAAGATTTTTCTCTTATTCAGAATTAATTTATTAAAAAAGTTGTTTTCCAGAAAATATTGCGAATTTAATGTATTTTTCCTTATAAAAACTAATCAAATTCTTAACCGGGTTTCGATTAAAACCCTCTATTTTTATAGGGTTAATCTCGGATTCTTTATACGAAAATTAAAGTTTCGTAAATTGCTCAAGGAAAACGCATAAGAATATGATGGGTTTCTATAGCAAAATGCTCTTATTTTATCAGAAATTTTGTTAATTAAGTTAAATCATTTGTTTATATCATTCTTAATACAAAAAAAAATTAAAAATAATTTTAAAAATTACTTGGAAACAGTGTATTATTTAAAACAATTCGATAAGCCCCACCAAATAAATTCAACTTATCCATTATCAAATTCGTTTTGGACAGTAAAATGATTAAATTATTCAAAACGAAAGTTGGGTACAACAATCAAATTACAAATCTAATTTTAGATAGTTCATGTAACTACAAAAAATCGGTTGGCAAAAAATTCGGTTGGAGCAACAAAATTGTTTTGTGTGTGTAGGTGCTTCGTAAGCAGAACAGCAAAAAATTTTTCAATTTGAACAATGGTTAATGGAGCCCAAATCACAGAGCCATATTCCAAAATTGGTCTCACGAGCGGTGTATTTAATTGTTTCGTTACATTGGAATCTGTAAATTCCTTAGCACATCGTTTTATAAAAGCTAAGGTGCCACGAGCTTTATTAATCGTCATTAAAATATGCCGTTTAAAATCCAATTTTGGGTCTAAGAGAATACCCAAATCTAGAATATTATGTACTAATTCCAATTGAAAACCACCCAAAGAGTAAAGACCAAAAAATTCTGTCCTTCTAGAGAAGCGCATATGTTTACATTTTTTCAAATTTAGTTCCATAAAATTAGAGCAGCAAAATTCGTAAAAACTATGTAAATTCTGCTGTAGATAAATCTGATCAGAATTTTTATTAAAGCCACGACAAATTTTAACGTCATCAGCATACATAAGAACGTTTGAAAACTTTATCACCGATGGTAATGCATTAATAAAAAGAGAAAATAAAATTGGTCCAAGATGGCTACCTTGAGGAACCCCAGATGTTACAATAATATTTTTCGACGTTGTCTTATTAAAATAAACATTCTGAATTCTGTATTTTAAGTATGACTTTATCCAGCTTAAACAATTTTCAGCGAAACCCATCATATATAGTTTTTTGAGTAAAAGATTATGGTTAACTTTATCAAAAGCTTTACTAAAATCAGTGTAAATGACATCAGTGTTTTCGCCATTACGGAAACCACGATTTACCAAAGTTGTTAATTATAATAGATTTGTTGTTGTAGAGCATCCCTTACGAAAACCATGCTGAAGAGGAGATATTATAGAAGAAATTTAATGACACAGAGAATCAGTTAAACATGTTTCGAATAGCTTTAGAATCGCGCTGAGTTTTGCTATTCCTCTATAATTAATAACATTTGATTTATTTCCAGATTTAAATAATGGAATTAAGCAAGAGTCCTTCCATAATTTTGGGAAATAACCATTTTTAATGGAGATATTAAACATTATGCTCAAGGGATACGCCAAAGCCTCTGCACAATTGATTAAGATGCAACTGGGAACACCATCAGGCCCACAACTTGTTAAGTTTTTAAATTCTTTTAAATTTTTAACGATATCATATTTTGAACGATATATAATGGTGAAAGCTATGTGATTTGTGAATATATTATTTCAAATCTACTGTTATCGTGGTTTAAATAAAATTAGAAAAAACTAATTTTTTGAAGATAAATTGCACTTACTTTTACTTTACTTTTGTAAAACTTTAATTTTTTTCAATAAAATATTTTTTTTATGTAAATCTTTTTTTTTCCACATTTAGAACATTTTTCCAGATTTTTATTTATAACTTTGGCTTTGCCAACGGCATAAGGGAATAATTTGTAATTAAAAAGTTTTTTTAAGAACGTAAAAAAACTGTTTTCTCAAATACAGCGTTGTGAAGCGCGGTTTTTGAAAAAAAATTAAATTTACTTTTAAAATTTTTTTTAATATTGTGTTTAGAACAATAACAGTAGCTTTAACATGAGATTTCAATGAATAACATAGCTTTAACCGGTAAAAAGGTTATGTACGATTTTCGATTTCGGTTTGTTAAATTTTCGATTTTTTTTTTCAAATTTTAAAACGCGATATTTCCACAACCATGCCATATTTATATGACACCAAGTTTGGTTAAAGTGGAAGGGGTGGAGGTCAACAACTCGATTTTTGTTTTTGGTTTTATATGGAATGAGTCTCAAGCACTTTTAGAGAAAACCCATATGGGTAGGCATATTTCTTGGTGTTGATTGCAAGCACATTATAGAAATTTTACGCTTTTGGAAATCGGTTGATAAATAATAAATTGTCAAACTTACAAAAAAAAAAATGTAAAAAAAATTAATGTAAATTTGCTGCTATAAAGTGAGTAAAATTCTATATTAAATTACATAAAATGAGTAAATATACACATAAAATGTTTAACTAACTAATTTACTCATTTATATCTGCAAAAATACACACAAATAAAAATAATACGCATGTTGGAAAACATGTTGTTAAGTCTATAAACATTTTTACTTACAAACAGTATTAAAGTTTGGTTGTCAAAATAGAACATAACAAAAGAAAAAGTTAAAAAAATTTTATTGTTTGGTAAATTGAAAACAACTAACTTGGTTTTGATTTTTTCATAATTGTAATTGGAAATTAAAAAAAGATTAGCTAAACCACAAATAAACGCTTAATGGACCCAAAAATTTTGTTTAAAAAATTGAATATGGAGTATATAATAATTATATATTATTTGATAAATTCCAAATATATAAAAATATACAAATTTATCGGAAAAATGGGTCATCTACAAGTAGTTATGTTTTTGTGACTTAAAGTTATGCTTAAAAATATTTAAGTTGAAAATTAAAATTTATAGAAATCAACAATTTTTATGACCCAAATTTTTTTTTCAAAAATATTTAAGTTGTTTAGTTTTATAAAATGTACCCATTTTTTTTTTATTTTAATTTATATAAAATAAATCACTTGCAAAGGATTTCATCATAAAATAATATGGTTGTATATGAAGCCATATTCAATAAAGCCTTAACGTACAGATAACATAATTTGATATTGAACTTCACCAAAATATGTATGGAATTATATCTTTGAAGTTATGCAAAAAGTCAGAAACTGGAGTTTTTCGTTAATACCAAACAAAATATGAATTTTTCTGACTTACTGCCTAAAGAGCAAATGATTACGATATGAAACAGTTGTACTAGCCTTTAGTTATTGATACCCAACGAAAGAGAGAAAAAATAGTTAAACCCAATGAAAAACTCAAAATGCATTTATTGACTTAATACCTATTATATATTGAAATTTATAAAATTAGATATTAAGTATATATGATATACATAATAAGATATGACAGACCTATTTTCATATATAATACACTCACTCAGGGAACTTCTGCCTTAAAAATATGTATTTGTTTGGGTTGTAATATAGTTTCTTTATTTTTAATGAAAATGTCAGTAATTTGTAGAACAAATAAAATTTTTTACTAACCTTGTAGTTCATTTAAAAAAACAAACCACATCAAATGACTGGTTTATGATTTTACATTCATTTTTTACAGTAGATTTTTGTTATTTAAAAATATAAAAATGATAAATGTTTGTTTACTTTTTACTAACATGTGGTTAATTTTTACTACAATTGTTAGTCATTTTTTGAACATTAAAAAACAAATGACAATGTTAGTTGAATTTAGTGAAATGTAAGTTGTCCTTTCTCTAAGTGAAATTTCATTTGTTTTTAAATGAATTTGCAGTGGTCTTTACCTTCATAGTATTCTAAGTGTAGTACATTATTATATATAACACAAGATATAATCGTATATGGTGACATATAAACAATATAATAAAGGTTGTTTTTAACAGAGGTATACAACTCTGAAATGGAATAAAACGAACATGAATTTTACATTATTCGAAAGATAACCTTCTGGCATTATAATTTTAATATGACTTCTGGCATATGACCGGCTTGCTGGGACGTAGTATAATCTGAAGGTCCAGTTTTCGATGAATTTTACCAACATTTTTGCCCGTATATTGGCAATAACATGGCGAGTGTTGTCCTCCAAGTGGTCAATCGTTCGGGCTTATCTGCGTAGACTAGCGACTTCACAAATCCCCACAGAAAATAGTCCAGCGGCATTTATTCGCACGATCTTGGAGGCCAACTCACGGGTCCGAAACGTGAAAATATGCGGTTACCAAACGTTTCCTTCAATAAATCAATTGTGGCACGAGCTGTGTGACATGTTGCGCCGTCTTGTTGAAAACACAGCTCCTGCACATCATGATTGTTCAATTGATGAACGAAAAAGTCAGTAATCATGGCTCTATATCGGTCACCATTGACTGTAACGTTCTGACCAGCATCGTTTTTACAGAAGTACATTGGTCCGTACTCTGTAAAAACGATCATCCCATAAAGCACACGAAACAGTAAATTACTTGACAGCTGACAAAATGGCCGCCAGTTAAAAAAGTGTTGCATATGAATAATTCAATGTCCAAATTATTTTTCTTTAAACTTTTTTATATTTTTTATCAAAAATAATATATATCATTGTATCCACAAACAATTACTTTTTATCTAATTAGATCCTAGTATATCTAAATTAATCCCATAGGATATTTTGGGATCTATCAGGATATTAAATTATATATTTTTGGATACCCCAATTTTGTACTCAATAATAAGAATAAATATCGATCTATAACAAATGAGATCTGATTTTGCATTTGAGATCTAGCATTTTTTTGGTTTTGGTAACTATAATAAAATATTGATGTTAGCAACCGAATTTCTGTTGTAAATTTATTTTGAACAATTACTTATACTTGAAACTAAAAAATATTTAAGGTTGAAATGTGGAAAACATATTTAAATTGGGTTTAGCCTAGAGGTAATGTAATTGCCTCACAAACGGGAGGTTGCCGGTCCAAGCCCAGTTCGTAACATACAAATTTTTTATTTATAAAACAAATTCTGTGAAACGCATGTGATTATATTTATAGAATATTACAATCTACAAACATAAAATTTTCACTTGTTACAATAAAATTTAGAAACTTGTAAATAAATGTCGTTTGTTAAAATAGCATTGTATTAAAATGTAACAATAGTGAAAGGCCGTGGAACCACAAAAATTCGGTTGACAAAAATGCATTGCAACTACAAAATTGGCTTCTATGTGTATAAATAAAACCGAACAAAGATGCTTCAATTTATATTCGAATAAAAAATAAAAAAATTTAATGAGTCAATTTCAAATAAATATATGAGTGTTTCTGTAAACTTAAAAAATCCGATCATGACCTCCCAAAAGTTTGACCCTCTATTCCAATAGTGTTCGAAAAAATATGTAATAAAAATTTTGAAAAATTAATCGTATTTTTTTAACTTTGAGACCATATTGTTCCAATTGGTTGCTCTGATCTGAAAGCTTCAACTGCACATTCTTAGTCGATACACATCAAACTCGTAATTGAAATTACAATTTTTTTTTAAATTCAACCATAATTGCGGAATTTTCTTACGCTATATAAACATATTTAAACATAAGTTTTTAGATTTACATAAATAAAGGGTGCTTTTTAGCAACTTTCTTTTTGGCGGCGCAGCAATTTCGTATGACATGTTACTGTTAAGCATGTTCAGTTTGGTCTATAATTTAACCATGCATCAACGTACAAACTAACAACGCTTGTAAACTATTGAATTTTATTATAAAAATTCATACTCGATTCTTGATCGTGCTATTCTGCCAATTTATGGTCAGTTTGGGCGACCTTCTGAGGCGGCTATTCTGAATCTTGGGACTAAATTTCGCACCTAATTTACATTATGGGACATTAAACCACCAACACGCATACGTAGAGTGCGGGCAGAGGAAAATATCGCACCTGTATCCGCCAGTGTTGTTGATGACCGTGAATTATCGATTCGGCGCCGTTCGGAGAAATTGCACCTCTGTTACTCCACTACGTGGACAATTTTGGGGAAGGATTTGGGTTTAAAACCTTTTAAAATACAGCCACACGACTGCAAGTCACACGACTTACCACAACGGCTAACTTTTGGTGAATGGGCGCTGGTAAAGTTGGATGCAGATGCACTTTTTGTCAGAAAATTGTGTTCAGCGATGAAGCTCATTTATGGTTCAATGGATACGTGAACAGGCAAAATTGCCGTATTTGGGGTGAAGAGCAGCCAGAAGCATTGCAAGAACTTCCAATGCATCAAGAAATATGCACTGTTTGGTTTGGATTATGGGATGGTGGCATCATTGGGTCGTACTTTTTCACAGACAACAAAGGCAGGAACGTTACTGTTGATGGCGAGCGCTACCGTACGATGATTACAATTTTTTTTGATCAAAATGGAAGAGCTGTACGTGAGTGACATGTGTTTTCAACGAAACGGTGCCACATGCCACACAGCACGCGAAACAATGGCCCAATTGAGAGGCGAACTCGGTGAACAGATTATTTCACGTTTGGGGTCGGCCAATTGGCCGCCTAGATCATATATATTTTAATATGTATTATTATTTTAAATATGTAGTTTACTAAAAAAAAGTGTCCCTTAAATTTCAATATATACAACATATCTAAGGTCCATTAAGATCTGCGGGAACGGTTCGGGATAACTACCTTGCAAGTTGATACAAATCAGTGTCAGTGTTAGCATTCATTATTTAACTCTAACTTATTAATTTTTCAAAAACAGCTTAGTGTAGGGTATGCATAATAAAGAATTTGTGGCATTGCATTAGTCATTTAAATCATAAGAAAATGTAAAAAGAATATAAAAGTGAATAGGACCTGCCCTCTTATGAACGTAATTTATTCAAAGTGGCATAAAAATTAAACTAAACAAAAAAAAAAAATACGAATTGTTTGAAAATATTAAATTTTTTCTTAATATATTTGAGTAAGTATCTAATTACAACAAACCTTTTTTGAAGTTTTCGTTTTCTTTAGACACATTTGCATAAATTTGAAATATTTAAAAAAAGGTATTTTGGGTCTTTTTTTTAAATCTTATAATTTAATATACTAAATTAATGCTTAATTGTCTTACATATATTACAGCGTACAAAAAAGGTAACATAAATATAAAATAGCACTTGATTATGGAAAAACAACGAAGTGGGATTTTATATGTTTTAATTAGTTTATAACCCAAATGAAAAATTTCTTAATAAAGCACTTGTTAATTTGTGGGTATTTTGTATCTTTCATATTTTGATTTTTTATTTAACAACACAGACAGATTCTTTAGCTGATATTGTTTTTTTATACACAGAAAAAAATCACTGTCGCAGCTTATTTTCTCGTGAAATGGAAGCAAGTTTCTTTCATTTTACGAAAATAAATTTAGTACAGCCTTTAAAAAATTTACGGAACTAACGAAATCATTTGTAGCCACCTTTTTCGTAATGCATAAGAAAGTTTCTTTTATTTAACGAAATAAAAATTGTAAAGGCTCATGTTATTTTTCGAAACTTACGAAGTAATTTTGTATCTTAATAGAACATAAAAATGTCAATGTTATTTTACGTTTTAATTTATTAAAAAAAAAAAATTAAAAATGTCCAACATTTTAAAATTCACAAAAACTTTCTTGGCCAATGACACTTATTGTACATTCATACAAAAAAACCCCTACAAATAGTGAAAAACTCAACTGCGACAACAGAAAATAGTAGCTGAATTCGCACCAGCAACGTTTTAATAAATTTTAGAATCAAAGTCTTATAAATTTAATTTATTTTATTTTTTTATATAAATATTTTAATTTATGTATCTTATGTAATATTTACATAGTTATGAGATTTACTTATAAGTACTACAACAATTGGGGTCATAATAATTGAATAAGAAACATTTTTTAATATCACAGATTAAGGAAAAATAGTTTGAAAAAACCTTGTATGTACAATAGAGCGACTCGCCTTGTATGGAGCGTAAAAAAGTAAAAAAAAGTGCTCCTCTGAAAATGTGAATTAGTTTATTTTATGACTATTCCCAAAATATTTTTGGTCTAGAGGCCGCCGTTCATGAGCTGGACCGTTTTTTGATACCCATATTGCCCATACTAAAAACATCCGCCAAATTTTTGTAAATCGCGACTTAAAACAATAGTCAAAAAAAGAGTATTTTATAACTTCTTTTATGTCAAATAGTGATTAAAATATATTGATGTGACAGCAAAATTACTATATTTTTGTGCAAAAACCTTAAAAAAAATTACATTTCACTGAATTCCGAGTGTATATAGTGCATGCTTCTTCATGTCATATACGTCGTTAGACGAGGCTTAAAAAAGCTTTCATATGATGTGCATAACTTGTTTAGTGTAGTGGGTTAAAGTCGAAAATTTTCCAAAAAATCAAAAAAAAAGACCTTTTTTTAAAACGGTCCAGCTAATGAACGGCTGCCTCTAGACCAAAAATATTTTGGGAATAGTCATAAAGCAAACTAATTCACATTTCCAGAGGGGCACTTTTTTTAACTTTTTTCGGCGAGTCGCTCTAATGTACAAGATAGAAAAAAGTTTAAGAAATTTTAAAAACAAGCACAGTCATAGATTCGTTCATTATTATAGAATTATGAGTGATCGTTAACCAAATTTCTTAATGTTTCAAATGAAGACAATCTGCATCGATCATTAAATGACAGCATCAGGTCCCTTGCAACCGTACTAATTCGATTATGATTGAAGTTTTTATGTAATAATTCAGTAGAAAATCTTGGAGATACGTTGTGTATTATTTTCAAATTTTTTTGTTTTTTATATTCAGATTTGATCTTCTGTTAAGTATAGGATACAATGCCCGACCACATTTAATTGCTTTATCACGTACACTTTCTATATGTTTTTTTAAAAGTAAACTTCTTATCTAAAAGTATTCCCAAATATTTGATATCTTCTTTTAATTGAATTGTGATTCAATGCACTCTCAGTGGAATGGTAGGTATACGTTTTGGAGACTTGTTAAATGGGAATATCATTGCTTGAGTATTTTCATCATTGACCTTTATTTCCCATTTATCAAAGTATTTTTGAGTTGATTTAATTGAATCCTGCATTCGTTTTATAATAGCATTTGAGACTTTACCACAGCAGATAAATACACTACACAGAAAAAACTAAAAACAGGTTTCAATTAAAAATTTTATTGAATCAATTAATATTTTATTTATAATAAAATTAAAGCTTTTAAATATAAAAATGTATTATAAGAAAACAAATAAAAGTAAAGACAAAATTTTTGTTTTGCTTGTCTTGTCTTTTTTTCTTTTGTCTTTTTCTTGTAATTGAATTTCTTTCTTAAAAAAATCACACACAACTTTAAAATAATATTTTAGTGACACTTATACTTACTGAAATTTAATTTTTACAAACATAATAGTTTAATTGTCCTCTTACGATAAGGTTTATTTAAATTCACATGTGCACTTTTATTACCACAGATAAAACGCGAAACTAAATTAAGTTTTCGTGCGTACACGAATATTTCAACAAAAAGAGTGTTGCAAACTCTAGTGAAATAACTACGATTTTGCGTGTATTTGAAATCAGTAAACTATTCAACTTATTAAAAGTTGAATAGTTTATCATTTGCGATTTTTTTTTTCGTTTTATTTACAAATTAAATAATATATTGATATAATTAAACCGTTATTTGATTATTTAATCTAAATAAAATAAAAAAAAATAGTTTGCCAATATTTTAAAAATTTTGTTTACATGTTGTCACCACTGTATGGATATATTAGAAAATTCAATAAATTTTTTAATTGAATCAATTAAAAAATTGTTTAAATTGCCACTGATATTCAAACAAGCGATTAATTAGATATTTTTGGCCCATAATTTTTTCTGTGTATCATCTGCATAAAAAGCTGCATCAAAACTTTTACGGATGGAAATATCAGAAATTAAATATAGGGTTGGCGATAACACTGACCCCTGAGGAAGACCTGCGGGAATTTGTCGATCTGTGGAAAAGTAGTTATCGACATATACAATAAAAGAACGATTAGTCAAAAAACTTTTAATGATTTTCTGCAGATAAACTGGAAAATTAAAGGTTTAAAAACAACTCCATCATGCCAGATGGAGTCAAAGGCTTTTTTTATATAAAGAAATATAATGCCTGAACTTTTATGATTAGATTTGTTTTTATCAATAAATTTAACGACTCTCTTAACCTGGTGTGTGGTGGAGTGCTCCTTTGGGAAGCCGAATTGCTCTTTATTAAATTTGTGTTGATAGTTGTAGTTAAATTAAATAAAAACTTTTTTAATCAACAGAATTTTTATTTTTTTATTTCATAATTATTTTTCATGAACTCAAATATAATATGCCATTTTCTTTAATTTTCATTTATTGAATTATGTTAATAATTTTTAAGAAAGTGTTAGAAAATGTATTTCTCTTTAGTGAAAAATCTTAAAAGTTAAGAATTTATTAAAAAAAAAAATTGTATAAAAAAAGTAAAACCAAATACGCACCTTACTTAAATTTAGTTTATAAATTCTTAGAGTTAAGTCGAATAATAATAAAAATGTTCTTTAAGAATAATTAAATGTTTAAACCTATAGAATTCTCATTTGGTTTATAGTTCATATTATACAGGGTGTCCGCCGGGAAGGTATACTACTTTGGTTGTTTATAATTTTTGATTAAATGAAAGAGAATGGATCTTATATTGATAAATGTTTTATTTAATGTCGGCAATTATGTATGGAATACAATATCAGATAAATGTCCGACTCTGTTAGCCTCAAAATGCGAGCCCTTTTGAGCACATTTTTCATTACATTCTCACACATTTCCAGCGGTATTTCATTAATTTCATCACGAATATTTTGTTTGAGTTGCTCAAGCGTTTCTGGTTTGTTTGCATAAACTTTGCTTTTCAGATATCCCCACAAAAAGAAGTCCGGAGCAGTCAAATCAGGCGACGGTGGAGGCCAATAAACATCACCATTTCTTGAAATAACCTGAAATAACACGTAACTTTCTCATCGTCACAGTAATCGATGATTGATTTTTATAAAATGTTTTAACAATTAAAACACGTTGGTTTATCGAATATTTTTCCATAATAAATTTGCCACGTGTCTACTTCACGACTGCCAAATATGAACTGTCAAGACTAATGTTTACCAAAATGGCGGCAAAACAAAGTAGTATACCTTCCCAGCGGACACCCTGTATAAGTGTTTTAGTTTTGTCAAGTTAATTTTAAGTAATAAATATCATATTTAAGACATTTGTATCAACGTAAATGATCTTATAATTATTTTAGTTAATTTCGTTAATATTAACTTAAAATATAGAGTACTTAACTAATAGGTGGCAAAACGATGCTACTTATATTCTTGAAAGAAATGAGAATTACCAATTAATAAATAATATTATAAAAAAAAACAAATATGCAAAACAAAATTTTTGAACTAAACATAAGTTTATTTTGCTTTAGCACGTACGTGTCTTAAAATTTAAGAAAAATTAACTTTATATTAAGATATTTTTACTAGATTTAATCAAAATTTATTCTTAACTGAAGTCAAAAATATACTAATGCCCAGTTTTTCACTTCGTATTTAAATGCCATTTGGACTTTAAGTTCTATTAAAATACAAATGTCAGTTTTTAACTTAAAATTTAAATCACATTTAAGTGACCAATCTTGGGCATTTAAAGTCTATTTAAATTGTACAAATATAACATATGATTTTGACAGTTTGTTTTTTTCCGCATGGTAAAACAAACAATAAAAAATAAATCAAATTACAGCAGCCAATAAAAATTCAACTTCGGATGAAATTTTCACTTCTCTTCATTTTTATTTTATTAATTTAATTATAATTTATATTTTATTTCGATTTATATATACATATATTTATATATTTATTTTTTTTTATTTCTATATTTTATATTTTCTGTTTTTTTCCATTCTGTAAACAGCTGTTTTCTGAATAATGATAATTAATTTTTTGACATTTCATGATGCTACCATATTTTTGTCGCAAATAAATAACAATTATCATTTAAGACTGAAAAACTGAAACTGTATTTAAATACAACTTAAATTTAAATGGCAATTAACTAATTGCACATTCAAATACGAAGTTAAAAACTGGGCATAAATTTTAGTAAAGTTTCATAAAATTTAAGACAAAATTGACTAAATATTAATAAAAATTTACATAATTGTAGTAAATTGTTTTTATTTGTTGTTGAGAAAACTGTATACATGATTTGAGTTAAATTTTCTTTGGAGCCAAATCATACCCGAATTTCCTAAAATTTAGTTCAAATTACTTAATATTTGGTTAAATTGTTTTTTTTTTTTTGTTAATTTTGGTCTATTCCACTTAGTTTGTAAGATACAACCTGTTTTATGATTATAATCTTTAACTTCAAGCTCATACATTAGTTCTCATGTAGTGAGTAAACTAGTTTATATGAATGTTTGACGTTTGGCATGGGATTGTTACCGCTTTCAAAACGTGTTCTGATGATGGGAACCTAGAAAATTCCCGAAATAGATCTATCAACACATTCCTGAAAGGGTCAAATAATAAATTTGAAAACAAAAAACTCTATAGATTATTTGTTAGGACAATATCCTAATAAAGAAATATAGAATATGGCCTCGAACTTGCATAATTTTCATTTTCATTGCACAATTAAAGGTCGAAAAAAACATAATTTTTATTTTTAATAAAAATTATATCAAACTTGGAAAAAAAATATTAGACAATAACACCACCTGGAAATGAAACTAATTGCGCAGACAAAAAAAAAAAAAAAATTGTGGTTTAAATGCACTGGCAAAAATTTGTAAATTTGAGGTTGAAAAATTATTTCAAATACGCATGAAATTTGTTCTTGAGATAAAATCAGATAACTACACACAGAGAATAAATTAGTTGTAATTCCATTGTAACCAACAAAATTCAATCATTATTCAATATTTTTAATTGTAAGTACTTAAACTTCATCATCAGAATATTTAACCATATTGTAAACAGAATATATATAAAATTAACCAAAACACAGTCACTGCACTCAAACTATTGGTTTTCCTTATCAATATTGAAAAAATATTATCTTCTACATTACCTTTAATGCCAAAAACCAACCACTTTTCAAAGATTTTATCCCTTGAATAAAATATTTGCAGTTAAAAAACAAAAACAAAAAACAATTACTCTATCTAAAATATAAGTTTTCGTTACCGATTTTAAAATAATATAAAGTTTTTTTTATAGTTTTGGTAACACTAATAAAATATTGAGATCAGCAACCGAATTTCTGTTGTACATAAAAATCTATTTTTAGACATACATACGAGTATTTAAATTTGAAACAAAAAAATTATTCATGGTTGAAATTGGAAAACACAATTTCAAATTGGGTTTAGGCTAGAGGTGAAGTAATCGCCAGACAAGCAGGAGGTTCGAGGATAAGAATTTTTTATTAATAAAATAATTTTAAAATAATATACAATTTTTTAGTACTTTTGGTAACTCTAATAAAATACTGAGATTACCAACCGAATTTCTATTGTACATACAAATCTATTTTTAGACAAATATTTAAATTTGAAACCAGAAAATAGTCAAGGTTGAAATTTAAAAAAAGACATATTTAAATTGGGTTTTGGTAGCGTGCTGGCTTAACAGTGCGGGGGTCGTGTGTTCGATTAACACCAGAGGCACTGGTCTGTTTTCGCTACAACGCGCCGAAGGCCATAGTAGCTAGTGCTCGGTTAGGGTAATAGTATATAATATGAAATTACATATATATTAATTAATAAAAAAAAAAAAAAATGTGTTTGATCTTGGGGTAAATTACTTGCCTGACAAGTGGAAGATCTCCGGTTCGAGGCATATATTTTTTTTATTAATAAAATAAATTTTGTTGGACGCTTGTGAATCTAGTAATAGAATATTATAGGTCATAAACACAAAATATTCAATTGTTACAATAAAAATTCTAAATTTGTAAATAAATGTCGGTTGTTACAATAGCATTAAAATTTAATAATAGTGATAGTACGTGGAATCACAAAAATTCGGTTGCCAAAAAATTCGGTTGCAACTACAAAACTATTTTCTGTGTGTGATAACTTCAGCTAAATAATTTTTTTTTATATAAAAAGATAAGCAACACTCAGGAAATTCTTCCTATTTATTAATGTGTTGCTTTCTTTGGAAATTGGATAGTGGAGAGATGAAAGGTGGGGAAAGATGAAGGGCTTCAAACATGGCAACACTGATAAATCTTAGAACAGTTGTTGCTCGCCACCTGATGGAGAGTTGGCGAACTTATTGAAGTGTTTTTGGTTCATAGCCCTGATTCATTATTTTTAGTGTCCGACCGAACAGTTCGGCCAGAAAATGCATTTGGTCTGTATTTGGTATTTTAAAGCATTATGGACAAATTTGGCAGATGGAAAAATGTTTATTGGGCTGATTAGATGCTATTTTGAGTGTCAAATTTGAAGAAAAGTCTGTAGTTAAGCAGTGAATTCACTGTTCGGCCTCAGAAAGTTCGGCCAAATTGAAAATAGTTCGGCGGCCGAACTTTTAACTTTATAGCTAAACTTCGGCTTTTCTCTTAAATTTTATACACAAAATCGAATTAAATCGGCTCAACAAACATGTTTCCAATACCAAAATTTGTCATCATTGCCTCTAGATATCAAAAAACCGACAAAATATAGTTTTTTGGCCGAACTGTTCGGTCGGACACTAATTATTTTACTTCGGTGGGGTTAAGTGCTATGGGAACACCGAAGGTGTGAGCTGCGATACATATGACGGATAGAAAACTCATACATATTATTTTTCTAAACTGATGTTGCCGTCACCGGGAACCGAACCCGGGACCATCTGTGTAACAGTCCAACACGCTAACCATTACACCATAACGCCCACAATAAATAATTAGTTTAAACTGACACAACAGACAAAATTAGCTCAACTGAATTGGAACCCGTTTAACAGACTTCTGAACTAACTTTTGCTATGAGTACAGTTTGTTTAGCAAGCTGTATCTTTTATATTTCTACGAATTTTTCGCCAAATCTTCACAGTATATAGAAAATCTTTGAAAGAAAAAATCAATAAATAAAAAATTCGAAAGATGACTAGTCCCAATAAAGTAAGGCTGCCTATCTATGTTGATACACTTAGTATGACATACCTTACTTTCATTTTGAGATTATATTTAATTTTTAATTTAATGCTATTGACATTTCATTGGAAAAACATAATTAAAAAGTTTTGTGACATTTTAAGTACCAGCTATAAAAATTAACCACTTAACCCATTTATATAATCAATCAGCGTAATAAATATCAAACCTTACATTAAATGATAATATTGAAGATAAAATTTGCTTTCAATATATTTAAAACAAAAATAACAATCCCCCACCAAACCCACATTGACATAAACCACCACAAGTACAATTTGACTCATGTCAGTAACAGTTAATTGTAATGTCATTTCATAGTATCATCGAGTTATATATACAACACAGCTAATTTAACAAACTTTTCATTGAAACTAACAATTTAAATTTTACAAAAGTTTTGCAGATATCTTGTTTTTTAACAACAAAGGCGTCAAAACACAGAAAATTAATTAATTCGCAGTTTCTGTGTTTTTTTTTCTTTTAACTTTTAAACTTAAAATGCAGAAGTTCTCAAACAATTGAGTACTGTCAAATTATTGTAGTGTATTGATATCCCGGCTAAAAAAATGTATATATACTATTATGGTTTTTTTATCTTTAAATATATCATAATATGAGATTATATATGTTATTTTGGAAAGCCACATATCATTATATGTTTCTTATGTGGTAACATATATAACGATATATTGTTATATATTGCCCTTTATAATATTAGATGTTATGGATATATGTTATACATAATACAATATGATAGATATATTGTCGCATATTAGAATACATTCTCATATATAGCATAATATGTAATCATAAGCTAAAGGGTGTTTTTTATACAGGTATAGAAGTTTAAGTTGGCAACACTTTTTTAACTGGCGGCCATTTTATCAGCTGTCAAGTGATTTATGTTTAGTTTGGTTTGGTATTTCAACATAATTAGACTAACGCCTGAACAACGCTTTCAAATTGTTCAAATTTATTTTGATCATGGTTGAAATCATGGTTCTGTTCGAAATACGTATCGCGCACAATGACTTTTTTACGGTCAACATAGTCCATCAGAGCAATTAATTTGATTAACTATATAACGATTTTGCACCATGTTTACTCTAAATGATAATATGCATCCACAAAAACGTCGTATAGTGCATACATTGTTACTGTAGAGCGTAGCGTAGAGGAATGGTGACCGCTATAGAGCCATGCTTACTGACCTTTTCGTTCATCAATTCAACTACCATGATGTGCAGGAGCTGTTGTATCAGTAAGACGGCGCAACGTGTCACACGGGTCGTGCTACAATTGATTTATTGAAAGCAACGTCTGGTAACCGCATATTTTCACGTTTCGGACCCGTGAATTGACCTCCAAGATCGTGCGATGTAACGCCGCTGGACTATTTTCTGTTGGGATATGTGAAGTCGCTGGTCTACGCCGATAAGCCCGAAACGATTGGCCACTTGGATGACAGCATTCGCCGAGTAATTGCCAATATACGGAAGCAAATGTTGGAAAAAGTCATCGAAAATTGGAGCTCCAGATTAGACTACATCCGAGCCAGCCGCGGCGTTCATATGCCAGAAGTCATATTTAAATTATAATGCCAGAAGATTATCTTTCGAATAAAGTAAATTTTATGTCAATTTAAAAAATTCATCTTTGTTTTATTCCATTTCAAAGTTCGATACCTCTATAAAAAACACCATATATATATTTTAAGATATATTAAACAAAAAATTTTTTTTGTGTGATATGAGATATGCCATATGTATAATATAACCTAAGATATAATTATATGTGATATCAAATGATATCCCGATTAAAACAACTTATGTAGAAAGTTATATAATTTTACATAGACAAATATGACTATAATATAGCCAAGTATGACACTATCTTTGTGTTTATATAATTATGTTTAACCTTCAGTTGTTTAACCATTTTAAATATGCCGTTATAACCAAACTTTTTTGTGAAAACTAATATTTAGTTGTACCAACCGACTGAAATTCGTAATAACCGAATTTGAGTCGTAGTAACCGAATTTTCGTTGGCAAATAGCTGAATTTTCCCTGTTATTGCAGAAAAAACTGCAAAAATTAGCAGATTTTGTACTAAATATTAGTAATATACGAATAGCAAAAATAAATCTGATGAATTTACTAATATTTCATTACATTTGTGCAAAATATTAGTTAATTGAAAGTAACAAAATAATCGGCTTAAATCAGCAATAATATTTACTAAACATTAGTAGACAAGACATTATTAAAAAAATAAAAAAATTTTAAAGTTTTTTATTTTTTGTTTTATGCGAAAAAAAGTCTGCCGTTATGAAATCTTCAATATACAATTTTTAGCAAACATTTCTATTGGTTTAAGCAAAATCAACTGTTATTTGCATTCTACTAAATTTGAGGTGAATATAGCCATAATTTTGTTAATATTACAAGTTTTGTTTGCTATTTTGAGTCTGCAAATATGTAGTATTTTTTTTTTTTGTTTTATGCTAATTTTACAAAGTAAAATGCTATTTTTAATTAACTAAAATTCACATAGAATATAACAAAAATTTTGTAAAACAGTTTAAGAAAAAAAATTCTATAACATGAGTGGATGGTATCCTAAAAACGAAGTGTTACATCATTTCCTTAAGGAACAAGTACTACATTGCATAATATATCTCATATTCAAACTGTTTTGAAATGGAGTGGAACCAACCGGGATACATTAAAAAAATGTATGTATTAAAATTACTAAAATTAAGTTTTTAAAATTTTCCTTAAAGCAAATAAAATTCAATACGAATAATGCAAAGTTTTTAGATTTTACTTCATATCGATTTTTCATTAACTCAAAAATAACAAGGCTTTTTCTTTAATTTTCCTTTCTTAAATTAGGTTAAAATACTTAAAAAATATTATAACAAAGCCTCTTTATAACAAAGCCTTTAATGTTAAGAAGTTATTAAACTAAAAGTTAAGAACATTTTAAATTGTATGAAAAAACTAAAACTGAATACGCACCTTACATTCAAAAAAATAAGTTAGTAGAAAAGTTAGTAAAACATCTTGTAAATCAGGTATACTCTTTTTCAGCAAATTTTTTGATAAAATTATGTTTTAAACTAAAATTTTAGTTATACTTAGTCAGCACTTAACTGTTTTGAACTAATGTTTTACTAATATTTTTTTAATATTTTAGTAATTTATTTTGCTAAAAAAATGGTGCTTATTAGCACATCAATAGTGTGAACGACAACCAGATTAAAAGTTATACGCAGAAAATGTCAAGATGTAGTAGTGACGATGAAAATTATACTAAAAAGTACAACTCTAGTATGACACATAAAAAAAATCAGCCATGGAAGGTTTTTGTATCTGTTTTCATACATAAAACAAATTTGTGGATTGAAACAACTTAAATTTTGCGTTTTCACCGGCTTGTGAAAGTAATTTGCTATTAATTAAATAAAAGACTAAATATAATATTTAAATTTAAAAAAGATTAAGTGTGTATTTGTAGTCAAATTGAGTGGTCAAGTTGATAACAAATATACATCTTAGGTAAATTTTTATGTTTTCTTTTTCTTATTGCGTATATGTTTAATTTTGTTATTTTTTCGTTTCGTTTCTATAATTCGCAGAATCACAAAAATATGTTTTTTGATTTTCAGCAAAATAAACTAACTAAAGTAAAAATTGTCTACAAATTTTTTGAGTTTTAAAATTTTATTAATGTTTAGCAAAGGTTTTTTAATTTCTAATCCACTAAGTTTTAGCAAAACTTTTGCTGAATCTACTAATTGTGTTGCTAAAAATCAGCTCACTGATTTTCAGCAAAAGATTTTGCTGACATTAGCAAAGTTTTTGCAAGCACCCTCCTGACTAAAATTTTGCTTACTCAGCAAAATTTTTTTCTGATTTACTGACTTTTTTATTTGAGTGTACTTAAATTTAGTTTACAAATTTTAATTTCCTAAAATTAAGTATAATAATTTCTTAAAAATTTTGTTTAAGAAGATTAAAAATTTCAAAACTACACCCAAATAAAAAAGTTTGTAAAGTCAGCAAAAAATTTTGCTGAGTCAGAAAAATTTTAGTCAGGAGGGTGCTTGCAAAAAAATTGCTAATGTCAGCAAAATCTTTTGCTGAAAATCAGCGAGCTGATTAGTAGATTAGTAGATTCAGCAAAAAGTTTTGCTAAAACTTAGTGGATAAGCAATTAAAAAACCCTTGCTAAACATTAATAAAATTTTTGCTGAATATTAGTAGACTGAAAAGAACTCAAAAAATTTGTACAAAATTTTTTACTTTCGTTAATTTATTTTGCTGAAAATCATAAAACATATTTTTGTGATTCTTTTTAAAATAATTGACAATACGTTACAAAATATAAAAATTTTCATACTCCCACATTGCCGACATGAATTAATGTAATATCTGCAAATATATAGAAATAATTATACATAACATAAACGAAATTATCTTTGAACTACCTACATCAATAATTGTCTAAATGATGTTATCTTTTAAAGGAACGCAAATGCCACAGAGAATTATAGAAACGAAACGAAAAAATAACAAAATATAACACATACAAGCCTTTTTGCAATAAGAAAAAGGAAACAGAAAAATCTACCTAAGATGTATGTCTTTGTCCTTCGCTTTAGTCTGTCTACTTATTGCATATTTGTTTGCAATTTGACCACACAAGATTAGACATTTAGTTTACAAATACACATTTAATCTTTATTAAATTTAAATATTTTATTTTGTCTTTTATTTAGTTTATAGATTAATAGATTAAGTTGTTTTAATTCACAATTTTGTTTTATGTATGAAAAACAGATAAAAAAATCTTCCATGGTTGAGTTTTTTATATTATGTCTTACTAGAGCTGTACTTTTTAGTATAATTTTTCTCGTCACTACTACGTCGTGACATGCCGCGACATCTAATTCATTCTGCTTATATCTTTCAGTCTTGTTGTCGTTCACTCTATTGATGTGCTAATCAACACAATTTTTTTAGCAAAATAAATTAGTAAAACATTAGTAAAATCTTAGTAAGACATTAGTTCAAAACAGTTAAGTGCTGAATAAGTATAACTAAAATTTTATTTTAAAACATAATTGTAGCAAAAAATTTGCTGAAAAATAGTATACCTGATTTACAAGATATTTTACTAACTTTTCTACTAACTTATTTTTTTGAGTGTATAAAATTCTCATTTGGTTTAAAGTTCATATTATATAAGTGTTTTAGTTTTGTGTAGTAAAAGTTAAGTAATCAATTTCACATTTAAAACGTTCGTATTAATGAAACTAATCGGATAATTATTTTCGTTAATAATAACTTAAGAGATACATGAAATTGATTACTTGACTGATAGGTGCCAAACCTAAACACTAATATTTTTGAAAATATATAAGCAATATTTTTGTTGTTGTTTGTTTAAAATATACCTACTTAATATGAGTATAACTTTTGAACTAAAAATAAGTTAATTGTTCAATAGTTCAAGTTCAAGCGTCTTAAAATTTAAGTAAAATTAACTTGATTTTCAGAGATTTTTAGTAGATTTAAGGAAAATCATAAAATTTAATAAAAAATTTACTAAATTTTAATACGAATTTACTTAATTGGACCAAATGATTTTCACTTGTTTTTAAGAAAACTTTATACTTGATTTGAGTTAGATATTCTTTGGAGAAATATCTTTCCCTAATTTCTTAAAATTTAGTTAAAATTACTTAATATTTGGTAAACTTTTTCTTGAGTAAATTTTTTACAGTAAATTTTATATTTGCGGTATATAATTGGATATTGCTGGGTACCCGAATTTCGAGATTAGCTTGGATAAGATTTTATATAATGACATATAATTTTATAATTGAGACATAACTTTTTTTTGATCGGATTCCTTTGTAGTTTTGAGAGTAATACTTAAATACAAATAATTAAGAAATACTGTCTCGAAGTCACATCTTCTTAAGGTAAAAAGAAATAACAAAACTTTAACTTAAACAAAAGTTAAATTGATTTTCATTGTAAGCTTTTGAGTGTTTGTACAGAGAATGTTAATTGTAATTCTGAATAAGATTTGAAATCAACATCATCATCATTATTATTATCGACATCATCGATATCATCATTTTAACTTTTATTTGTTTGTCATTTCTTTAAAACCACAAAGTCTTTGATGTGTAAATTTTAAGTCAACTAATCTGATAACAAGCTTTTAAAATTTTATAAGAGGTATGAAGCAACAATATCCAAAGTTAAAGTAACTAAGGATGTACTATTGTCCAACAACAATATCCTTCAACAAGTAAACAGATTAAATTTAATACTTAACTACAACCACAAAATGCTTTCTATTGTGTGTATGTACTCTGGTTATTTGCCTTTTTTATATACAAATTACAGAAACATCTTTAAATACTTTTAGTTTTTATTTTACATATTTTTAAAATGTAAATTAGCATTTGACAGATGTTCACATTTTGGTTTGGTCTGATATAAAAAACGAAGTGAACGTGAAATTTTTGTTTAAAATTCATTTCATAGAAATGCTAATTTCTTTAAAGAAGTTGGTATGTATTAAATAAAATGAAATGGAAATGCATTGGTTTAAGGCATACTGCGAAGAATAAAATACAATAGGTAGACAAAATAAAATCTTTAGTCAAAGTCAATATTTTTTGAAATATTTGAATTTTTTTTCGGCAAATTATAAAAAAATTCTCCAAATTTCAATTTACAAAAACTGGGACTAATTGATTAAAGGCAGAATTAGTTTGTACGTTCTGTTCTGTTACGAATCAGCTGTTTTGTTTCTGTTCAATTGAAAGTCTGTATGTGTGGTTAGTTTTCACTTTTTCGTTCTGTTTTGTTGCGGACAAATCTGTTGAAAATAGAATTCAACGTTAAGTGACAGCCTAAAGTGCGTATGTATTGGTTTGTTGTGAAATCTTTTTCTCAATATTTGAATCAGGGATGATAAAGTTGGTACTATAGTACTTTTTACGGTACTATTTGAACCTTAGATGTACCATGATACTCCTATGACTCATTTAGTACGATTTACAAATTGTTCTATGTATGAATTTCTTGGTCCCTTTAAAATTCAAAATTATTAATTCGATTTGCAGTCCCATATGAACAATGAATTAATTTGGAACCAAACGCTGTGAATTCAATCACATGATTTGTAGAAAATTATTGTTAAATATTGAATACATCTATTAAATTCCTAACTGTTTTATTAAAAATACTCATTTGTTATTCCTTTTTTAAACATTTTCTTTTTTCTGGAATAATTACTTTGCTAAACCACTTTTTTGTTGTATATACTTATAACGGTTCCTAAATTGCTTTTGAAATAATATAATTGTAGTCTTTTGTAAATATGATTTTTTCTTTAGTAATAAATGAATTGTTAAAGCCGACAGACCGGTGATCGCAGCGAAAAATCGTGTTTTATTTAGAAGATTTTTAACATGGTGCCGAAACCCGGGACAGCCGGCTATTAATTGTGTATTACTTTAAACGAAAAAATAATTAAACAGTGCATTTATTACAAAAAAAAAAAAAAAAATATTTAAATAGAAAAAGGTTATCGAAAAAAAAAACATAAAAATGGACGCAGTGTATAGAGCTTCGTGTCGTACACAAGTGACAAAATTATGTAATACGATTTTGGATTACTTAAGAACTTTTGAAAGTATAGCGTTTCGTGAAGTAAGTGATCCAAATAGTGCGGAGTCTCAGCTCGTTATTTATCTTCAAAGATTACGCAATGCTCATGCAAATTTGAGAAAAGCGGACGAGGCTATGAAGACTCTTATAAAAGCGGATGATTTAGCGAAAGAGTGTGAAACGGTTATTGAATATGATGACAAAGCCATCACTATAACAGCGCAATTGGAACATATTTTACGTACACATTTTAAACAAACTAGCGAAATAACTCCAAATAGTGAGGAAGAGCGTAACGTTACTACCGTCCAAGAAGAAAATATTTGTAGCGGAGTAAGACTCAAACCATTCCAACTAAAAAAGTTTGATGGTAAATTTGAAAACTGGCTGCCGTTTTGGGAATTATTTAAAAGGGCTGTTCACGAAAACAAACAGTTATCCGTAGCGGCCAAGTTTAACTTTTTGAGCGAGTCTCTGATTGGAAGAGCAGAAGCAACTATTGCAGGGTTTACACCCACGGAGAAGTGTTATAAAGAGGCTATTGATTTGTTGTTGGAAGAATATGGGAACTCGGGAAAAATTGTGGAAAAATTTGTACAAAAACTGATGACTCTAAAACCAGTTCAGTCTCATAGTGATACTCGTGGTCTACGCCAACTTTATAACGAAGTAATTTCCACTATGAGGACTTTGTCTTCATTTCAAATTTCGTCATCACAATACGACATAATGGTAAAATCAATTTTGTTGAAAAGTATACCAACAACAATGCGCGTAGAATTCCATAGAAAATTGGCTAAAGGTAATACAAGCACAATATTAAATTCAAGTGTAGATTCTGCAATTGAAAGGATGAAAGGTAATGATCAAGAACAATTAGGGTTTTTGCTCAACTTTATTAAAAGCGAATTAGAAGCGTTGGAAATGGCGCAATTGTCTGAGAGTGACAAACAAATCTCTGAAAGAAGAGAATCAAAACCAAAAAATTATACTGCTGCTACTCTACACGTAAATACTAACACAAATCAGTATTGTATTTTTTGCAAAAGAAATAATCACTCAGCAGCGACATGTAGAAGTAATTTGAGTATTGAGTTTAAAAAATCCCTGTTAAGGAAATAAGGGAGATGTTACAGATGTACAAACAAAAATCACAACTCCAAGTTTTGCAAAACTACAAACCTCAGATGTGGAGAATGTAGTGGTAGACACGTAACATCTATGTGTGAGCGGGAACAAAGGGGAAGTAAATTGAGTGATATACCACAAAAGAGCGAAAATAAAATATCAACAACAAAAGTAATGAGGACAACTGAAAGCTCCAACGAAGCCAGCAGCGCAGCAGCCACAACTTTAAATATTATTGATGAAAAAGAAGAAGGAATATATTTGCAAACAGCGAGGGCAATAATTAGCAACATTGATGATGATGATCAAGTTATTTCAAGAATAATAATGGACAATGGTAGTCAACGAACGTATATAACAGAAAAATTAAAAAATAAATTAAAACTAAAAACAAACGGGGTGATAAAATTAAATATCGTGGCCTTTGGAGGTAAAGAAAATAAAAACGTGAGCGAATATGATAAAGTTGAAGTAGCATTACGAAGTCAATATGACAAAACCATAATAACAATAAATGCCATTGTAGTGCCATCGATTTGTGTTGATAATCTCCCGTGCCCAAAAACAATAAATAATTTGTCTCATCATATAAAATTAGAACTCGCGGATAATTCAATTGTTAATAATAAAAATTCAATGAGCGGTATAAATTTACTTATCGGGCAAGATTTTTATTGGAAATTTAATACAACCAATACCGAACGAATCAATGATACTTTAATGGCCGTAAAAACATTTTTTGGTTGGACAATTGAAGGTCGTAATGAAAATAATATTATAACGCAACATACGCTAAACGTCACTGAAAGTGAAATTAAAAATGAATCGTTTGATTTGTCAAAATTTTGGAATTTAGAATCTATTGGTATAAAAGAAAATACTGCTCGCGATGATGATTTGTATGAAAAAACAATACGTGAAATAAAATTTATAAACGGTCGTTATGTAGTTAAATTGCCGTGGAAAAATATTGACGAACCTTTAAACAATAATAAAAACGTCGCGGAAAAACGGTTATATAATTTAACGAACAAATTATTAAAAAATAATGAAAAGCTTTTAGAATATGATAATGAACTTCGGGGTTTACTTAAATGCGGTATAGCGGAAGAAGTAGACCAAACCAAAAATAACCAACCCATCTATTATATGCCACATAAGCCAGTATATCGTGAAGAAAAAACTACTTCTAAATTACGTATTGTTTTCGATGCTTCATCCAGCGAAACGGGATTAACATCTTTGAATGAGCATTTAAGCCCTGTTGATAATGCGGTTGCAGATTTGTTAACTACACTTTTAAGATTACGGTCAAACAAAATAGCAATGATTGCAGACATAGAAAAAGCTTTTCTGCAAATTTTAATATCTGAACAAGATCGCGACTCGCATCGTTTTTTATGGTATAAAACAACACCACAAGCAAATAAAAAGCTTCCTGAAATTACTGAATTCCGTATGACAAGGGTAACATTTGGAGCAACATGCAGTCCATTCTTACTCTCCGCAACAATACAAAACCACTTGGAAAAATACAAACCCACATTTGGTTCAATTTGCAGTAAACTACAGCAGTCATTTTACGTTGACGACTTGATTATGAGCGTTAATAATCACGAAGAGGCTAAATGTATTTTTCAAGCGGCAAAAGAAATAATGAAAGCAGCAAATTTTAATCTACGAAAATGGAACACAAATGATGCGGAAGTGGCAGAAATATTTGGTGAGCGTACGGATATAATTGAGCAAAAAGTTTTGGGTATGAATTGGTGTACATCTAGCGATTTTGTAAGCGTTGACGTAGCAAACAATTTATGTTATTTGCAAGATTTAAGACCAACAAAACGAAATGTTATGAAAGCGATGGCAAAATTGTACGATCCAATGGGGTTCTTAGGGCCATTTACCGTAAGAATAAAATTAATATTACAATCCATATGGAAACAAAATATTGAATGGGATAAACTGTTAAGCGGTGATATACATGATGATTTTCAAACCTGGCAAGATGAATTGAGTGTTTTAAGCGATTTTGGTATACCCAGGTGTCTCTCACTCTCCAGTAACTCAGTAAAAGAGCTTCATATTTTTGCTGATGCTAGTCCAAAAGCTTTTGGTGCAGTTGCTTACATTCGACAAACAGCAGAAAATGGTAAAACAACTACAACTTTAATATGTTCAAAAAACAGAGTAAGTCCAATAAAACAAGAAAATAAAGAAATTACTCTCCCCAAATTGGAATTGACGGCAGCGTTAATAGCTTCGAGACTAAAACAATTTTTGAGCAATGCTTTGGATTTTGAAATACATTCTACTACTTTATGGACAGACTCTTCAATAACATTAAGTTGGATAAATGGTCAAGGTAAACAATGTAAACCATATGTTAAGGCAAGAGTGAACGAAATAAATAGTTTAACGAATATTTACGATTGGAGGCATTGTGATGGTAAAAGTAACCCAGCCGATTTACTCACGAGAGGGATTAAAGCAAATGAATTGGTTAACTCACAGTTGTGGAAATTTGGACCCCTATGGTTAGTAGAAAACGAATCAAATTGGCCGGAAAAAATTGTCATTGAAAATTCATCAAATCTATTGATCAGCGTTGAAGAAAATACTATAGTCGACAAATATACTCCTGTTATTGAAATTGAGCGTTTTAGTAAATTTAACAGACTTCTTCGTACTACAGCGTATGTGTTTCGGTTTATACAACGAATTAAAATATCTTCAAACACGAATCGCCAATTAAAAAACAACCCCGATGAACTCACTGCCACTGAACTGCAGCAAGCTGAAACGTATTTAATAAAAACTGAACAAATGCAGTACTATATGAATGAAATAAAAGCTTTGGATAAAAATCAAAAATTACCAGCTGATTCCAAATTGTCGTCGTTAAATCCCAGCATCTCAAATGGTTTACTTAAAGCGAATTGCAGGCTACCAGAAGGCGAATTTTGCAGCGACATACGAAATCCAATTATATTGCCAAAAAACTCACACTTAAGTCAGCTAATAGTATTGGAGGCTCATCGTAAATCTCATCATAGTGGTATTTCGGCAGTATTAGCAAATATTCGAAAAAAGTATTGGATTATACAAGCACGACAACTAATTAAGCGAATTGTTCAACGTTGTGTTGTATGTCTGCGGTTCCATGGAAAAAGCGCAATAGAACCCTGGACTGTGTTGCCGGTGAAAAGAGTAGTTACCAGTCGACCTTTTGAAACAACAGGTGTTGATTTTGCTGGCCCACTATATGTGACGTCTGAAGATGGGGACAAAAAAGTATATATTATGCTATTCACTTGTGCAGCTATACGAGCAGTTCATTTAGAACTTGTTGGTGATATGAGTGCAAAAAGTTGCATGAATGCTTTACGAAAATTCGTAGCAAGAAGAGGTGTACCAGCAACAATCATTTCGGATAACGCAAAAACATTTAAACGAGTTGATTTAGAGCTTAGGAAACTTGAGGAGATTCTTAAATCTAGCGATGTACAAAATATGGCAGCCAATCAACATATTTCATGGAAATTTATCCCAGAACGAGCGGCTTGGTGGGGTGGATTTTGGGAGCGTCTTGTTAGAAGCGTTAAAAACTGTTTAAAAGCCACAATTGGAAAGTCAAAATTATGTGAAGATGACCTGGCAACCCTATTAGCAGAAGTTGAAAGCGTTGTTAATGATAGACCAATCACTTATATTACCAGCGACCATAACGATTTGGAGCCTTTGTCTCCATCAAATTTTTTAACTAATTGTAAATGTATCTTATCTCCCACAGATATAAAGGGCGATAAATCAACTATAGCACAATCATGGTCTTTAAGACAGTCGATGATTAAAAACTATATGAAGCGTTGGCGTACTGAATACTTGTGTCAGCTAAGATCAATACACCATAACAAAACGGATTTAGCAAAAAGCGTCAAAGTGGGGGACGTTGTTCTACTACACGAAGATAATAAGCCGAGGTTGTTGTGGCGACTAGCGATGGTTCATCAAACGTACCAAGGGAGAGATGGTCGAGTACGATCGTGTGATATCCGACTTCAAAATCAACAAATATTGAAAAGACCTATCCAGCTACTGTATCCCTTAGAGATATCAGCTGCGGGGGCGGAGGATGTAGAAAATTATTGTTAAATATTGAATACATCTATTAAATTCCTAACTGTTTTATTAAAAATACTCATTTGTTATTCCTTTTTTAAACATTTTCTTTTTTCTGGAATAATTACTTTGCTAAACCACTTTTTTGTTGTATATACTTATAACGGTTCCTAAATTGCTTTTGAAATAATATAATTGTAGTCTTTTGTAAATATGATTTTTTCTTTAGTAATAAATGAATTGTTAAAGCCGACAGACCGGTGATCGCAGCGAAAAATCGTGTTTTATTTAGAAGATTTTTAACATGATTTCTTTGAGTGCGACTGATTACAGATGATTGTATTAGAGTTTTATTAATCGATTAAACCAATTATTGAATTCAATCACTAAGGGTTATAATTATTATAAACTAGTTTTGATTTTCAAAAAAGTAAATAATACAAATCTTATAAAAATGTGAAATTGACTATTAGCTGCGTGTTTTTAAAATCGAATGAGTTCACAAGCAAATTTGTTACTACCAATCACAAGGATTGAATTCGCAAAAAACTGTGAGAAACGTAACTCAATACAGCAAGATATTAATAGCACATTCAAAAAATATTAAAAATTTGGTGAATTTAAGAAAAAATCCCAAAATTTTAATAATGAAAAAATCTCAAAATTTTAATTCAAAATTAATGAGTGGCAATGTGAAAGTACCTCTAAATTTTCCATACAAATTGGTGTATAATGCACTGTATATTATTAGAATTCATTGTAGTATCTGGTGTATAAAATATAACGTCATATTTTTCCACCAGACGCTAAGAGGTGAATAATATTTAAAATTCACCGCAAATTCTTTTTTCTCCACAAAAAATAGTTTTGTTACCTCGAAAATGTTTTTCACGACACAATTAATTTTTTTTTACATCCAAAAAAGTTTTTCACCTCAAAATGTTGTTTTCGCCTCTTAACATATTTTTTTTTTAATATATTTTTGTTGTTTCATTTGCAATTGTTCATTTTGGAGGGTACAAAGATTTGTTTGTTAATTTTTTATACTTGTGATGCCGAAAAAGTACTATTTTATATGCAGGTTGGTACTATTTTAAAATCGCATTTATCATCCCTGATTTGAATGTTTTTTGTAGGAGTTTCTTTTACTTTTTAAAACAGCTAATTGCTTTCACAGAAAAAGTAATTGCAAAATATTACCTACAGAACAGAATGACACAGAACGGCAACAGAAAGTAACAACTAATGAGGCCTTAAGTGTCATTAGCTCAGTTGTCGAAAACTTCAGCAAAATAAAGTTACGCAATGCTAATTTTTAATACACTAATAAAAAAAAAGAATACAAATTTTTGATAAAAATAATAAAAATTAGTTCAAGAGATGTTTCAGCAAAATTTGTTAAAATTAGCAGATTTTTTTCCTGAATATTAGTAAGATAAAAATAAGAAAAATAAATCTGTCGATTCAACAAACATTTATATATACTTGAGCTAAATTTTAGTTAATTGAAATAACAAATAAATCTGCTAAAATCAGCAATAAAATTTGCTTAATATTAATAGATAAAAAAAATCACAGCATGATTTTAATTTTTCAAAGGTTTTTGTTTAAAATTTTCAGCAAACTACAATTTTTCAGCAAATATTTCTGTTGATTTTGGCAAAACATACTGTTACTTACATTCAACAAATTTTAAGTTATTTAAAGGAAAAATTTTGTTAATATTACAGTTTTTGTTTTTTTGCTGTTTTTGGTCTAAAAACATTTAACAAATGTTTTTGCTGATTTTAGCAGTGCAAATTTTTTTATTTTTTTTTTTTTAATAATATTTATTTATTATTTATGTATAAATATAATACAAAATTATTTTGGTCTCAGCGCCATAAAGGCATTATTGAGACAAGGCAAAACATATATGCATGTACTATTTACAATTCAAAATTCAGTAATTGATATTAAAGAAAACTAAATTAAAAAAAAATAAAAAATAATCTATTTACTACAAAAACGTTTGAAGGTTTTGATACAAAAAATCTTTTAAATCTTTTTTAAATCTTGATATTCTGTCAATTGTTTTCTTATTCACTGGCAAGTTACTATATTCAAAGACTTCAGTATATTCTACACGCTGCTTCGTGGTTTCCAATCTGCATATTGGTAATCTAAGATTTTGAAGATTCCTTGTGTAAAAACATTCTGGTTTTGAACGAAGTTAATGGTATGATAACCTATATTGTGTAAGGATTTAAATACATACATCAGTGCTTGGTACTCGTTTAGTGCATGGATCGGAAGAATTGACTTACAAATCTCTTTATAAAGAGGTAATGTTGAAAACGTTATTGGTAAACTGTATATTGTTTTCAATGCTTTATTTTGCATACTTTGCAAACTTTTTAAAACTGTTGTATTCTTACAACCATATATAATGGCCTTATAATTCAAATGGCTTTGAATCAAAGCCTGATATAATAATAATTTGGTTTTTTTATTAAGCTTGTATTTCATTTTGTACAACATACCAATGGCTGGAGCTATCTTAGACTTAATTTCACATATATGTAAATCCAACGAAACGCTACTCTGTAGTGTTATTCCCAAGTATTTCACAAAATGAGATTCTTCAACCGTTTTACCATCAACAAAGATGCTAAAGTTGTTTCCTTCATTTCGAGAATGAGGCTTAAAACGAATTAGTTTGGTCTTGTCAGCATTTAAAACTAACTTATTAACCCGAGCAAACTCAAATATCAAAGAAACGTCACGGTTCATGTTTGTTTTTAGTAACAAATCGTATTTATATGGATAGACAAGACTCACATCATCTGCAAACATATACAAGCGACCAGAAAGGTTAAATTCTTTATATCGTTTAAATAAATAGAAAATGGTAGGGTTTCTATTTCAATTAACTAAAAGTTAACTCGAATATAACTAAAATTTTGTAAAATTAACAATTTTATTTTACTGCTCTTTCTTAATAATAGTAAGCAAAAAATATGGCAGTTTTAGCAGTTTGTTTCTGCAATTTTATTCTTAACTAATTTTTACAAGCTTTTTCTACAATTTTTATCAGGCTTATATAAGTTAACACTGTGGTTAATATTAACATTTTTTTTCATATAATTTAAATAACTTTACTTCTCTTTTTGTATTTCCGAGAATCCCAATTAATTCGTTTTGGGTCAAATAGCCAGACGGCTAAAATGCAATGTTGACAGTTTTAATATTCTGTCACTAAGGAAATTACACAAATGAATTAACTGGAATTCCAGAAGTGGGATAAACAAATTAAATTATTTATTATTTTTATTGAATAAGCAAAAACTAAATAAATTTGCATAAGTTTTTTATTAAAAGAAATGTTGTAATTATTTTTTAAGTCAGTTGATTTTTGTCATTATTAATAATTATTAAGGGCTTCTAAAAGAATTTTCCAACTTATTGTATCATTACAAATAACTTTTATTTCACCAAATGTTTTTTTGATTTTTTAAGTTCGGTAAAGACTGTTCTGCGCCATATATTTTTTGGTCGACCGGCTCGCCGTCTATCTTGAGGATTATACTTCAATGCCGTTACCGTAATGCTGTCATTAGGCTTTCAGACAGTCGGACCTATCCATTTCCATTTTCGTCTTGCTATTTGGCGAATTAAGGGCTCCGCATTTGCTAACCTCCAGAGCTCAGTATTTGTTATTGTGTTTAGCCAAAAAATTCTAAATATAATTCAAAAACATTTATTTATAAAAACTTGTAGTTTCTGAGCTAAACTGTTTGTCATAAGAAATGTTTCGCATCCATAAAGCATTAAATTATTAAATATGCGTACCTTAAGGTTCTGCGATATTTGAGGTGATCGACATGTTTTCCTTAGTCGCCTTTTTTAATCTACAAGATACATCTTATTCTATACCACCATCTATAGCCATTATACATCCTAAGTAACAGAACACATTGCGTTTAACAAACTGCATAGTGTGGCTTTGTACCAAAAAAGTTTGTCAGTATCGCTGTTAATGCGCTCATTTACTTTACATGTCATATCGGTAAACATGTGCGAAATGAGACAAATATTGTCTGCATATCCTACGTTTTAAAGATGGTTAAATTTCCTTACAATTCCCATTTTCTTTCTGCACAGTATTAGCATGATCTCATCATGTGCCACGACAGCCTTGTTTCACCCCTGTATTTCTGCTAAATGCTTCGTTTGCCATTCCGTTATGTCGAACTTGTAATGAGGTATTGAGGATTTACTTCTGTCGATTTACAGCAAATCAATTAACTAAAGTTTAATTTTTGTACAATTTTTTTAGTTTTATTTAGCCTACCAATATTCAGTAAAAATTTTATTAATAAATTCTGCAAAACTTTTGCTGAATTCACTAATTTTTTTGTTGAAAATTAGCGAGCTATTTTGCTAACAGTAACAGTTTTTTTGCAAACACCCTCCTGACTAAAATTTTGCTGAATCAGCAAAATTTTTTGCAGACGTTACTGACTTTTTTTAGTGTACATATACATACATACATGTAAGTAATTGGTAATTATTATGGTTTGTTCTTAATGTCATTAATAATTATTTTATTTATTTCCAGATTTCTTATTGTATTACATTATGTTAACGGTGTGCAAGTCCTGACATTTTATATATATTTAAAACAATCACAAAAAATTTATTTAAAAATTAATTTTCAGCAAAATAAATTAAATAAAGTAAAAATTTTATACTACACTCATAATAATACATGCTAACAATACGAAAAAAATGTCAAAAAACGAAATCTTTTGAACAAATTTTCGTTTATTTTACAAAATTTTTGGTTATTTTGACATTTATTTGTATTTTTAAGAGAGGATTATTATCAGTGTAAGTTTTTTAGTTTTCCACAATCTACTTAGCTCCAGCAAAAAGTTTTGTTGATTTCAACAAGTCGATTTTAATTAATTTGCATTGAAATAAGTGTCAGCAAAACATTTTTCTGAGTTTACAAATTTTTCGCTAAAAATCAGCTCACTGTTGTTCAGCAAAACACTTTTGCTGATATTAGCAAATTTTTCTGCCAGGATCCTCCCAGAAAAAATTTTGCCGACTCAACTAACTTTTTTACTAACTTTACGGACTTTCATTTTTGAGTGCACATACTCACACATTTAGGGTACCTAGTCGGGTAATGTTGATTACTATTCCACATTATCCGCAATCAAATCTAAATAATTTTTTTGATCGATTGCAATGTAAACTAATTGGAGAATCTGTTTCACTTTCGATTTTTTTTAAGAGAGAATTTTTATGGAGGACAATTTTCAATAAACTACTGAAAATTTTCTTCACAAAGTGAAGGAAAAAATTTTAAAACTAATGAAAAGCTCTATACTTTTTTGAAATTAGTTCTTTAGTGAAGCTACTTTATTGAGTGAATGGAAATTTTAATATATAAAAATTATATTTTTCATTAAATTTTGGAAAACCTGCATTAGTTTAATGAAAAGTTTCAATTGGCAAGTTCAAGTAAAGGGTGATTGTTTAGCAACTTTCTTTTTGGCAACACTGTTTTTGGCAGCTCAGCTGTAACATTTTACTGTTAAACATGTTCTGTTTGGTCTATAATTTAACCGTGAATCGACTTACAAACGAACAACGCTTGCAGATTATTGAATTTTATTATCAAAATTCATGCTCGGTTAAGAAAGGGCATCGTGCACTTCTTCCAATTTATGGTCAGTTTGGGCGAACTTCTGAGGCGGCTACTCAGAATCTTTTGACTAAATTTCTAACCAAATTTACATAAACCACCAACACGCATACGTAAAGTGCGGACAGATTAAAATATCGCAGCTGTATCCGCCAATGTTGTTTATGACCGTAAATTATCGATTCGGCGCCGTTCGCAGCAATTGGGTCTCTGTTACTCCACTACGTGGAAAGGATTTGGATGTAAAACCTTTTAAAATACAGCTGGTGCAAGAATTGAAGCCACGCGACATACCACAACGGCTAACTTTTGCTGAATGGGCGCTGGCAAAGTTGGATGGAGATCCCCTTTTTAATCGGAAAATTGTGTTCAGCGACGAAGCTCATTTCTGGTTGAATCGATACGTGATCAAGAAAAATTGCAGTATTTGGTTTGAAGAAGCATTGCAAGAACTGCCAATGCATCCCGAGAAATGCACTGTTTGGTATGGATAATGGGCCGGTGGCATCATTGGACCGTACTTTTTCAAAGACGACGAAGGCAGGAACGTTACTGTGAATGGCGAGCGCTGCCATGCGATGATTAGCTCAAAATGGAAGAGCTGGACTTGGGTAACATGTGGTTTCAACAAGACGGTGCCACATACCACACATCACGGAAAACAATGGCCCAACTAAAAGGCGAGTTCGGTGAACAAATTATTTCACGTTTGGGCCTGGTCAATTGGCCGCCTAGTTCGTGCGATTAAACGGCTTTAGACTCTTTTTTGTGGGGTTATGTTAAGCCTCGTGTCTATAGGGACAAGCTCTCAACGGTTGACGCACTGCAAGCCAATATTAAAGAATCGGGTCGTGAGATACCGTCCGATATGTTGGAGAGAGTATGCGAAAAATGGACACATCATATGAACCATTTGAGGCGTAGCTGCTGCCAATATTTACTTTAAATCATCTTTAACCCTTACCAGGGCCTGGCCCTTTTTGTTTTTTGTCGTGTATTTTTTTTTACTTCCTTAGAAGCTATAGTAATGATATATCATGATATCCTCAAGGATACATTTTAGAACAGTTTAGTGCACATTTAATTAATTTTTTTGCTAGGGGGGTGTAAAGTTTAGGGTTTTTAAAACTCTAGTCATATCCGTACCACCTGGGTCTGGCCAGACCCGCAACATTTTCTTAATATTTTAACAGGTATTGTAACATTTTCTTCCGAAATTTTGAAAAACTTACTTCCAATTCTTAAAACAAAGTAAATAAGGCTGTTTAACAATAATTTTTTTTTTCAACTAAGCAGGCTGTAAATTGCAAGAACTATTTTTTTGAACTAACAATGTGCATGAGCTGCAAAGAAAATAATCAGTTCATTTGAAATTTTGATTCCAAATAGTGGTTGTGTATAGTTTGTGTTTTGTTGATATTTTTTAAAAAATGGAAAGAAATAATGAAGGGATAGAAGAAATTGACTTGGTCTATCAGTCGTATTTACACAAAATCCTTATATAAACTTATACGTTTTCATATAAAGTCGTCTAGTTTTGAACCGGGTCTGGCTAGACCCTGGTGTAATGTATGTGACAAATCAACTTGGTGTTAACTTAAGGGTTAAACATTGAATTATATAGATCCTTCTATCAACTCAAATAAAGATTTCATACCTTTCTCTAAATTCTATGTGTTTTTTATTCAAATATGCATTAGAGGTCTGCAAATGTGCGATTAAACGACACATCAATTCACATATCAGACTAGCCAATAGTGTGCTGTAAGTGATTTTAGAATCATAGACAATTTATTGTGTGTAAAAAATAACCTATGTGTGAAAAGCGTTCAATTATTTATGTGAGTGTTGTGAGGGAGATATTTGATAAAGGCATAAATAAAAAATATTAGTAAAAAGATATTGCATTAAAAAGTGATACCAACTTTTTAGAAGCAAAAAGTGGTTGTTTTAAATATATTTTTTAACAAATGAAATTTTTATTAATTTTTTTGTTTTAATTAGGTCACACATTTGACAATAATCCCTATATCTACCGAATTTAATCGTAAAAAAGTTAAACAATTTTACAACTGGCTACTTCGGCAGGCCAATCTTTACTAAAACACACACTCACAACCGATTTATAGTTTTTAAATAAAATATATGCATTATCTATTTTACCAAATACATTCCAAACCTTTATTTTGCCTCTTTTCTTGTTGATTTTAAATTCATTACTTTTAATTTTTGATTTGATTGTTGGGTTTGACAAAAAGCTACTTACATCGGCACTTGCTACCTTACAATATATACACTTAAAATATATATTATATATTATTATATATTATGCATACGCAAACCTACATTTAATGTTTACATAAAAAAGCAAAAACAAAAAACTTAAAAAATTGTTGTTATCACTACGTCATATATTATTATACTGAATATTCTTAAAACTAGCTATTGCATTAAACCCGTTGCTAGACCTCGAGCTCGAAGACTTTTATTTATAAAATATTTTTTTTTTAAATAATTAGTATTATTTTAGTAACAATTTTGCATTGTATATTTCTGATTACAATGGTTATTAATTATCTCATTTTTCCACATAACCAAATTTCATCCGTATTTGAACTAATTTTTTAAGGTCATATTTAGTAGTTCTTAAGTAGTTCCTAATTTAAACTACAACTATATTGAATTATTAATACTCTTTTGTACCAAAATTACTCTACAGAAAAGTCAATAATATTTTTCAAGTAGTAATAACCCAAAACTTAAGAAATTTCGTGACCTATTTCGAAAAAAAATTCTAAACTATTTTGTAGTCAAAATGCACTACAAACGGTAACTTGAATCGCTGGTAGGGAAATGAAGATCCACTTCAAAAATTGTTTTTTGTATTTTTCCCATATTCAGCTCTTTAACATTCATCGATTGAGTGGTATTTCTTCAACCAATTCGAAAAAGTGCCCTATTCGGGACACCCTATTGATTAGTTTTGTATCTAAACTGATACAAATAGCTATAATTCAGATGTTATTGTATCCGGATTTTGACCTAATATAATTGTATATGAGTTTATGTAAACTGATGCATCTAAATACAATTAGATCCGAGTTTTAGTCTGCTAAAATTGCACTAAATGATACATTTTTGTATAAAATTGTATGAAAATATTCACAATACAAGTTACAAGTTTTAATGCAAATTAGGGTGTCCCGAAAGAGTACAATATTACGTAATATTGCTTATAAAAAATCGAGGATTCTTAAAGTTCACTACTCGTATTTTTTAGATTTTTATACAAAATTGGGCTCAAGTTTGGTAATGCTGGGCATATTTTTGCAAATATATTTGTACAATTTCCTTTGAATAATTTTGGTTCTCGACATTTTTCAATTTAAAACTAGTAATAAATAAAATTACTTGTTTAAAACTGAATGATAATGTGGTGGACCAAAATTAATCTATGGATATTTTTTAAAAATGTTTTTCCCATAATATGCTCATCATTGCCAAACTTTTAAAATCTACTTTGTCCAATATTTTTGTATAATTGTTTCGTTTTCTTATTATCTAAAGTGTATTTTACTAAAAACTATTTAAAATGTATATGGTTTATAACAGTGCAATATACTAATTTGGCCACCTATTAAGTAGACTTTATTAATCACCTATAATATATATGGACCTGTTTCTGGTCACATTCCGAAAGAAATTATTGGTTTATTCACCTCACAAATTCTGTTGATTTAGATAAATTATTAGTTTTTTGAATTACAACTATAAACTAAAATGTATCTCTTCTTTACAATTCTTCTGGAGCAAAATCAGGTACTTTAACTTGCTGTCGCAGCTGAATTTTCAACTATTTGCATGGGCATTTTTTTATGAGTGTAATAAAACTAATACCGTTGCAAATGTTTGTTTTATTATCATTGTTTTTGTAAAGTACCCAGTACTTAGAACAACAACTATTAAATTATGTAAACTTGCTTTTATTAAAACAAATTTAAGGAAATTAATACTTAAACAGATTAACTAATTGTATGTACTTAAAAATACTCCATCTACACTAAATACAATAACCATGGGATATCAAAAGTTAACATTCCTAACAACAACTACCCATAGTCTTAAAACTAACTATCTACCTTAGGGTTTTTATAACGGTAATAATGTAAACATTAACATTAACCTGTTTTAAGATCCTTTCAAAAATTAATCATACCTATGATTATAACTACTACAACAACTATGTTGTTCTTCCTGATGTTGATGATAATGATATTATGATGTCGTGCAGTGAAATATAACATTAGGTAAACAAAAAAAAAAAGAAAAACTAATTGTTACAAACTCATAAAAGGCTTATAGTCCTAATCAACTATACAAAATATACAAATTGTTTTCATAGAAATATTAAGTAGTACATATATGCGTACTCATTTATATGTAGTAGTTGTAAAAGTTATTAACGGTAATAATGACCAAACATTATTCATAAAAAAACACGAAAAATATTTGTAATAAAGTTGTTCATAAAAGTAAAATATAATAAAACTTAAAAAGTATGACTATGACTTTACATAAGTAGAGTGTATGAATTCATAAAAATAAGTATGTATGTGTGTTAAGTCTAACAAGGGATGTATCCCTATCCGGAAAGGCAGATCTTAGTGAACTTAAGATATATTGTAGAGAATGAAAATTTAAGGGTCTCGTGTTTTTTTTTTTTTTTTTTTTTTTTTTGCTGCCCAATCTCATGGCTCTATTAAGTGGGGTTAAAAATTACCAAATATTTTCGGTTTATTTCGTTCTATTCAAAGTAACAATAAACAATTTAGATATCAAATTAAATAAAAAAAATTATATATTTGTTTTTTAAAAAAAATATGTTTTGAGCCACATTAAATCTGGCGTTGTACACGTTTTAGTGTTAATTAACTAAAAAAGTAATTTAACATAAATGATAAATCACTTAAAGTCCAGTCTACTTAAGTTTTATTTAAATCAAATGTTTCTTGTTATTTATTTTTATATATTGTTTAAGTGAAATAGGAATTTCTTGAATATTTCTTTTTGAAAAAAAAAAAAATAAATTTTAAATAACTGTATCACACCCCTGGTGGGGTTCCAGGTTAACCAATCCAAAAGGTGCAAATTTATATAAGTGTATATCGCAAAACAACTTTCACACTTTATCAGGAGGTAGGCCATTATATTGGCCCACAGACCCTAACAAAATACCTTATCTTCTTGATTTCGTTGTATATAGTGGTATTTCTAGGTACTCCCTTGACATCTCAAATGATGAAAATTTAAATTTTGATCATACTCCACTTCGTGAATCTTAATACGGTAATTAAAACAGGAGATGAATTGGACGATGCTGTTGAAACATTCACTTCTTTAATTCACGAAGCTGCTTTGCTATCTACCCCAGCTATCGAACCTTCTCATGACTTAGGTCTAAAAGTTCCAGCCTCAGCAACAGCAAGAGAGTTGATTCGACAATCTAGGCGGCTAAGAAGAGTATGGCATCGTACAAGGAACCCAAGAGACAAAGCTAACTTGATACCAATCAAACTATGCTCCGAATTCATGGCCAGAGAGAGAAACAAGAATACTGGTAATTACCTTAAGAAATTAAAGCCTCAAAATAAATACAAGGAGTATGAACTTTATAATGCCACTAAATATCTAAAACGTTCATTAAAGATTCTTTTAGCGTATGGTGTAGAACTGATGCTCAAAAATCCACCACTTTTGCCGAACACTTGGAAAATACTTTTGAACCTCAAAACATCAATGAAAATGATAGTGACATTCTAAACTTTTTAGATGTTGCATGTCAAATGGATTTGCCAATGAAACGTATTTCCCCAAATGAAACTAAAGCGGAAATAAACTTATTAAATAATAAAAAATCATCTGGATATGATAAAATAGATGCGTTAGCCATTAAATCATTGCCCTTCAAAGGAATTGTCTTTTGAACACTTATTTTTAATTCAATTTTACGTCTGCAATATTTCCCCTCTCAATGGAAATGTGCGGAGATAATTATGATTTTAAAACCGAACAAACCGATTAATGAAGTGTCTTCCTATAGACCAATTAGTTTGCTACCGATCATATCAAAATTATATGAAAGACTTCTACTCAAACGCTTAATTCCCCTTCTTGAGAAAAACAGTATAATTCCTGACCATCAATTCGGCTTTCGAAATAAATATGGTACGCCAGAACAATGCCACCGTATATGCAATGTTATAATTGATACTTCTGAAAATAAAAGATACTGTTCTGCTCTATTTTTTTATATACAACAGGTGTTTGATAAAGTTTGGCACAGTGGCCTGCTATTTAAATTAAAAAATATTCTTCCTGCTCCATTTTACAAATTCTTTCTGTCTTACTTAAGTAATAGATGTTTTTATAACACATTTATTTTGATTTTCTAATTATATTTTATTTAATATCATACTAATCATCACTATATATGTAAGTACATGTATATCCTCAATTGTTGTTTCCAATGGGAATCAATATTTCATGTCCGTGTTTATATATTTTATTCAAATTTGCTTATTATTGTAAAATAGATTGCAAATAAATTTGAGAAAAAAAAAATGACTGTAATGACTGTAATAAACGAAAATATTCCGTTTTTGTGGTTAAATTTGTAGGAAACTTTAAATAAATGAAAATAATAAAAAAATGGTAGTGCACTATTTTGAGCAAATGTACAAAAAAAGTTAAAATAAATATATTTTTAACAAAAAAAAAACGCATGTTCGTTTATTTTTAACTCGACTAAAAATTGTTTTTATTAAATAACAAATAATAAACTACACAATATTCTGAGAGTAGTTGTATTAACCCAAAATAACCGGAAATGTTTCGAATTTTTTAATTTTTTTTATGATTTTTAAATCGCCAGCATTGCTTTGTTAATCAAGTTATACACTGCATTATCACATGGGTGTCTCCGGTATTCCCTAATAAACAAATAGCGGATATTATTTTGATTTTCAAAAACTAACGTTACTTTAAGTGAAAAAACTTTAATGTTTTTTGGTGTTACCATATGGGTGCACTCGGTCCATTTGAGTTAAGCTTAAAATAATGCAAAGTAATGCCTATTTAACTTAGTCGAGGGGGTGTTTGAGCTTTCTCCGATATTCGAAATCGTTCGTTTTTATGCGACTTTTCCCGAATAGCCTTTCCACAGAATATTTCAAATAATTCAAAAATATGGGAAATTTGGTTCCACAAAATTTTTATTTTCTTGAGTACATAGGGCTATGTACGAATAATTCTGGGTGTCGTAAGTTAAAGACGCTTTTTCATACAAAAATAAATTTTAACGCTTAAACGTGAGATTGGGCAGCTAAAAACTAATACGTGTTTCTTTTTTTTATATGCGGTAACATATACAAAGATCACTAAAACATGTGAGGGATACATCCCTTGTAAGTAATATCTAAGTAAGTACTATAATCCTTTACATAAGCGGCGTTCGCAAATAAATTTGTAAAAACCACTCGGCCTGGTATAGTTTGGAAGAATTGTAATTTATTCTTATAATTTAAAAATTTAACACTTTGACGACCAATGGTTTATATATGTACCATTTTTAGTTTTTGTTTAATTACACTGAAATAATTATATTAATACAACAGTTTCATAAAAATTTTGTCGTATATTCTATGTAGAATTTTCATTATATCAAATAAATTGTATTAATATTAAGAAATTTTTCAACAACTTTTGTTCATAAAATTTTATAGTTTCATTCGATTTCATAAATTTAAGAAAAGATTTTCTTTGCAGCTATGAAACTTTTTCAAAGACTTTTTTTATTTCTTTATAAAATTTAATAATTTTATTAATTAATTTTCATACATCTCTAACTTCGGTTGAAGATTTATTTCTCAAGTGTTCAACATATTTTATAAAGTGCTTCATTATTTCAATGCTGCCTTGTATTAATGTTGGACTTCTATTAAAAAATCGTAAAGGGTGATTTTTTAAGGGGATTTGATGAAAAAAAAAAAACACATATAATTTAGAGAAATGTATAAAATCTTTATTGAGTCTATATAATTAAATTTTTAAAGATGATACTCCTCAAATGGTTCGTTCATACGCTGGGTTCAATTTTGGCATACTCTCTCCAACATATCGGCCGGTATCTCACAAATAAATTTTTCAATATTGGCTTACAGTGCGTTAACCGTTGCGGGCTTGAGCCTTAACATAGCCCTACAAAAAAATAGTCAAAAGGCACGATCTAGGCTGCTAATTGACCGGCCCCAAACGTGAAATAAAATGTTCACCGAACTCGCCTCTCAATTGGGCCATTGTTTCGCGTGCTGTGTGGCATGTGGCACCGTCTTGTTGAAACCACATGTCCCACACGTCCAGCTCTTCCATTTTGAGCAAAAAAAAAATATTTGTTATTATTGCACGGTAGCGCTCGCCATTCACAGTAACGTTCCTGCCTTCATAGTCTTTAAAAAAGTACGGTCCAATGATGCCACCGGCACATAATACACACCAAGCAGTGCATTTTTAGAGATGCATTGGCAGATCTTGCAATGCTTCGGGCTGCTCTTCATACCAAATACAGCAATTTTGCTTGGTCCGTATCGATTCAAATAGAAATGAGCTTCGTCGCTGAACATAATTTTCCGATAAAAAAGTGGATCTTCATCCAACTTTGCCAGCGCCCATTTACCAAAAGTTAGCAGTTGTGGTAGGTGCGGCTTCAATTCTTGCACCAACTGTATTTTAAAAGGTTTTACACCCAAATCATTCCAATTGCTGCTAACGGCGCCGAATCGATAATTTACGGTCATCAACAACATTGGCGGATACATGTGCGATATTTTCATCTGTCTGCACTCTACGTATGCGTGTTGGTGGTTTAATGTCCAATAATGTAAACTTGGTGCGAAATTTAGTCACAAAATTCGGAATAGCCGCTTTAGAAGGTCGCCCAAACTGACCATAAATTGGAAGAAGAGCACGATGTACTTTCTTAACCGAGCATGGATTTTGATAATAAAGTTCAATAATCTGCAAGCGGTGGTCGTTTGTAAGTCGATCCATGGTTAAATTATAGACCAAACTGAACATGTTTAAGTTAACATATTACACGAAAACAGCTGAGCTGCCTAAAACAGATTTACTGATTTTCACTATTTCTATAAATATTTCGTAAACATTGACTTTAAAGAAACCAGTTTCATAGAGTCTATGAAAATTTGACTTTGTTTATATAGTGCAAAGAAATTTTTTAGTTTTATAAAAATTTATGAACTTGCTTTATCATATTAAAAAATGGTCTGCTTTATGATTATTTATGAATCATTGCATGAAAAGTTATAAAACAGCTTCAAATTTATGAAACATTTCATTAATGTGATGAAGCTTGTCTACAGTATGCAGCTTCATAATACTTATATGTGATACCATGGACGAAAATCAATGAAGCTTTTCATAATTTCTATGATGTTTTTCATAAATATGATGAAGCATTTTCTTTGAGTGTACTGAACAAACGAAACGGTTGGGACAGTACATTGTTTTTTTCTGCGTCTCTTACAAAAGTGAATAAAAATGTTCATTAATGGCTTAAAACAATAACTTTTTATCATTATAAATTTAAAAGGATTAATATTTAAGTGGTTTGTTATTGAGGTAAAAGCTAAATAATGCTAAGCTTCTTTCATAACTTTTTTATTTTTTAATTCAAAATTGTATTAACTTTTTTTGCAAACTTTAACAGAAGTGTTTCACGTTGATTACATACACACAGGGGAAAATTTAACCATTTGGCAACTGAAATTTGGTTACTACGACAGAACTCGACTGAATATTGGTTTTTCAAATCGGAATTCGGTTAATACCTCAACATTTTATTTGCACCACCAAAAACATTCAGAAATCACATTTGAATTTTGTGTATTCACAGAATTTATTTGTTGCAGCCACCAAAATTTACTTTGAAATTCGGTTGGTATTTTATTTTCCTGAAAAAAAATGTTCACATGGTTTAGTGTACACTGAGAGAATTATCTGCATACAATCAATGAACTTTTGTATTAGATCTATGAATTGTCCATTGAAACTTTTCATTAAATATATGCAGGTTTTCGTAAAATTTTATGAAAAATTTCATTTTATTTATTGAAAATAGTTCCATAAAAATAATGAAGATTTTTCATAAAGTTTAATCAGATTTTCATGCACTTTGTGAAGATAACTTCATTAGTTAGTGAAAAAATTTATCCCGCCCAAGAAAATTGTGTCAAATACAGATAAATAAGAATCAAATGATGTTCGTTGGTAAGCGCATAATTTCATATCGGCTGGATCGATTTGAACAATTTATTTATTGTAAGTTTTGTGGTCCTTAACCCTAGAACACACACCCGTGTACAAATGTATCCACTTGCAACTTTGCAGTGCTTTAACTAAGGAACTAACTTAGGGCATAGAGATTTCGGATCTTGGAAATATAAGTAAATTCTAATCTTTAAAAGTCATTTTATCCAATTCGGATCAGTGGTTCAGCAGCTACCAGCTTCCAAAGTGGACACCTACTTAAACACACACAACATTTGGCTATCCCATGCCCGTGACCTTTTTTGCCTATATCTCTTGAACCAGGTAGAATATTTGCATGAAACAAAAACTAAAACAATTGTAAAATATTAATATACGCACTTCAAAACTAATGAAATTATACCATTTAAACATTAGAAAAAGGCAAAATAAGCTAGTAGGAACAAAAGTATCCCGGGTGTGTGTTCTCGTAGAAAAAGTTGGGTATGCATCGTACGGTTAAAAAATTTTGAGAAAAAATAATTTAGACAGTTACGTTTCGAAATCGTAGCATTTTTGTCTTATTTATCCGGTATTATTTTAATTTACAGAAATTGGCAATATATAGTAGCGAAAACCCAATTTTGTATTAATTAAATCTATTTAAAGTAGCCTGCCCATTCGTACTGATTTGATCAGTACATGTACTGATTTTTGGTCATGTGTGTTGTTGAAAAATAGTTAACTGATTTGTATCGACTTTCAAAAATTTGTACTGATTGTACTGATTTTCAACATTTTCAGAAAATTTTTTTTTTGTTTTTATAGAAAAACTTATGTTTTATTCAACTATTTATGAATAAGGTTTTCAGAATTTAAAATTTCTCAAAACGTACAGAAACAAGAATATTTTCTGCATTAACAATTTTTTAATCTATCGGAAACTGTAAAAAAAATCTTTAAAATCAATAGTATTTATTTGGTAAACTCGTTTTAAATCTAAGATTAGTTCGACAAGAAATGCTTAGAGAGTTTATATTTTTTAAAATCTTAGGTGTTTTTAAGAAAACAAATATTCAGGACGAAAAAATAAAAAATATGTTTAAATAAAAAATCTTCACACACAGTTATTAACGATTTCCAACTGAAATTCAGTTATGTCGGTTAAAGTCTAACTAAAAACAACTAAATCTTGGTTTTCACAATAAAATTCGGTAAAATTTAGGTGTTTTTAAGAACACAAATATTCAGGCCGAAAAATAAAAAGATGTTTTAATAAAAAATCTTCACACACAGTTATTAACGATTTCCAACTGAAACTTAGTTATTGCGGTTAAGGTCTAACTAAAATCACAATAAAATTCGTTAATATTTAATTTATTACAAGTTTTGTTTTTTCATAAAGTAAAAAAGCTTAATAATTTTTATGAAACAATTTTCAATGGAAATAAATAAAAGAACATTTTTCATAAAATTTTAAGGAAAACTGAATTAACCTTATGAAAATTTTAAGTTTCAGCGAAACTTAGTTAATTTATTGCCAAAATTCATTAACATCATGCGTATAATTCTCTCAGTGCTTAATTTAATACATAAGAAGTACCTAAGCCTTAAATTGTTTACATACATTTCAGTAGTTTTCATAACTTTGTGGGTAAATTTCCACTTAATCTGAACTTTTATATAGAGAAATTATATTCTCTGTTTTTTGGAATTTTTCGCAAGATTTATATTTTTTAAAAATTTTGTAATTTAAAATCCAAAAATCCCCACTGTTGTAAGAGTAGACAATTATTGTCTAAGGTTACTTAAGCTATGTACAGACGGTTGTCAGATCTTACAATATTGTCAGAAAAATGTTCAGAAAATGTCTAACAACAGTGTGAACTTACAACTTTTGTCTTGCAACATTGTCAGCAAAAGCATTGTCTGTACATTGTAAGACAATAATATTGTCAGACATCTGACATTCGTGTGAACACCCTAGGTTGCCATTTTCAGACAATTGCAAGACATTGTAAACTATTTTTATTGGCAGATGTGTTTAAATTAATGGATCTGACAATGGCAGTATTGTCACAGAAATTATTCAATTGGCGGCACTGTACATAAATAATGAAAAAAAAACAAAAGTTCATATTAATAGTGAAACAAAATAGGAAATCAAATGAAATAAAAAAATGGATGGCGACATTCCCATTAATGAAACCTGAGTCATAGATTGCAGCTATGAGCCAACTGACTTGATGTTTCGTACCCAGTCGAAAACAGTCTCTAAAGCCGGGAAAAAACCAACACCCAAACATAGATTCTACCGCAAAAAGGTGGAATCCATGTGGTCACACGAAAGTATTATCAAACTTATCCAGGAAGTTGAGATACGGCGAACTTTATGGGATGCTGGTTGCGCTGAGTATAAACTTCCCAAATATATTTTATGGCAAGAGGTCGCAGATGCCATCCAGATACGTGTGAACGATTTTAAAGGAAAATGGGCAAATTTCCGCACCTCTTTCAACTGTAATTTGCAAAAATATTTTGTCTTCATCCTCGCTACTTTATAATACATATGCAGCTAAAATCGTTGCAATTGCTTTTTTTGTTCCATGACAATAAAAAGTAATAATTTTTTCAATTTAATTAAATACACAATTGACAATTAATAATTTCTTTCAAATGCGTTGCCAGTTGTGGCAATGGCTAACAACAGATCTGGCAATTTTTGCAATACAAGAATCTGACAACCGTGTGAACTGACAATTTTCGTTGGCAGATAAATTTATTGTTTGACAAACTTTTTGTAAATACAAACAAATTTTTTCTTGAAATTGCTCCAATACTTATCTTGTAAATACAAACACCATATTTGTAGCTTGATTGTTAAAACTAATTTCAATAGCATACTCAACAAACGAATTTGTTGAAATTCAAAACAAATTTTAACAAACATTGTTGTTGACTTGATTGTCAATTTTTTTTCCATAAATAGTCATATCAAGAAATGAGTTTGTTGAAATTCAAAACAAAATTTAACAATAGAGTTTGTTGATTTCTAATAATACTTTAATTAAAAAACCCTCTTTAAGTAAAAAAATAAATGAGTTTTTTTTTTTCAAATTTTTGTTATTTTTAAAAAGAATTTTTTTAATAAAAAGTAATTTATAAAAAATATAAAACAAATAAAATAATCACGATATAAAACACAGAAAATACACTGTAATTATAAAGTTTATTATTAAACCATGAAAAATATCCCAAATGATGCAAAGTGTTCGAAGAAAAAGTTCTGGGGTACATTAAACGGTTTGTTTATTACCACGATTATTTTTGAGGAGACCGATTAAAACCAAATGTATATGCAATCGCTAAGGAGGAGTGAGTATAGCTTTAAAAAAATTAGTTTTGAAGTCTGAGCACTAAGGTGCCAAAGTAGACCACCTCGAGTATAAAAAACTTTAAAAATGCTGTAACTTCTACAATTATGAACCGATTTCGATGATTTTAGACTTTTTTGAATCCGCTTGATGAAATTAATAAAAAAACATGCTTACAGTAATATCTTATCTCTTAAATTTTAAAAGTTGTGTCATCTTGAACATTAAAACTTAAATTTTTTGACAAGTTTTTTTTTTAGGTTTTAAGTTAATAACTCCTTTATAATAAGTGGTAAGACATTAAAAAAATGCTGTGTATTGCCACTTTTATCATTAATGTTGTGCTTAAAGTTTCACTTAATTATCTTTAACCATTGAGTAAAGTAAAACCTGCAATATTAATTTTTGGAAATAGGTCAAAAAAAATTGTAAAGTTTTTGAGGAAAAGTAGCTTCACTCATACGTTTTTTTTTATAATCTAATAGAAGAAAAGTAAATATTTTTTTATATATTCGAAAAGAACAAGCTTTGAGAATAGTTTTAAATGGAAGTATTATTAATTTTGGACATGCACCCTACACCCAGCATTGATGGAAAATGCCCAATTTTCAAGCAAAATTTCAAGTTTACACACGTGGACACAAAATAGCACTCCCATTTCTTAACTTTTTAAAACGTAATATTATAGACTAATAAAATGTTAATTATTCTTCATCAAGTTTGTCGCCAGGAAATGAAAAATGGGGTCCTGGGAGGTGTTTTTGTAAAAAAAGTCAAATTTTGAAATTATTTTTTTGCGCTTTTAAAAAAAATCATATTTAGATCCAATTTTTTTACTTTCCTTTATTTTTTATTAATTAACGACAATATAATCTTTAATACATATTAAAATTGTTAACACAGCATAAATACCTATTTAGATATTATTTGTCAAATTTAAGTTGTTATAATACAAAAAACACTATTATATATATTTTTTTGTTTTTTTAACTTATTTGTTCCAGAAATTTTTTAAAATTTACAATAAATTATTTTTTTTTTAAAGTAGAGGTTTTCACCTGTTCAAAGATGTATAACATATCTGGTGAATACGTTTACAAACGTCTGAAAACTTTTTTAAAATGTATCAACTCGACCAAAATTTTTATTTATATGAAAATTCCTTCGTATGAAAATTAATAATTTTATACAAATATGTTTTTTGAAATTATGAAAATTTTGTTTACTCCATACAATTTAGAGCCCATTAAAATTTGTTGATGCCTTTTCGTTAATCTGTTAAGCTCACTAAAATCTTTTATTTTATTCATTCATAGAATTTTGTATGAATTGTTGATCTTCTAAAATTCTATTTCATTTTGAATTATCAGGTTTGAGATCATAACTAAAATGTTACTATTATAAGTTGAAAACACTAATTGTCAATAAATGTTTGGGGAAGATACAAAAATCGTTTGAGGATGTTCTTTATTTGTTCGATCGTTTGATGTGTTCTTATTTTTAGAAAGAAATTTTTTAATATAGGAATATGAAACGTGTCATAATATTTATGATTGACAAAGTTGACAAAATCTACTAGTGGAGTAAAAAGCTTAAAACTCAGCAAAAATTACGTTTTTGTTTGAAATCTCCGGATGATGATATAGATATCAATGAAACAACAAAATCTAATGTAAACATTAAATAGAAAAATAATAAAAAAATTATTTTTATTTATTTTATTTCAACAGCTTATAAATTACCTTAAGCCGAACTTAGATTAAAACAAGATTTTATAAAATTTTATGATACTGCTTCATTTCATTTCTTAAAAAGTTCTTCATCATATTTAAGAAAAATAATATCATTACATCTGTTTACCGCATCTGAACAGATCTCATAGCAAATAATATCAGATCTAACTAGATCTCAAAAATTGGGACAAATTTTAAATCTAATAAGATCTGATCAAATCTAGGAAAATTTGATATTTTCAGATTCTAGTTAAATGATTAAAAAAACGCTTATTATAATTTCGCTTATTATAATCTCTATTTGACGTTTATTGCAAATTACTGAAGAACTATCTTTAAAAAATCTCACATTTTCACTCTTTTGAATTTCGGCTATGGCTGGCTGGCTTGAATTCAAAATATCCCGTAGTTATTTGTTAGAGCAAGCAATATTTTGTGGAAGGGCAAATGTGGCGTTTGGCAAGTTGTTTCGCGGCTACGAACGCTGGAACTACCATAAAAACATGAACTAACTTTCCACAATAACAGCAGATATTCGACAACTGAAGAAATTCCACAATTGTAGAAACTTCATACGCCGCGAAGCATATCTCCAAACGCTACGACTGCCCTTTCTCATTTACACATTCATTGGTAACAGAGCAAATACTGACGTTACCAAGAAATATGACATATTCCTTGCTGTTACCAGTGTCCACAAACTCTGAAACTTCCATAAAAACAGGAACCAACTTCCCACAACAGCAGAAATTCAACAACTGTTGTAATTCCACAACTTCTGAAAGTCCACATGTGCGAAACATCTGCTCAAACGCTACGATTGCCCTTCCTTGGCATTTGTTAAAAATTTTGGCCTATTTATCTTCAAAAGAAAACTATAATTGTTAAAATTTCTTAAGTAATTATCTATGTATATATTAGGGTCGTCCTTATTTTTCAACTTGCGATTTTTGGGGCTGCCCCATATTAAAATATTTGTTTTTGTACAAAAATTCACCATACAAAAAAAAAGAGTTCCAGCATAACGGGAAGATGCCCGCAACGCCCTTGAAAATCGGGCCCCTTGGAAAAATGGGCATAATTTAAAAAAAAATTACAAATTTTTTTTCTTCAAAATTAAAAAAATATAAAATAATTTTTGTGTTGGGTTTAATCATAACTACTCAGATAAAAAATATTACTTTCCCAGAAAATTGCTAACTTACCCTAACTTTGTGTCAAAAAATTAATAAATATTTTGGGTGTACCTCAAAGTGACTTTTTTGCATTTTTGAAAATTTAATTCAACAAAAATCAAAAACCAAGTGTTTGCTGTCAAGTATTTTATTAAACACATCTCAAGTATTAAATAAGCCAAGTATGACGGATGTTCGTTGGCAAAAATTTTTGTTAGAGCATTTTGTTTCTAGCGGATTTCAACGTTTTTTTAAATTTGTATAGACTTTTTTTTTAACAAGATTTTTGTAATATTTCATCAATGTTATTGTGTATGCTATTTTATATAATTGTAATAACTTTATTATAAAGTATAATTTTTCGTGTTCATAGTTAACCTGTGTTTTCATGGGGTCATAATTGACCCTCGAATTTTAAGGAGTCAAAAATCACAAAGATGACAAAATAAATTTTTGTTTATGTTTCTAATTGTAATTTATTTATATTTTGAAATTAATTAAAATTAATTATTTAGTATAAATTCAGATTTTTGTATTCATATTTAAATTTATTTTTTGTACATATTCAGGAGTATTTTTGAAAAAAGTATTTTTAATTTAATAGTGTAAATTTTTTTGCATTCGGGTAGTGCTTCCGATAATCGGTTACAATTTGCATTATTACTTGTTTTTCCTCCTCGTTTCGTGACAATAATTTATTGTAGTACTCCATGAGCTTCACTGTCCGTTCTGTAGTGTCATTAACAACCTTTAATTTGTTAACGTGGGTCATATTTGACCCCATGTTAACATAGGTTAACTATCAATAGAAAAATAGTATTTTATAATAAAGTTATTACAATCATATAAAAGGCATATACAATAATATTGATGAAATATTATTAAAACCTTGTTTTAAAGTAAAAATGTATAAAAATAAAAAAAAAAACATTGAAATCCCCGAGAATCAAATGCTCTAAAAAAAAATTTTCCCAACGGATATCCACAGTACTTGGCTTATTTAATACCTGAGATGTGTTTAATAAAATACTTGACAGCAAACACTAGGTTTTTGATTTTTGTTGAATAAAATTTTTAAAAATGCAAAAAAGTCACTTTGAGGTACTCCCAAAATATTTATTAATTTTTTAACACAAAGTTAGGGTAAGTTAGCGATTTTCTGGGAAAGTAATCTTTTTTATCTGAGTAGTTATGATTAAACCCAACACAAAAATTATATTATATTTTTTTAATTTTGAAGAAAAAAAATTTGTAATTTTTTTTTTAATTTCCAAGGGGCCCGATTTTCAAGGGCGATGCGGGACATCTTCCCGTTATGCTAGAACTCTTATTATTTGAGTGGCGTATTTTGACACCCTAACAAATATTTTAAGGGATGGTGAAGGGTTGTGGGGGGTACTGTCAAAATCTCATTTTTATTTTTCGCCCATACAACGAAGGACAACCTAATGTATAGTGTTTTACCATTTACAAAATTTTTTAAGAAAATATTTGAAGTTTTCAAAATTTTAAAAACTAAACAAAGTAACAAACACAATACAAAGTAAAAAAAAAAAAAATTGAAAATTATGTATGTATATGATATGAACGGATCTGGCTCCAGATATGATCTAGTATGACCAGATCGGCTCATATCTGGACATAAAAATTTTACAATTTCTAGATCAATTCCGATATGAACAGATCAGATCTGGATATAAGGTGTTTCACAATTGTCATATCTAATCAGATCTGTCACAATATCTGAACATATTTAATCATATCTATTTAGTTCCAATCGTATCTTAATAGATCTGGTTATAACGGTAATTAAAATGTATCGGTAGCCAGCACAATATTTATACCTGCACGGGATTTTGAAAATAATTCAAGTATTCATACCCTATGTAACCCATGTAGTTTCTAAGAGAATTTTTAAATATTAGTATCACCGTAAAGGTAATGGAATAAGAGCTATGATCCGCATACTATTTTTTGCAAAATCCTTCGACAAACATAATTTGATAAGTCCTTTTTCTTGGGATATTGTTTTAATAACTTCAGTCCTGTAGTTCAAATTAAATGAACAAAAAAAAAAATTAAAAAGGCTGCTATTGTTTAAAGTTTGTTATGTTAATACATAATTTGAAAAACGTTAAAATTTCACTTATCCAAGCACCTTAATTCATAATATATTTTGCTGTTTTATTTTTAACAGAAGAATAATTTTTGAATATCATTACAAAATTTCAAGAAAAAATTTCATAGTTTGTATCATAAACTTGTATTTAAAAAAATAATATTCGTTGGAATAGTTCAATATGTTTTGTCGCGTTAGTTTTTTCTCGCCAATAGCTGTTATTTCAGGAAGGAAATTCAAAAAAGTTTATATTATTCGAATTTGTTGAAAGAAAATTTCGTCTGACCCGTGCAACACATGCAACCTTATAATGAATAAATAAATAACTTATACACCAGAGGTATATGGTGCCCCATGATCAGCCGATGACATAATTTAATTTTTTTACACTTTTTAGAAATAAATTTTACAAAATTCGTGTTAATTAATTATAACGATTCGACATCTTAAATGGTATTTTGTTGTACCTCTCTATTATTTTTGTTTTGCAACCCAGAAAATACAAAATCAAATCTATTCTGAATCATTTGTGAAGTACAAATGTATATTTCGTGTCATGAAAGAGTATCATACGTACCCCTGTGGCGAAACTTTCCCCTTCTACCATACGTCTTTTATCTATGAACGTTTAGAGAATATGAGTTTTAGTTTTTGAAATATACTCAAAAGAAAATGTATGGGTGTTATGTACAGTAGGGCTATAACCAAGTTTTTACACTAGCACCATGCGATGACGAAAGTTGTGATATTTACGAAAAATTTCAGGTCATTTTGGAATAAAATCCTCACCCACATAAATGATTTTTTAAAACAATCCAAAAAAAAAATTATTTTTTTTATAATAAAACAGCGGATTCTTTTCACTTACCGCAAAATTTTAAATATAGATTCGAGCCAGGTGTTTGTGTTTTTGGAAAAATAAATAATAACGATATGAACGACATATTTGGTTAATTCTCTTTTTGTTTTTTTTTGGTTATGATGAGGGATAGAAAAAACTGAAGTGAAAAGAAAAGTTTATGTCATACACAGTTGATAGTAAAATTGCGAATCTTTCAATTCCAATTTATTTCGCTACATGCGCAAATGTTTTTTGATAGCAGAGATTTGGCGAAATAAGCCATTCTGTTTTATGAAGTGCTTGTAAGACGGTATGCTGGCACATTTACTTTGACTAAATTACTAGAGGTTTTTTATTTATTTAGATCAGTGACAGGCAAAAGCACTACGCGGCGTTTTTGCTCTCACACCTACATGCGCTCACACATTAAAAAAAATGAAAAACAACAATCAGTCTCGCATGAGCATTCGAACGAGCATTCGAATCAGTCTCGCATGAGCATTCGACGCTTTGTGTTTGAGGTACACTGACAGAATGAATGAATGTTCTGAATATGAACTACTTACTAACTGGCTTAATCAGTGTATAAAAATATCTTGATTTATCCGCAAAAGAAAAAAATGTACTTCAACTTAGAACTCTCGCAATAATTTATGAAATGTTTTTTTTTTTAAGTTCAAAAACTGGTGATTTTCTTGCGTCATTAGTATTATGTTGTTATATATTAAATTACAATTACATATATATTTTTATAACAGACTGAAGTTTTTTTTTCATTTATTTTTTATTGAAAGATTGATAGTTTTTAATCAAATATAACTTTTTAAATCTTACAAATCTAAGAATCTGCACATTTTTTTTTGTTAATTGAAATTATTTTTATATGTTATTTTTTTTTTTTTTCGTTATTTAGTTTATTATTCATTTTTTTTTTTTTTTTGTTATTTAGTTTATGTTTTTTTTTATTTTTTTGTTTATTAAAAAAACATAAAGTTTATATGAAATACTTTTTTTTTGTTTATGTACGTTTTCTTATTATTACTACAAGTTTTGCTAAGTGCATTGAGTAAGAGAGAGGTACAGCTCGCTTACACAACTACAAAATACGATTGTATATGTTTGTCTATCGCTGATTTAGGACAATTGAAAATCAAAAGTAGCTCAAAACGTATTTATTAATAAATAACTTTTATTAAGAATCTAAAAAAACCCAGAGAGTTATGGGTGAAAAAAAGAGTTGACACTCGAACAACAATTATTCGATTAATAGAGCAAACAAAACCAAAGCTCGAACAAACAGTTTAAAACCATGATTTTCGACTAACGATTCATTAGAATGAATTTTGACAATTAACCGAATGAAACTTAATAACTTAAAAAATACCTTTTTTGAAAAACCTTCGGAATAATTTACAATTTTAGAAAACAAATTCGTAGTTGACGAAAAAAATAAAAAATCTATTGAAAAATCCATTCGGTATACCTGATTAAAATAAACTAACCCTTAAATACCTCACAGCGTCGATTTAAATAAAAATGTTTGCGTTTTATGGTGTGAAATGCTAAATCAACAACAACTGCGTACCATGATCTGCAAACTAATTTTTTACATTTTATAACCAAAAAATTTAAATTATAAATTTTAACAGTTTTGTAAGTTTTATGTTTTATATACATCGAGACTATTTTTATGTTCTTTTTAATTTATAACGAGCTTTCAAGCTCCGTATGTTTACAAAAATAAAGCAACTCAAACAAATTAGCTAGGTTGATACTAGTATTTCGATCTGGCTAAAGATCTCATCAGAACCCGAAGTTTAGAAAAACTAGAACCTTCAGAATATACAGAGCTTTAACAAAAAACCTTTTAACTATCAATTTTGCTCTTGTCTTCTTAGTAATAAAGCACGTGTTATGGTCTTCTTCTAACAAGCATCATGACGTTACTTAACATTGAAGACTTAAAATGTTCTATTTATAAAGAAACATGTTAGTTTTTACAGTTTTGTTAGTTTTTTCACGCAGAGAAAAATTTGGCTGCCTTATGATTGCGGCGAGATGACTATTTTTCCTACAGCCGTAAATGGTTGTTTCAATTAAATTATTGTTGTATCGATCATATTCCACCAATAATATGGTTGTTTTCATTATGTTAATAGCAAAAAATTTCTCTTCTTTTCAGTTATTATAATATTGACAGTACAATCATAATATAGCATTTATTATCATATGCCTATATGTGACTAAAGCCATATTATAGTTGCGCCAACTATAAGATGATCAGACCTTTTTTTAAGAGCGTCTTCGCTCTTTTAGTTTCATTCTTGTTTGAGATTTTGTGAAAAGCAGTTATGAGACATAGTCAGTCACAACAAATTAAATAATATCAAATTTGTGGAAGAAGGAATAAGTTGTAGTCTCAACTCGGTCTGCCTTGGAAGTCTAGGCAAAAGTTTAATTGTCGCGTACCCGTTAAATAAAGTTGGTGTTTATTATAAAAAATTGTTAAAAAAGTGCTTTATTTTTTAATTGTTTATAATTAAGAAAAAAAAAATAGTGAAAAAAAAATGTGAAAGAAAAATTTGAACAAAATGTACGTGCTTTTAAGTATGTAGTACGAAATAATCATAATATATTTGAATAATCATAACATGGTAATAAATGATGACGAAATTCGTGTCCATTATCATAATATGATAACTAGGACTAATATATGGTTATAGTGCAATTATAATGATTGCTGCAAAACATGGTTTGATCATTATACATGTATTGTGAATTTGTATTCTTAACAATATTTTTATGCGTGCTTTATTCTGTAATCGCATGTAAAGCTGACAAAATATTTCACAAACTTTATCCTTCAGCGCAAAGGCAATTTGATTGCTTAAATTATTTTAAACCTAAGTTTAATAAAATATGTGAATTAGTAAATAAATATACTATTAAAAAACACGCATAGCTTTTTAATCCAGCTTCAACAGAATGCTGGGAGAAAACTCATATTATGATAATTCATACAAATTTCCAGAACAATAATATGATAATATTGGGATATATTTGGAACCATAATATGCCAATCTAATTATCATATTACGATAAGAGTATGGTTGTAACAACCATAATAACATGGTTGTCGCAATCATAAATCCAAATATGTGTGATGCTCTCCGAATATGGATCCCTCAACCATGTTTTTTCTTTGCGTGTTGTTTTTATATACATTGAGATTATTTTATGTTATTTTTAATTTATAACGAGCCTCCAACCTCCGCATATTTACACCTTTTCACTAGAAATTTGTTATTTGGACCAAATCCTTGAAAGAGCTGTAAAGAGCATATTTCATAAACAATCCATATCTTGACATTTCCTGTTAAATAAATTCGTTCCTGCATTCCTGGCGAGAATAAAAATCTCGGAATGGCTTATGATTTAGGATCTGCTGACTCCATACTTTATGTTTCAACATAAATTTTAAATTACATTGAGTTTCGATGGCGAAATTGCCTATTAAGTAAATTGATCCCATTAGCAGCAAGTTAACTTCTTTATAAATTAGTAGGCATGTATCCTTTTGGAATAGCGAAAATTGTGAATTTGAATCTATTTTGTAATGATAGATCGATTCCGGAGGAAAAATTGTATATAACTGTAGGAAATTATTACCTACTACTAGTATAACTTATCTTCAGCTTGCAGAAACTTACTAACAACAATTACAGAAAACTATTCAAACCCCCTTCTAAGTCCTTTAGTAAACTTTGACCGATATTGGAGGTCTGGTTGTGACTAGTCTTGTGTCCTGGAACTTTACATCTGCATATGACAGTTTCGATTTTGTACGTCCCAAATAGACTACTCAATTATATTGTCCAATAATATACACAATTCTAATACAAATGTGTATGTCGTTCATATGTCTCTTATTTACCATTACGGCCTTTCTCGATCTTCATTTCTTTATATTATAATAATGACAATAATGATAATAATACAATGGTTTATGTAAAAAAGTTGGGTTTAATGGTTCAAAAAGGTTTTTTTTTTTATTTTTCCTCTCTTGCTAAGTATATTACTCATTTTGGTGCACATATTAATAGTAATCTAGTAATAACAAAATACAAAAGGAATATACTCCTTAACTCTTTAGGCATTAAGTTAAATTTAAGCATGACTTGTAATATCATATATTTAATAACACTGAAACTGAAAGTTGGGTTTAACACGCATTTTAAATCGCGCAGCTTTAAACTCTTATTTGAGCGGACTTGATAAAAGTCCATTTAAGTTCTTAAATGAATAACAAACCATAATATGATAAAATTAAATAACAAATGTAAATTAAGAATTACAGTTGATTTTCAAAAGATCACAAATGCAACTACAAATTTGCATATCAAATTCAAACGATTCAATTAGAAATTAAAAAAATAGCAATTGAAATTCTAAAACCTTATTTGAAATTCAAAAAATCCCAATAGTTTTTAAAAAACTATCACGAGTGATTCAAAAAAACTCCAAATGTATTTCAAAAAATACAATTTGAAATTCAAAAATACCAAATTAATTTCAAAAAATACCAATTGTAATTCGAAACCAAAAAGAAAATCTGTAATAAAAACCCAATTGAAATTCAAAAAATACCAAATGAAATAAAAAAAAAAAAAAAAAACAAATGTATTGAACACAATTGGTATTTTTTGAATAACATTTGGTATTTTTTGAATTACATCTCGACACTGTTCCGGCGAGACAAATTATGTGTAAGCTTTCGACTTAATTTTTTTTGCTGCACCAATCGATTTCCCTATTGGCCACGCATCTATCCACCAAACCGTTTTCGATATCTCAATTGGATTAAAAGTTAGAAATTTAGTTATGTGTAGTTTATATGCAGAAAATTTTTTAAAAAAATGGTACGTGTGTGATTTTTGGTAAAAAAAAAATTATATATACATATTTACACTGAATTTTCTTTCAAATTAGATGTTTTTTTTGTCAAGCCTGCAAAATAATAATTTAGTTGAATGCAATTACAATTTAAAGCCCAAATTTAACCAATTTTTTGCCAACGTGTCTTTAAACACGTGTTTATTTTTACTATCCCATATTTTCTGATAGCAAGGCGATATAATTTCCCAATAAAAACTATGTGGAAGTTTGAAGCCTTGTCGATATTTTAAAATTTGCAATTCCAGGGTTGCCATACAATTATTTATAAAAAATATTTTTGACTTTTTTAAATCACTTTTTCAAAATATAAGGAAGAATCGTACAAGAAAACTGATTGGCGGGCTTCGATACAGACTAGTGTCCGACCGAACTCATTTTTTTCGGCGGAAGCCGAAGCCGAAGCCGAACTTCGGCCATAATATCAATGTTCGGCCGAGGCCGAAGCCGAAGCCGAACTTTTTGTTTTAATAAAAATAAAATATAAATTGTTTTTTTAGATCAATAAATTTAAACCAAAAAGTTATTAAACATAAACAAAATACAAATTTATAGGTTTATTTTTTAAAAAAATCATATTTGGAAAATAGTTGTACTATTTTATGTACAAAAAAAGAATAAAATATTTGTACTATATTTTATAGTCAAAGAAAAATAGTTGATCGATTTTTAAGTCGATATAGAAAAAAAAACTTAAACTTTAATATATAATATTTAAAATTAAAAAGTTTGATATTGTAATGACAGAAAAGCAATTTTTTCCGCATTCACACCATGTGAATTGCTTCGTCTATCAGAATACAGCTGTCCGGGCTGATAAATATTTTTTTGCTACAGCTTTGAAATTTGTAAATGGACTTGAATTCCAATACTCAAATATATTTATATTTCTGGGACTGAAAGGCTCCGTAATAAACATTTTAATTTCTTTTTCAATAAAATTTTCGTTTGGTTCTGCTACTATGTCTCTCCCAAATTGATGAACCTATTATTCTCTTTTAGGATTACTAACCACTCGAATTTTTTTTTATTATTTAATTATATCGCATTAAATTTTATTATTTGCTTATAAGTCTTGTAGGTATATTTCTGGAAATTTTTTTTTTTTAAAACTCTTGGATTTTTGAATTTTTTTCACACACATTGTATTTTTTATGTAGTTTTTTTGTAAATTCTGAAAAGTACATATAACCACAGTTGTTATTTATTTGTGCTTTTTATAAGTAATCAAAAAGTGAAGTTCGGCCAAGTTCGGTGTTCGGCCAAATTTTGGCCGAATTTGGCCGAACTACCGAACTTTTTTTGATTACTTATAAAAAGCACAAATAAATAACAACTGTGGTTATATGTACTTTTCAGAATTTACAAAAAAACTACATAAAAAATACAATGTGTGTGAAAAAAATTCAAAAATCCAAGAGTTTAAAAAAAAAAAATTTCCAGAAATATACCTACAAGACTTATAAGCAAATAATAAATTTAATGCGATATAATTAAATAATAAAAAAAAATTCGAGTGGTTAGTAATCCTAAAAAGAGAATAATAGGTTCATCAATTTGGGAGAGACATAGTAGCAGAACCAAACGAAAATTTTATTGAAAAAGAAATTAAAATGTTTATTACGGAGCCTTTCAGTCCCAGAAATATAAATATATTTGAGTATTGGAATTCAAGTCCATTTACAAATTTCAAAGCTGTAGCAAAAAAATATTTATCAGCCCGGACAGCTGTATTCTGATAGACGAAGCAATTCACATGGTGTGAATGCGGAAAAATTGCTTTTCTGTCATTACAATATCAAACTTTTTAATTTTAAATATTATATATTAAAGTTTAAGTTTTTTTTTCTATATCGACTTAAAAATCGATCAACTATTTTCTTTGACTATAAAATATAGTACAAATATTTTATTCTTTTTTTGTACATAAAATAGTACAACTATTTTCCAAATATGATTTTTTAAAAAATAAACCTATAAATTTGTATTTTGTTTATGTTTAATAACTTTTTGGTTTAAATTTATTGATCTAAAAAAACAATTTATATTTTATTTTATTAAAACAAAAAGTTCGGCTTCGGCTTCGGCCTCGGCCGAACATTGATATTATGGCCGAAGTTCGGCTTCGGCTTCGGCTTCCGCCGAAAAAAATGAGTTCGGTCGGACACTAGTCTGTATCGAAGCCCGCCAATCAGTTTTCTTGTACGATTCTTCCTTATATTTTGAAAAAAGTGATTTAAAAAAGTCAAAAATATTTTTTATAAATAATTGTATGGCAACCCTGGAATTGCAAATTTTAAAATATCGACAAGGCTTCAAACTTCCACATAGTTTTTATTGGGAAATTATATCGCCTTGCTATCAGAAAATATGGGATAGTAAAAATAAACACGTGTTTAAAGACACGTTGGCAAAAAATTGGTTAAATTTGGGCTTTAAATTGTAATTGCATTCAACTAAATTATTATTTTGCAGGCTTGACAAAAAAAACATCTAATTTGAAAGAAAATTCAGTGTAAATATGTATATATAATTTTTTTTTTACCAAAAATCACACACGTACCATTTTTTTAAAAAAATTTTCTGCATATAAACTACACATAACTAAATTTTCTAACTTTTAATCCAATTGAGATATCGAAAAACGGTTTGGTGGATAGATGCGTGGCCAATAGGGAAATCGATTGGTGCAGCAAAAAAAAATTAAGTCGAAAGCTTACACATAATTTGTCTCGCCGGAACAGTGTCGAGATGTAATTCAAAAATACCAAATGTTATTCAAAAAATACCAATTGTGTTCAATACATTTGTTTTTTTTTTTTTTTTTATTTCATTTGGTATTTTTGAATTTCAATTGGGTTTTTATTACAGATTTTCTTTTTGGTTTCGAATTACAATTGGTATTTTTTGAAATTAATTTGGTATTTTTGAATTTCAAATTGTATTTTTTGAAATACATTTGGAGTTTTTTTGAATCACTCGTGATAGTTTTTAAAAACTATTGGGATTTTTTGAATTTCAAATAAGGTTTTAGAATTTCAATTGCTATTTTTTAATTTCTAATTGAATCGTTTGAATTTGATATGCAAATTTGTAGTTGCATTTGTGATCTTTTGAAAATCAACTGTAATTCTTAATTTACATTTGTTATTTAATTTTATCATATTATGGTTTGTTATTCATTTAAGAACTTAAATGGACTTTTATCAAGTCCGCTCAAATAAGAGTTTAAAGCTGCGCGATTTAAAATGCGTGTTAAACCCAACTTTCAGTTTCAGTGTTATTAAATATATGATATTACAAGTCATGCTTAAATTTAACTTAATGCTAAAGAGTTAAGGAGTATATTCCTTTTGTATTTTGTTATTACTAGATTACTATTAATATGTGCACCAAAATGAGTAATATACTTAGCAAGAGAGGAAAAATAAAAAAAAAAAACCTTTTTGAACCATTAAACCCAACTTTTTACATAAACCATTGTATTATTATCATTATTGTCATTATTATAATATAAAGAAATGAAGATCGAGAAAGGCCGTAATGGTAAATAAGAGACATATGAACGACATACACATTTGTATTAGAATTGTGTATATTTATTGGACAATATAATTGAGTAGTCTATTTGGGACGTACAAAATCGAAACTGTCATATGCAGATGTAAAAGTTCCAGGACACAAGACTAGTCACAACCAGACCTCCAATATCGGTCAAAGTTTACTAAAGGACTTAGAAGGGGGTTTGAATAGTTTTCTGTAATTGTTGTTAGTAAGTTTCTGCAAGCTGAAGATAAGTTATACTAGTAGTAGGTAATAATTTCCTACAGTTATATACAATTTTTCCTCCGGAATCGATCTATCATTACAAAATAGATTCGAATTCACAATTTTCGCTATTCCAAAAGGATACATGCCTACTAATTTATAAAGAAGTTAACTTGCTGCTAATGGGATCAATTTACTTAATAGGCAATTTCGCCATCGAAACTCAATGTAATTTAAAATTTATGTTGAAACATAAAGTATGGAGTCAGCAGATCCTAAATCATAAGCCATTCCGAGATTTTTATTCTCGCCAGGAATGCAGGAACGAATTTATTTAACAGGAAATGTCAAGATATGGATTGTTTATGAAATATGCTCTTTACAGCTCTTTCAAGGATTTGGTCCAAATAACAAATTTCTAGTGAAAAGGTGTAAATATGCGGAGGTTGGAGGCTCGTTATAAATTAAAAATAACATAAAAATAATCTCAATGTATATAAAAACAACACGCAAAGAAAAAACATGGTTGAGGGATCCATATTCGGAGAGCATCACACATATTTGGATTTATGATTGCGACAACCATGTTATTATGGTTGTTACAACCATACTCTTATCGTAATATGATAATTAGATTGGCATATTATGGTTCCAAATATATCCCAATATTATCATATTATTGTTCTGGAAATTTGTATGAATTATCATAATATGAGTTTTTCTCCCAGCATTCTGTTGAAGCTGGATTAAAAAGCTATGCGTGTTTTTTAATAGTATATTTATTTACTAATTCACATATTTATTAAACTTAGGTTTAAAATAATTTAAGCAATCAAATTGCCTTTGCGCTGAAGGATAAAGTTTGTGAAATATTTTGTCAGCTTTACATGCGATTACAGAATAAAGCACGCATAAAAATATTGTTAAGAATACAAATTCACAATACATGTATAATGATCAAACCATGTTTTGCAGCAATCATTATAATTGCACTATAACCATATATTAGTCCTAGTTATCATATTATGATAATGGACACGAATTTCGTCATCATTTATTACCATGTTATGATTATTTCAAATATATTATGATTATTTCGTACTACATACTTAAAAGCACGTACATTTTGTTCAAATTTTTCTTTCACATTTTTTTTTCACTATTTTTTTTTTCTTAATTATAAACAATTAAAAAATAAAGCACTTTTTTAACAATTTTTTATAATAAACACCAACTTTATTTAACGGGTACGCGACAATTAAACTTTTCGTTTGGTTCTGCTACTATGTCTCTCCCAAATTGATGAACCTATTATTCTCTTTTTAGGATTACTAACCACTCGAATTTTTTTTTATTATTTAATTATATCGCATTAAATTTTATTATTTGCTTATAAGTCTTGTAGGTATATTTCTGGAAATTTTTTTTTTTAAACTCTTGGATTTTTGAATTTTTTTCACACACATTGTATTTTTTATGTAGTTTTTTGTAAATTCTGAAAAGTACATATAACCACAGTTGTTATTTATTTGTGCTTTTTATAAGTAATCAAAAAAAGTTCGGTAGTTTCGGCCAAATTCGGCCAAAATTTGGCCGAACACCGAACTTGGCCGAACTTCACTTTTTGGCCGAACTCCGAAGCCGAAGCCGAGTACTCGGTCGGACACTAATAAAGACATATTAGAAATTTTTTAGAAATACAACAATTTTTCATTCACCATGTACTTTCAAAAAAAAAAAAAGTTTTAAAATATTCTTAAAAATAGTTCGTAAACAATAATCAACATTTTGTGAAATTTTTAAAGGAAACTCGACTTGCTAATATATAAAAATTACATTAAAAAAAATATATTAACAATTTAACTGAGAACAGAGCGTAAAAGTTTGTTAAATTTTTGACAAAATAAGCCATTTTCATAAAATGTCCTGGAAATAAGTCGCTCAAAACACAAACTTTAATTATCATTTATCCGTTTTTTTTTTTTTTTTTTTGGTTTAATAAAAATTATTATATCATAAAAATAGCAATCGACATCTACAAATTAGGCATATTAAAAAATCGTTTAAATTAGTTTTCAAAAAATACTTTTTACAGGCTAAAGTCGGTTAATGAAATATGATGAAGTCAGAATTGCATTACTGCTAAATGTTGAGTTTTTAAATGAATAAATAAAATAAAATGTATTTTTTTTAAAAACTTCAATTTTGAGAGTTTTTAATGATAATAAACATTTTTGGATAACGTTTTCCAAACAAAAAAAAAATCGGTTTGTTCCATATATTGTATATTTCACTTAAAAACAGGACCATTACGATTTATAATTGTTTCTGACTGTTAATAAAATGAAGCACAAATTAGTTAAAAAAAAACATGTTTTACTAAGAGGATTGACTTTCATCTATTGTATGTGTTTAATTTCATTTTTAATAAAAACAAAATGATTTCTTAAAATGAATGTTTAATTCATATTACAGTACTTTAAGGTGGTTTATTTATTGAAATATCCTAAAAATGTAGTTGAATATATAACAATTATTTTATTTTAAACAAAATTACTGAAATACCTAAGAAATACTGTGAGCTTTGAAGCTCATTGGTGTTGGTTGGTTATATTTGAAAATGTTATTCGCCTTAAATGAAATTTTGGGCAGAACAACGTCTGCAGGTCTCAAGGATTTAATTTACAAAAAGTCCACTAGACCATACGTCTACGGTGAAAATCGAGCTTCCTATTTTGAAATTAAAAATTAACCCCTTAAAACCAAACCCACAAACATGATTGGTGCATTAATCTGCTAGAGGATCTTCCAAAGAAGAGATTGACACCATAATCTTGGAAAAGCTCCTCCTACTTCCTGAGATATGTCCATCCCGCACATTGTTACTTTCACAAAATACGGCAAAAAAGTCCTATTTTTAAATTTAAAATTAAACCCCTTAACCCCCCCCCCCCCCCCCCCCCCCCCCCACCCCCCCCACCACCCACACACAAATATGATTGATGCATTAATCTAGAGAATCTTCCAAAGAAGAGATTCATACCATAATCTTGGATAAGCTCCTAATACTTCCTGAGATATTTCCATCCCACACATTGTTACTTTCACAAAATACGGCTAAAAAGTCAAAATCTGGAAGCTCGATTTTCACCGTAGACGTATGGTGGTTTTTTGAGAGGTTTATACTGATATTTTTTTGCTCAGTACAATCCAAAGAATCAGAAACACGAAGCGCCCATTAAGATGTTCAAATCGCCCCACCCTAATATATATGGCTGATATTTTTTAAAATTAAAACTTAAATTAAAAGTTCTGATATTATTATGTGTTGAGTAAAATTATGGTAACTTAGTTTTATTATAAATGGTAAACCGACAAAAAAATTTAAATATTAGCCAAATCTATTTAACTAAAGCAGCTGTTAGAGGTTTATACTGATATTTTATATCAAGTGTATAATAGGGAATTGTTTAATCCTCATAAATATTAAATATTTGTCACATTATAAAGTTGTGTTGTTCTTATGGTATGAAAAGCAACATATAAAAACTTATTTTCATCGTTATACTGTTCTTTTTTTTTTTTTTTTTTTGCTCGAGTATCCATTACAGCTACTTGACAATTCATAAATCATTTCATGAATATTATAATATTTAACCCTAAACTTCAATAATATCAATTACTTTTCCTAAAATTCGTCCCTATTTTATTATGAAAAATTTGCAGTTTTAATGAAAAATAAAATTACAAACTCTGCATATAAAATGTTTCTACATAAACTTTTTGTTATGCTGTTGTACACATTTATGTGTATTTAAATATACCTATTTTTATATAATAAAGTTTCATAGAGATCTGCAGTAGAGAATAGCAAACCTCAAAAACTCATAAACACTTTTCCCGCAGAAATGCTAACAACAGTTTTAATCCGCATCATATACAAACATAACAACACACATTTCTCCGAAGAATATATGCAAGAGATATCCTGTAAAATGTTTGCGTGTGTGTGTGTGTTCCTAACATCAAACAACAAATGAAATAACCTAAAGTTATGACTGACTTATAGTTGTATATAAAACGTTTTTATTCTGTCCCCGAAATACGTTCATTTATCTTCATAAATCGCTTCTTCTTCTTGTTTTGCGTTCTTTGGTTTTACGAGTACTAACAATAGTGAAAGATCAGCGTTGCCAGTTTTAACGATTTTTCTTATTTTTTTTTTACTATTTTTGAAGTGAGATTTAATGAAATGACGATTGCCGATTTTTCAAAATTTATTGTATTAAAATTGGCGATTTTTAAATAATTTAAAATAGACTTCAAAAACATATTTGCTCTTGTACTTCCGAAAAAATTTTGTATATTTAATGACTTATTGATGTTGTAGTTAGCATAAAGTATTGCAACACTTTTATGAAAAAACGTATGAAGTGGAAACTAAAAAATTACCTAAACATTCGTATTTTAATTTCTGAAAGGGATAGAATATTTTTTTAAGTAAAAGTCTTTAAGAGGTATTTGTTAAAAAATATACTGATAAAGAATTTTGTTATTTTTTTAGAAAGGTTGAGGTTAAGAAGAAAAATGTACAGGTTTCTCATAAATGTGTATATAGACAGTCGGAATTATTTAATTAGTATGCGTTTGACAAATTTAATTTAGAAAGGTTGTAGTTAAGAAGAATAACCATTTTTCTCTAAATATGATAAACACTATTATTTTTCAAATCAGACTGGACTAGTTTATGCCTTTTTCTTTAATGGACAGGCATAATCAGTGATTTTCCATTTGAATTGTATTATTATTTGAGTCTTATAATTGCCAGATTTTTTATATATGATAAATTCTTCAGCAACCTGCCGGCCGTTAGAATCGAAACTGCGTACATTACAAGAGTAACAATGTTAAGTCATGACCACTTCACAATCACAACCAAGTGGGTCCTTGTTGTTTGTTATTTTTATTTTGTTTTTTAAATCGAAAACAAGAGTACCGACCTTAATATTTAGGAAACTCTGATCCTTAATATTTAGGAAACTCTGATTTAAATGGCGTGCCCAGTTTTTTCACTTAGAGACCAAATTTTTCAAAAAATTGCATTACATTTTTACATATTTTATCGCAGTTTTTTATACACCAAATTTTAAAAATATTATATTTTTTTTATAAATACTGATGAGATCTTCGACAGTATTTGGGTATAAAATTTGCCAATAAAGTTAATATTTGCGAAAGTTAATGACTACAAAACATTTTAAAATTTTATTTTAAAAATGTTCACATTTTTGTGTAAATTTTAAATTATTGTTTGAAAATATTTTGCAGAAATTCACTGTAATGAAAGTTTTTGTTAAATTAACTTTCGTAAATATTAACTTTATTGGCTGAATTTTGGTACGCGTAACTTTTTAAGCTGTTTACTACAAATTATACTAAAAGATGAACTTGTGCTCATCTTTTTCGTTATGCTGATATATAAATTTTATGCACATTTCCCGTTTTTGCTATGAACCGCATTTTTGTTGTTGTATTTTTTACACGAAGTAATTGTTCTGATATGTCCATTTGCTTAGGTACAAAAATCCTTTGATATATTGCGAAATCGGATAATATATTTTTCAAAAATAGTACAATATTGTAAAATCTGAAAAAACAACAGGTTTACTTGTTAATGCTGAATATGCATTAAATAAATTTGGCACCCAAATGTGGTTGAAGTTCTCATCAGTAACTATAATTTTTGGCAAACACTACCGTTTCATTATAACGACAGTTACTTACCACGCCCAATAGTGGCATGAGTCTTCTAATGTCACAGCGTTTATTTTAAAATTGTACCCATTAAATTGTGTTTACCGTTAAAAATCGTCGTTTCGGTATTTTAGGGTTATTTAAACTTTAGTCGACATATTTCAAAATCAAACCGTTAAAATATCGAAATAAAACCGAATTTAATGGAATCATTATTTTAAAATTTCCATTTCGTTCATAGTGTACCTGTGGTAGCCAACTATTGTTATCATGCAAACTTATTGAATGCCAACCCGGATATTTAGCATAAACAAATTAAAAAAAATATCTTATTGTTACAATTGTTTGCCTTAAAAACTTCGTTAAAACTTTAATACAATTTTGCAAAAAAATCTGGCCTTAGGTGAAAAATCTGGGTCCGTCATTTCAATCAAAGTGGCCATAATATTAGGTTCAGTGGTTTTTATTTTTTAATGTAATTATATTTAAAAAATAATGAAAACTTAAAGAATTCTTGATAAATTTTTGTAACAGAAACTCAGAAACTCTAACTTTTGAATAAATTAAGTAATTTTTACTTAAAAATCTCCGATAAGAGGGATTTTCTATGTTTCTGATTCCTTCTAAATCAGTATTTTATAGAAAACCATTTCTAACCGTCCAACATTTTGTGAAATGAAATAGCAAAAAAAAAGAAAATTATAAGAATGAATGGAATTTCAGAGAATATAGGTTGATAATATTACCATTTCTTTTCCGTGTTATGTGCATTAAACTCAGAGATTTTTGTAAGGTTGCTAATGACGAAGGGTAACAAAATGATTAAATAATCACAACTTATGCGCCATAAACAAAACTTTGAGTAAACTATTCCAATTTCTTATTGAAATATAAGAAGTTTTCTCATTTTACAAATTACTATTTCGACGATTTTTGAACAAAATGGGTTGGCAGCACTGATTGTGATGTTAAACTAGTATTCTGCAGTAGTTAAACTATAGGCCACACACCATTTGTAAGCACTAGCAGTAAAATTTAAACAAATTCCAGCTTTTTGAATTCAAAATTGTTGTAAATACGAAATTCCCTACCATAAATAAACTTCTTAAATGATTTATAAAAATTATTGTTTTCTTGAAAACCATCACAAAAAAAAAAAAAAATTAAGCTGATCCAAACTGAATACTAATTTTTTAAACAAAAAAACTTATATTATTTATATTCATACCAAAAATTGTATTTCTGAGTGAAATTGTACAACTTACAAAAACTAGTTAACCGTTTTTTTTTTCAAATTCCAAAAATCGGAAACAGTTTTTTAAAAATTTTAGCTATTCGGAAAAAACCGAAAACCGGCTTTAAAAAAATTTCAAATACTCGATCACTATAATAACTTATCTTTTGAAAAGAAATTTTAAGCAATTTTATATTTAAAAAAAAAAATAATTCTCTTCCATAGTGTTTTGTATGAACAATATTTAATCTATTTTTTTGTCGCTTGTGTCATTGTATGAGCAAATACATAATAAGTATTTTTGCCATGATGGTAGTCGACCAAATATTGTATGTATATGAGTGTGGTTTTACATCCACATCCATTGTAAGTTTGCAACCAAGCTGAAAACAATTATTCCATTTGCTTCGAGCTGTTCACAACATGCCCTTGGCAAAATGGCACTTTTGTCTGGACATAAAAAAATGATGGTTTAATAAAAATAAACAAATAAATAAAAAGTTATGAAGCAAGTACAAATAAACAATATCTCTAATTCTCATGGACGGTAACCGAATCGATGCGGGTATCGGTACGCGCAACGCAATATTCTTTTGTTTCGGCAACGGTATTTTAGGTATAACGATATTTCAGTAATATCGGTAATCCCGGTAACGGTATCTAAGTCACTTCAGTATCGGTATTTTAACGGTAACTAATTTTTTTTCGGTAAAAGTTTTTTTATTATAACGGTTTTTCAGTTATTTCGGTGGCGATTTTTAATGGTAACGTTATTTTAGTTATTTTGGTATCGGTCCTTTAAGGATAACGATAATATCAATGCATTAGAACTCGATTACGATGGGGTTTGTGTGGAACACCATCCTGATCGAATTCTAATAAGAAAATATCTATATACAGCTTTTTTCTGATCTCGACTTAACACGTTGACTGCCACGGCAATTTTCAGAGAACTGGCCAAAAATGACAATTTGATTTTTTCACATTATATTACTAAAAACTCTATTTCTAGATCATTGGTATCATCAAAAAGCAAAAATTATGTTTTTTAGGAGAAAAAGGACCTACGAATTATCTCGTAGTTGGCTTCTGTAACAGAAATCGTTACGCAGAAGCCAACTACAAGTTAATTCGTACGTACCCAAGCAAAAAAAAAAAAACGCCAGGAAACGCGTTACTTCTGTCCAGCCTGTGAAAAGAAGACAGCCCTTTGTGTGGAACATTGTTTTAAGAACTTCCACAAACAATAAAATATTTCTTTATTTCTTGTATTTGCGTTAATTTTTCCATTATATTGAATGCATTTTTCCATTATGTATTTTTTTTTTTGTTTTTAATAAATGTTCAGTTCACGCAAGCCAACATTGACTTTTTGTTCTTTTCCCAGAAGCCATTTATCGATACAAGCACTGATATAATACTGTTTTATTCGTAGCTACACAAAAATGGCAGGTTTGGTGAGTACGAGATAACTCGTAGTTGGCACCCTAGAAGGGAACGCAATCTACGAGTTCTCTCGTAGTTGGTAGTCAACGTGTTAAATTAAAAAAAAAATAAAAAATAAAGGTATTGATAATTTAAGGGTAATGCTGTTTTAAATTATTTCAGTAACGTTATTTTAGCAATAATCGGTAATTTTAATATTATTGCTATCCATCCCTGCTAATTCTAGGAGGACTTAAAAAAATCTGACCAACTATGTTTAGTGATATATTTTTCAATGTATTCAAAATCTTTTTATAAAATCAAATTCGCTTTGAATTGTTAATTTTGTTTCGTCAATTATTTTTTAAATTTTCTCTTGATTCAAATATTGAATTTCAATAAATTCACAACTAGTGTGAAATATTGCTTTAACAATTTTTTGAGAACTTATTATTGGCAACATTTAATATTTTGGACCAATGGAGGATTCCAGTTTGTCATCGGGTTCTGTTGCATTACCGAAATTTAATCACTTTGACGATGAGCAAATCGATTTTGACACATATAAGATTCACCTTGAGGAGCATTTCCAAGCGTACAGAGTAGAAGAACATTAGAAAAAACGCTGTTTTTCTTTTCTTAAGGTGGTGATATCCAAAAATTTCTTGGAAAACAAAATTGCGCACAACTTATCGTATGAAGATTTGATTTCCGCTCCGTATAAGCACTAAAAAAGCAAGATACACGTTATAAAAATCAGGTTACTGAATTACGTGGTAAGGCAAGAGAGTGTAATTTTATTTGTAAACCTGACAGTTGAAATTTTGAATTATTGGATGAATTAATATGAGATATTAGTGTTTTATATAAACCGGATGAACATTTACGAACTGCTGCATTACGTAAGGAAGAAGTGCTATAAATAGCTGAGAGATGTGAAGTAACTCGGAAGACCTTAGACACGTTAAGAAACAAGAAAGTTTCACCTGATAATGAAATTTATACTTATTAAAATTAAAATTTAACACCGGAGCCTGTCGTTAAATTATTGGGTTAAAAACAATTAAGTCCTACAAAAATTCAGCTCATATTACTCTTACTCCGGTTAGGCTAAATGTTTATGGTTACTTAGAGGTTCTACTATTAGGAATTTGTAAATTACATGTAAAAGTTAGTGATAACTCCAAAGTTTTTTTATCCTATTTTGCTCCTAATTCAGATGAAAGCGACGATCTTTATATTTAAATTGGTACGACGCCTTTGAATCAGTTCTTATTTTCCGAATAGAAGAAAACTCTCAACTTAGAGTTATTTGTGAAGAATTTAAAGATTTGTTTTCAGCCGAGTTGGGTTCTTGTAATGTAATGAAGGCTCATATTTATATAAAGTCTGATGCAAGGCCAAAAAGTTTCAAGCCACGTGTTATTCCTTATGCAATGTTTGATCTTTTTAAAGAAGAAGCTGATAGATTAAATATATTTGGAATTAGGAAATCAGTCAAGTTCAGCGTTTTGTCTTTAAGTCGTTTTTTTTTAGTCTTTAAGTCGTTACTGTGACTTTTAAAGTTACAGCCAATCCTCCAAAGGATATTGAAAAATATCCTATTCCACTAGTTCGTGACTTGTTCCTCAAATTGAAGGGTGGAGAGTTATTCTCAAAAGATTGATTTTCTGGTGTTCCAGGCTTTGTGAACTATTTAGACGACATAATTTGCACTCGCTCAAATAATGAAGGGCATCTTCCAGAGCTTACAGGAATCTGGTTTTCTGTGTAATTTAGATAAATGCACTTTTATGCAATCCAAGGTAGAATAGCTTGGCCACACAATAAGTGGTTGTGGTATTCAACAATCCGAAAAAGGAACAGAAGCAACTAAAAATTTGTCTCGTCCGCAGAATATTGAGGAACTTCAGCCTTTCTTGGGCAAAGTTTATTAGTATTGCATATTTATTGAAAAATGTTCCGCAATTTGTGGTCCATTAAATGTACTTCGAAAGCAGAATGAAGAGTTTTACTGGGGTTATGAACAAGAAAATTCTTTTCAAGCGCTAAAACGTCAGTAGTAACGATGCTTTTAGTTCATTATGATGAAAAACTAACAATAATTTTGGCAACAGGTGTTTCTTAATATGGAATAGGTGTGGTTATATCTCATGTCTTACCAGATGGATCGGAACGTCCAATTTCATACACATCGAAAACGTTAAATGATAGTCTGAAAAACTACAGCCTAATAGCCTCAATTTTCAACCCAGCTAAAGGAATTTGAGCTATATCTGCCAAAAGAGTGGAACGTTACGCACTTACATTATCTGATATAAGAGTATAAAAGTACAAAACAACATGGAAATGCTGATATATTATCATATCTACCTCTTAAAGGATATGTAGAGTTTGAAACATTAAAAAATATATTGCCTAACTATCGTCATCGAAACAATGTAACATGTAACGGTAATGTTATAACCTTGCATAATAATTATGACCATGTTATGGTTCCTAAACAATTTATAAAACGAATTTTACAGCTATTACGCCAGGGACATTGGCGAATAGTAATGAAACAAATTTCAAAACGTTATTGTTGGAGAGCAAAAATAGATGAGGATATCGCTAAAATTGTTTCATATATGCGGCTGATAATATTAGATACTTATTCTTAATTACGCAATAAAAATGGAAAATAGTACTACAATTTATACTATTAAGGCATTACAGAATGTATTCTTTATAGAATGTTTACCCGATACTATAGCAACGGATAATGGGACACTATTCACATCAAGTGATTTCAAATATTTTGTGAAGAAAATGGTATCCAACATCTTAATACTGCTCCTTTTCATCCTTCTTCAAATAATAATGCTGAAACGTTTATTGTAAGAAGTTTAAACATATCTATGAAAAAGCAATTATCAGATAATGCCAGTAGCCCAAATTCATCTGGACAGTCTCCAGCTGAACTAAAGGGTCCACCAAATAACTTTTTTTTTTGAACTCCTGAACCAATTGGACTTTGTATGGCGTCATACCAAGGTCTTTATGCAAAATTCGTCTCAATGATGTCTCCGAAATGTTCAATTGTTCAGAACGACGGTGAATTGATGTTGATGGCGCTTCCCGCACACTTTCTGCCACAGCAGCAATATTCTCGGGTGTACGCACTGTTTTTGGCTTTTCACGCTTTGGTTTATCGATGAGGATGCCAGTTTCTTTAACTTTTTTCACAAGATAACGAACATACGGACCATATTCGTTCAGCGGAAGGATAAAACTAATTATCTGTCAAATCAGACATGAGCTAAGTGGTACCATTCACGAAATAAGCACTAGGTGAAAAAAAACGTTAGATGGCGGACCTTTTATAACATGGTCGACAAACTTGAACATTGCAATCTCTTTTAAGCAACACTGTCAATCATACCTCACGCTTTAACACTATAAAACCTCATCTCCAATTTAATGATAAAGTTTTATGTAAAGGGAATACATGGGTTTCCGAAAAATGAATTAAGCATATTGGCAGCATGATATTTCTCGTTGAAGTGGGATGTAAAATTTTGAAACGTCATAAAAATCAAATTCGAATTAATAAATCAGTTCTAATTCGCAAATACATCTAATTTCGCAAATACAGCTCAACTTGCTCTCTTCTCTCTCTTTATTATAATCATTTGAAACCTCAAAGTTTCGGAAATTCTCAATAATTCGACTGCTCACAGCCAAATATTGAAAACATCAATGCTTATGACTGTATACAACAAGAGTTTTCAGATGTGCCTGTATCTAAAACTCCACCCCGTAACTCTAATGGGTTCAAAACGGACGTACCTCAATTGCCTTCAATAACTGAACCACAATCTATCAAATCTACTCGGCTAAAAAGGAATCTTAATTGCTTTACACCTTACACCCAACGTTCTAATTTGATGAGGGGGGGAATTGATAGGGTTTTCAATGTATTCCAAATCTTTTTGTAAAATCAAATTCAATTTAAATTGTTAATTTGGTTCGTCAATATTTTTAAAAGTTTCTCTTTCTTCAAATATTTAATTTTAGTAAATTCACAACTATTTGTTTTTTAAAACGTTGTTTTAACAATTTATTGAGAATATATTATTTAGGTGTTTGTTTTATTTTACAATTAATTACTGTAAACGAAAATTTTGTTGTTTTTATTGTCAATTCCAAAAAACCCTCAAAAATTGAGCTAGGGTTTTCGATTGTGTGTTTTTAAATAATTTTTAGAACTTTCCGAGAAAAAAGTGTACACCCAACTCTTTTTTTGCACGATCTTTTTTTACACGATTTTGAAATCACACGGTGCACAAAAAAGACAAACTCTTCTTTTTTACACGGTTTATTTGTTCTAACACGAATCCAAAATAATTTTAAACTAAAAAAATCAAGAACTCTCAGGATGCCTTACATCAAATGTCTACTTAGTAAAATACTTTGTGTGCATTTTTATAAATATAGATTTGATAAAACGACAAAATTTGCTGCATTTTTTTTTATTTATTTGTGTTTTGGCAACGCATATTGAAATGCATTGAAATTTCAACGTAACCTCCAGATTTGTACAGCTGGGTACCATGAACTGCATAAGCAACTCGAAAAACCAAAAAGCCAGCATTTGATTACAGACTTCCTAACTAAAACCAAACCAACTACAGACGACCTTATTATGGAACGGAACTCATCAATGGATTCAAACTCCTCAGATATGTTAGATATACGAGTATCTAGTGATGAAAGCAATAGTAGTCCAGTTGGCAATAAACATGGCTAATTACTAAGCAGTTATGCTATTTGCTAATAAAGCTTTTTTCTTTTATTTCTCAAGTTAATTTTTTTCATGTACAATATTTTCTTATGGATTTAAGTTTTCTGTTACCTTTTTTTAATAAAAATATGAATTAATTTATTTTTTTTTAATTTATGTAACACGTGTTTAATTTTTTTACACGGTTTTTAGAACAACGTATAGGAATTTTTTTATCTAACGCGTTTTTTTTTTTAATTTTGGAACACATCCCTGATTTAAGTATGGGCTTCGTGCTTTTTTTTACACGTTTTTTTTTTTACACGTTTTTTGTTGGAACGTATCTACCGTGTAAAAAAGAGTTGGGTGTATGTATATTTATACAGGGTCATATTAAATGCAATATATATTCAAGTGATGTGTTGTGTGATTTTATCTTACATTGAAATTGTACTACACTGTGGTGCAAAATTATAGCCGCATGCACTTTTCAGCAGTTTTGTACATTTACATAAAAAATTCAAGAAATCTGTGAATGCCATCTGAAAGACCTCTAAAAATAATTAGAAAAACAGAAAAAAAAATTTTGTTTTTATGCCTTAAAAAACCGTTATAACAAATTCCTTGTTTTTTTGGTGGTGCAAAATTATAGCCGCAGATAAGAAAAAAATATTTTTTCAGCTAACGGTGGAGCCAGTCTTAATTTTTTTTCTTTTATTCTTATTTTATTTGAATAATTACTATTTTCTAGTTACATATTAGCCTTATTTTCGAAATTCCGCGGGGGTATTACGTGTTCGATATTGAAAAAGGCAAAATTAGAGCTTTTTTTGGAAGAAGATGTTAGTTTTCGAGGAATTTCTCGGAAAATAAACCTATTTCCAAAATGTGGTACTCAATTTTTGAAAAGGTCCTTCTAATTACAGTCAAAATAAAAAAAAATTTTGAAGAAAACTCAAAATTTCAGTTCGTAATAAACGCCAGCGTATCAGAACGCTAGCAAATCAACTAAAACTTTCAAACAAATAGCCCACAAATTTGACTTTAATGTGTTCCCCTGGACTGAAAATCGGTTGTTGCAGCAGTCTTAAGTTATCTGCCGCCAAAAATAAAGAATGCACCACGATTACTACCATGGGACAAAAGTGCAAGCTTGAATTTGGCCAAAATTTGCATGAGTACTGGCTGGTATAAGGTAAGTCACATTTAGAGTCTTTTCACGGGAATCTCCGGGACAAGATTTCTCGGAATTTCAGAATTGAAAATTGTCTTGAATTCCCGAGAAATCCCTAATGTGCAAATAGACAATACCAGAATAAATGATAATAATTTTCGGAATTTTTATTTTAAGAAAAAATGTAACTTTTATTACTTTTTTAAAACCTCAAAGATATTTTGCCATTTTTGATTCTTAAACAAAACTTAAATTTTTGAAATACCAGATATACAAATTTGTTGTTAATCATATAAAATTTCCTACTCTTCGTACTTGTAATGCGATTCCGTAAATTATTAACGACAAAATTCGGTCGTTACATTGAGTGAAGAGTTTTCATTTTGTTTTTCTAAAAAAAATAGCTAACTAATCAAAAACATTTTCTTTGAAGTTCATGTTATTTTTTTTTTCATTTCTTCATAAAATGTGAAAGCAAATAAAATTCAAATTAACAACTTTTGTCAGTTCTCTTGTCAAATATTAAAAAAAAAAAAAAAAAATACCATTTTCTGTAATTCAACGTATATCGTTAGCTAATAAAATCGTTAAGAAAGTAAGAAAATCGCACTACAGGGTAGCTATTTTCATGCTAATACATGTTAATAACACAATTTCATATAATTTTTTTCTTAGATTCAATGAAGAATTTCAAAAGAATTTCATTTTATTAAACTAATACTTGACATAAATTCGCATACACTAAATGGCCAGTTGTACTTAACCCACAAAAGATTTTCTGAGTTTTAATTATCCTACCACGCCCTCTGGCGAATATATTTTCAACGATATTCGAAATATTCTGCAATTGATCCAGGTTTTTTCAAAATGAAATGTTTAGTTTGCCAATTTATTTCTTATCTACCTAAATAATCAAGATTAAAGAAGTTAATAAAAAGTTGTGGGAATTAAATTTTTAATATTTATTTTGTAAATCAATATGTGACAGCCATGGAATGAATTTTTGAAATTTTTAAGTTGTGGTTGTAAACAAACTGTTATATCAATTACCAATCTGAATATATAGGTTCTTGAAGTACTGTCGTCATACTATGACGGCGATAGGATAATGGTTAGTTTAGGGTTAATTTGTTTAACAACTTCTTAATTATGCTGCATTTTGGCTCAAAACTTAACATATATAGTCAGAAGTGTATTCGTTGCTTATCCTAAGGTGCATTTACATTTACACTCAAAATCTAGTTTAAACTGGATATCGGAAGTTTAACCGATATCGGAAATATACATGTTTACAGTTATAGTAAACGGAATGTTGGATGTTAAATTTGTCTTTGATATTGGCTTTAACACATAGATCAATTACCATGCTTTAAACGAAATTTTTAATTTTTTTATTGTATTATCATTAGATTAAAGATAAAATTATGTTCCTACGAATGGCATTTGCACAAAAAATTATTATAAATTTATTTTTGACATGTTCAATAATTCTGTATAAATAATTTTTTTGTCAAACAAAAAAATATACATTTATCAAAACCAGGTTTATTCTTTAGCTGTTTCGTATTTAGGTTAGGAAAACCTAAAAAATTTGGAAAATGTTTATTAGACTCGCAATTGAAGATTAATTTCAATCATAATTGTAAGCTTGTAGAAAAAGAGGTGCAAAAACTTCACGAATTTCTATTATTGCAAATTTAATGAAAGCCTACTGGTATGTTAACCTTTTTTTTAACATATGTTGACACACCAAGAAAATCAAGAAATATTTGTGAAATATTTGTAAAAAAAATTAAATAAATTAAACACCATTTAGTTTAACCAAAGAACATAAACTGGTTTTAAGAGAAAAAGTTTTAATAGGTTTTTTCAAAGCATATTTATATATAAACAAAGTTTTGTGTTAATTATACAAAACGTATGCAGCGAAAACATTAATCCTTTCACAACCGAACTTAAACTGCTTTAAAATTTCCATTTTTTCTGTGCATTCTTGTTTACCGACACAACATTTCTCAACAAAAAGTTCTCAAAAATATTTGTTTCCAACTCTTTATATGAAAAACTCTATGGGACATATGTATATATCAAATTTCCTATTCAACGGTCAAAATTAGTGAAGAAATACGTTACCCAAGTAATAGCGAAAGACGTGTCGAGTTTTTTTCTATTATCTTGTTAGCGTCATATGGCACATGTTTTTTAATTATTTTCGTATGCTAAACACAAATTAAAAAAAAAGATTGAGTCGTAAATAGAATTTTGGCTGTAGTCCTTAAATATTTTTTTTAAACGATGTTTCAAAATTGTGGCGGAATAGAAAAATTTCGAGATCAGACTTGGAATCAGGAGATACAACTCTATAAATATAAATAAAATCGAACACAAATTGCCTATATTTCTATACGCACAAAAATAAAAAAACCTTTTAAAAACCTCATCTGCTTTTTTTACCTTTGACGACCAATGGGATATATGTGTCCCATATTGTATCAGTGTCCTGTAGGAATTGGAATGAGTCAATTCCAAATATCTCAATGTTTCTTGAAACTTGAGGGATTGGACAATATACAACCAAAAAAAGTTATATCTAACAGTGTTCGAGAAAATAAGTACCGAACATTACAAACAAAATATTCATATATATTAACTTTGGGTCATTCTATTTGGCTCTGAGACCATATTGGTACAAGAAACATCTATCCTTTGTCTATACACAACACACTCTAAAAAATCGGTTGAAAAAACAAAAAAGTGTGATATATTCCAGCAAAAAATAAACTAGATTTGGCAAGCAGTAACTATATTTTTATGCTTCTAAAATAGCGATTGACCGCAATGTATACAATAACGCAATTAGGGAAGGCAGTCAGTTGTGCTCCCCTAAATGACTTCTATTAAGCAGTGAATAATGCATAGAATGAAGCAGTAAATAATGCATACAATGAAGCATTAATGTTGTCAACACACATAAAAGCCGTTTTTTATTGCATACGAAGGCATGAATTTATTTCTTTTTAGAGCACATGAAAGAAGCGCCTTTCACCTTCTTGAAAGAGACATACCAAGTGGAACATTGCGAACAATAATCATGCCTGCTGGATTTGCTTTGGAAGCGCTCGGTAATTAAATAATGCCTTCCGGAACTGCTGCTGGGCAAGCACTGGGATATCAACCATTAGTGCCCAATCGAACAGTTCTGCCAGAAAATGCATTTAATCGGTATTCGGAATTTTAAAAGAATACGTACAAATTTGGAGAATGGAAAAATGTTTATTGGGCTCATTAGATGCGGTTTTGAGTGTAAAATTTAAATAAAAGTCCGTATTTAAGCAATGAATTCGCTGTTCTACCTCCAAAAGTTCATCCAAATCGAAAATAGTTCAGCGGCCGAACTTTTAACTATCGGCGTTTTCCTTAAATTGTATATACAAAATTGAATTAAATCGGCTCAACAAACATGTTTCCAATACCAAAATGTAGCGTCACTGCCTCTAGATACCAAACAAACCGAACAAATATAGATTTTTGTCCCAACTTTCGGTCAGACACTATCAATCATTCATCGTCAAAGGGCCAAACAACACAAATTAATTTTAAAATTTACATATTAAAAATTGTTTAAAAGCATAACCATTAATTAATTAAAATTACCACTGTTAGCACATTTTTTCCGAAACAATTTATTTCGTTGAATCTTTTATTTTGATGAAAAATTGAGTGGCAAGCTTCCAATAAGGCAACAAATACATTCCCTTTTTATAACATTACCGCTGAATTTCATATTGTTAACCGCTTTAAAATCTATTTGACATTAAATTTTTTGTTTAAATAAAAACTGACGAACAACAATTTTTTTAAGTTTTATATAGAAGTTCTCTACCTCTGTACGCCACTAATTGGGATAATAATGAGAAATGATAACAAATCTGAGGCACAAATTTTTATTGAATAATATTGGTAAACCACAGCATTAGTTTGAAAGAAAAATATTTTGATTTGCTTAAGACATGTACTCAAAACTTGTCGGATAACTACAAATTTGACGGTCGACTCTAAAAAAAACCAGAATACATATTTTGGGGTTAATTGTGAATGTAGAGTCTATCAGAATTTTTAATTGAATGCCTATCTAGAATAAGGGTTGTAAGCGAAATTTTTTCTGAAAACGCATTTTTTGCATAATATGGTTTTCAAGCAATAATACGTATACCCAAACTCAAAAAAAGAAGCATGTAAAGTCAGCGACATTTTTGCCGAGATTATCCTTGCAGAAAAATTGTTAATATCAGCAAAAAGTTTGCTAAATTAAGCAAAGTTTTTTCTGAATTCACTAATATTTTTTGCTGATATTAGCAATTTTTCTGGAAGGATCCTCCCAGCAAAAATGTTTACAGACCTATTTTAGAGTATATGTAAATAATTTTGGTAAATTTCTTTTCTTTTTCTGTCCCAAAATTAACCTTCAAATACGATTTGAGTAAATATTTTTAGTTCTTTGAAACTAATGATAACTTACCAAAATTTAAATTTAAAAAAAATATGGCAAATATGGTTATATTGTTGATATTTTAATTTGCCAAAATGTGCGCCCCGGTAGGCAAGTTGGTAGCGTGCTGGTTTATCAGTGTGGGGGTCGTGGGTTCGATTCCCACCAGAGGCACTGGTCTGTTTTCGCTACAACGCGCCGAAGGCCATAGTAGCTAATGCTCGGTTAGGGTAATAGTATATAATTTGTAATTATATGATTATTAATTAATAACAAAAAAAAAAATTTGCCAAAAGGTCTTTTAATAGTGAAATATTAATATCTGAAGAACGAACACAGAAAAATAGTATATGTATCCACACACAGAGAGAAATAAAGTGCTAACCGACTTGAAAAGTTTATTTTAATGGTAACAACTTATAAATACAGTTAGAACAACGATATTTACATTAGATTTCTGAATATTTTGGGTGTTGCAACTAATATTTTGTTGAATTAACCGAACTTTATTCTGAAAACCTACGTAAAGTAGTACCAACCGACTGAAATTCGTATTAACCGAATTTAAGTCGTATTAACCAAATTTAAGTTGGCAAATAATTAACTTTTTATCTGTGTGCACATAAATAAATCATTGTTAAACTATTATTTTTAAGATATTTTTAATTTTGAACATGTCAAACTAAACAAATAAATGTAAAATGGTTAGTCACTTACTACTAAGGTTGCAATAGACTGAATAACAGTGAATCTTTGTTTAATCGGGAAATAAAAGTGTCCCATACTGTCACGAAAATTTTACCGATATTCATTAGTGGGGTAAATAGTAAAAAACTATTGTGAGCAATTCCATATGAAAGCGATCACCTTTTGGACGACCCCTCTCCGATTTTAAAATAAATAGTCTCAATCGATTGCCCAGCAAAAAATAATGTACCTACATATTTTTTATTTTTTTTATAGTGACTGGTTTAGTGGTGGTGTGTACCACTGTCATGTGACAAAATTGAAGAATTCTTCATAAGGGACCTCATTGAAAGTTGTTTTAAAAAAACTACTAAAGCGATCGCAACGAGTGATAGCTCGTTAGAAAGGTATTGAATCAGGCTTTAATTGAAAAATAAAATTTTCCTAATTTTTCTCAGAAATTTACCTATTTTCCCATGAAAATTAAATTTTCCCATGAAAATTAAATTTTCCGATTTTCCACAGAAGCTCCTAAATTTTCCGGCTAATTTTATTTTTTTTGGATTCCTCATAATTTTTGCTTTAAGAATCAGCAATAAAAAAATGGGCCCCGACTCCTTGTTTGGTCAGGAGAAGAGCATTTAAGAGACCACCTTGTTCTCATTGTTTTTATATTTTTTATAATTGAATTATTTTTAATTATTTAACAAGAAAAATTAGGAAAATTTTATTTTTCAATTAAAGCCTGATTCAATACCTTTCCAACGAGCTATCACTCGTTGCGATCGCTTTAGTAGTTTTTTAAACAACTTTCAATGAGGTCCCTTATGAAGAATTCTTCAATTTTGTCACATGACAGTGGTGCACACCACCACTAAACCAGTCACTATAAAAAAAAAAAAAATATGTAGGTACATTATTTTTTGCTGGGCAATCGATTGAGACTATTTATTTTAAAATCGTGACATATACCCTTATTCCACTAAAGAAAATGTTCTAGTGAAATTTTTTGCTACTTCTGATTAATATTTTTAAATTAAAATTTGGTCAGGCGTGGATCCAGGAAGTTAAAGTATTTTTGATAAATTTCTATTCTTTTAGATTACTTTGTTTTGAAAATTTCTATTTTGATAGTGAATTTTATCGTTGATCTATAAATTTATATGTGAGATTTTATTTGTTCGGTTTTAGATCATGACAAATTTTTCTCTAAATTAACAGAAAAATTTATAATTTTTATATGATAATTTACTTTGACTATTAAAAAAAAAAACACAGAAAAAGTTATTACACACTAGCATGAATGGAATGCATTTTCTGACCGACTACGGTCTTCATTAACATTCTTCGTGCCATTTAGTGTTAATCGTAAATATCTTCTATTTACCTCATACGTTAAAGAAATTGGGTAACGTTATATCCCACATTACTCTGTGTGTTGAGTTAGAATGAAATTTACCACGAACGATTTCTATTTATAGTGTGTTTGTTTTTTCTCTAGTCATTATCATAGTTGCCAGTTTAACTTTCAGTTAGAACTTTTAAATGGCAGTTCTTTTCACTAATGTCATCATATACTATCCTTCTATTATTTTGTTGGAGAAAATGTCAGATTTTCCCTCCACGTCAGAATGACATCGGTACATGTTACCTATATTATTGAAGAGCAAAAAAAATTGTTGTATCAAAATGAATTTTTACAGTTTTCCACGTTTTTACCTCTCCTGAACACTTTGGATTTTGTATTTTATGTACTTAGAATACTATGTAGGTAAAGATCTCTGCAAATGTAGTTAAAATAAATACAATTTCAATTAAAGAAAGTACAACTTACATTTCAGTAAATTCAAATAACATTGTCATTTGTTTTCAATGTTCAAAAAATGAACCACAATTGTAGTAAAAATGAATCACACATGTTAGTAAAAAATAAACAATTATTTATTTTTTTTAATTTTTTAAATAACAAAAAACAACTCCACACAGCGAAATAAAGTGCCAACCGAATTGAAAAGTGTATTTTAATGTTAACAACCTAAAAATTCAGTTAGTACAAAGATATTTACATTAGATTTCTAAATATTTTGGATGTTGCAACTAAAATTCAGTTGCATTAACATAACTTTGTTGTGAAAACTCATGTAAAGTTTAGCCAACCGACTGCAATTCGTAAATTTTTCTCTGCGTGTGTAAAAAATTTGTGGTTCCACGCACTATCACCATTATTATATTATAAATAACCTACATTTATTTAATATTAATATTTTTCAATGAAAATGAAAATTATTCAAGTTCGAGGCCATGCTCTATATTTCTTTATTAGGATATTGTCCTAACAAATAATCTATAGAGTTTTTTGTTTTCAAATTTATTATTTGACCCTTTCAGGAATGTGTTGATAGATCTATTTCGGGAATTTTCTAGGTTTCCATCATCAGAACACGTTCTGAAAGAGGTAACGATCCCTTGCCAAACATCAAACATTCATATAAACTAGTTTACTCACTACATGAGAACTAATATATAGTATATGAGCTCGAAGTAAAAGACTATAACCATTGATCACAAGATAAATTGAAAACTTGTTTGTTATGTGCATTGTCTATTGGTATTTCCAATCAATTTTCAAATAAAATTCGGTTAGTAATTGTGTACGGCAACCATTTATTTTGTGATAATACAAGAGAATTGGTACAATCTATCATTATTTTTAAAAAAAATTGTCGATAATCAAAAGCGGTTACAGCTAATACGGTATTCGCAATCAAATATGCCACTTAATTAGAGGTTCAGTAGAGCCAACCGAATTGTGGATTGCATTATTTATAGAAGCAACTAATGATTGGCATTGGTAAACGAATTTGAGACAATGTTTGTTTTGCTAATAACATTTAACGTTTACTAGTGTTTGTGGAAGAGAGTTTGCCCTCTACTCCGAACTTCCGAGTTCCAATTTCGGAAAAGACAAACACGAAGACTTTTTTTAATTAAAATAAAATATTCAAATGTTCAGATAGCAAATAAGGCAATGCAAATTAAAAGTGATTGTGATGCAATTAGTATGATAGAGGCACGATTCAATAACAGAAAAATTAAAGAAGTTTTTTTTTTTAATTTCAATAAAATTGTGTGGAACGAAATAATATTTATTTGGAATGCAATATTGGGTTAGGCAAGTAAATATAAGATTTCACGGCTAAAAATATAATTTAACATTACGATAGTGCTCGCAAGCGCCAGAATTCCATTGGCAACAAATTCGGTGGCCACAAATAAGACTGTTTTCTGGATGCAGATGTTTTTTAATACAGTATTTTAGTAAATGAGGTCGTGAATCATTAAGGCATATAATGTCAATAAAATATATTAAAAGGACAATATGAATCATTTTATCCGTTCTCCTGAAAATCGGTTGAAAAACACATAGCATTATTTGCAGGCACGCCGACGAAGTATTGTCATAGTACATGGTCCGATTTTGATGAAGTTTTATTTTAAATATCTAATGATACGAACAAATGTTTAGGCAAAAACTCGGAATGTATTAGTACATTCCATGTGTATTTTTTGGTGCTTTTGTGATGCCTTTACCAATAATTCATTTGCAATACAGGAAGTCTAAAAAATTCTTCCAGTTAAATAATTTTTAAACAAGTAGGCCACTACACTCATAGAAATTAATCTGTAAAAATAGTAAGAAAAGCTACTAAAAATGAGTTAACATTGAGCTTGGAGAAAAAAACTGCTAAAATTACCAGACTTTTTTTTTTACTAAATATTAATAATATAATTATATAATAATAGCAAAAAACAATCTGTTGAATTTACAAATAGTTAGCTTTATTTGAGATAAATTTTAGTTCATTGAAAGCAACAAAATAATCTGCTAAATTCAGCAAAAAAATTTACTAAATCATTAAAATATATGAAATTTTTTAATTTTTTTCTTAATTTTTTTTTATGCGAGGTAAAAGTCTTCCCTTATGAAAAATTTATGTCGATTTTAGCAAAATAGACTGTTATTTGCATTCTACTAAATTTAAGGTAAATATAGCAAACATTTTGTTAATATTACAGTTTTTGTATGCTATTTTGAGTCTACAAATATTTTGTGAAACGTTTTGCTAATTTTAAAGATCAAAATGCTATTTGCAATTAACTAAAACTCACATCTAATATAACTTAAATTTTGTAAAGTTAACATATTTATTTGGCTGTTCTTATTTTATTAAATTTTAACAAAAAAAAAATTTCTTAAATTTAGCAGTTTTTTCTGCTAGGTAATTTTCAAATAATTTTTTGTAGCTTTTTCTGCTATTTTTACAGGTTTATTTCAATGAATGTAATTACATTAAGTATTATCAAGTAATGTAAAGTCTTAACCTCCAAGAAATACCAATAATTTTCTGGAGCTTACTAAAATTTGGTAGTTTTATTTATTTTTTTTTTTTTATTAATTAATAATCACATAATTACAAATTATATACTATTACCCTAACCGAACACTAGCTACTATGGCATTCGGCGCGTTGCAGCGAAAACAGACCAGTGCCTCTGGTGGGAATCGAACCCATGACCCCGCACTGATAAGCCAGCACGCTACCACTAGCCTACCGGGCGCACGTTGGTGGTTTTATTGTTTTTTTTTTTTTTTTTATTTCTTAAACATTTCTAGGATAACATAAATCAAGGAAATAAATACATAGTCAAAATATTCAAAATCTCCATGGAATGTTTAAAAACCAAATGAATTTGAATATAACAAAAAAAAAAACTAAAATCAAAAGGATTGCCATATAGTTTTGATTTTAATCGATATAAGAAAAGTCACAACTTTGATGTATTATGAAATATACTATAGCCCACTTACAATAACGAAGGTAGCTATTTATTTTTATTTGAAATATACATTTTCGTTTGGTATCAGAATTTCTAAAAAAAAATCCAAAAACAAAATTTGTGTATATGGCCACATTTGACCACTGTGCAGTGGTGTGGTGTAGTGGTCTATGAAATTCGTATACAAAATCTTAAATTTTCTTTCTATCTGTCAAAGGATCAACAAATATAAGCCGATAATATCTCGGAAGAGAGACTTGATAGGTTTTGTTATACCTTCAGAATTTAGAAACCAGTACAAAAACTTTGAATAGTTGTTTAAACAAAGTACGGTATGATAAAGTTAATTTTGTCTAACCATTATAATTTTTTATTGTATTTTATTGTTTGTTATGTTTAAAAATTTAGTACTTCCATTACTAAGTAGGTATGTGTAATACATATTTAGGTTATAACATTTTCAAAATTCCTACTTATTGTTAGTTGCGCACACACACACACACACATAACGTTCCCATGAATGTTTATTACGCATTATGATCATAATTTATATTTTAGACAATATATTTTAAATGTTATCTAACAACTAAAGTACCAATAGGCTTGTTGGTCTACTATGTATGAATATATTTATATGAAATGTACTAAAGTACAATGACCATATTTTAGTGTTGATGTTGTTTGCAGTGTCCCTACGTTCCTTCGTTTGTTTATTTGTCCTGGTGGTCCTGATGGTTGTATATGTATATTAGTAGCTGGAATATTTAAGTTTATGGCCTTTCATAAAATTTTATTTTGCATGCTTGCACTGCAAGTTCCGACATGTGGGTAAGGAAGCATAATTTGTTCTTTGTGTGTAAAACCACACACAAATTTACAACCACGGCATTATCATATTTTGTAGAAATTTAAACTAAATAATAGTATGTACTAAATATATACAAGCAATGCTATATTAAATTCATTTAAGGAAACCATTACATTTTTTAAGAGATCTATAAAATGTGTGTTTTTATTAAGTTAAACGTTTGCTAAAATTACGACATAATGATATTGTAGATGTAAGCAGTAACAGTTACTGACAAATAAATACTCTGTTATAGAGGCAGGAAATTTGATAAAATATAATGAAAAAAATGTAACAACGTTTGCCAAATCATAGAGTAACTATTTAAAAGATATTGAATATCTCTCACGTGACTCTGGACAAAAAGTCAAGCTCTGCCTAACTCAGTAATCCACATTTTATTTTTAAAAGTTGCAACATTTTGTTGGAAGCTTCTTCTTGGTTGCTTGCCATATTTTTGAAAAATAAACATGTTGCGCTTGCCAGTTTCAGTAAAAACTATGACATGTTTTATTTTTTACATATGAACCTACGGTCATAAACGGTCGACCGGGTTAATCGAAAAACCGGGTAGACCGGTTATTAAAACCGGTCGACCGGCTTTTTCCGTCTGCCTTGTCAGACCGGTTAGTACCAAAGAGTATGTACAAATAGAGAGACTACACTTCCCACACCTCTCAGCAACAAAACACCGAACTCGAGCAAGCAAATGACAACATTTCTTTAACACTAAAAAATTATTGCAGCACGTTGATAAAAAAATTTTGCTTAAAATACTCACTTTTATTTTGCTTATATTTTGTTAAAAATTAATATATTTTAATTTTATCTTGCTGATTTTATAATTAATATTTGAAATAATTCAAATTTTTTTTTAATAATTTTTTAAAGCCATGATAAAAATAGCTTAAGCTTTTTAATTTCTGCAACATGTTTTCCTTTGCTCGGCGCGAGTTTACGAACAAATAAAAAGAGATCAGATTGAGCGACACAGAGTAGTATTTAAACCCACTGTTAGTACTTTTTTTTTTGGTACTTTTAAAAAAAAATTCTAAAAAATTGGAAATATATATACAAAATCTATATTTTTGTAGAAAGTACTACAATTTTGGAAAAACTAGAAACCGAGAAAACTAGATAAAATATCAAAACCTTGAGTTTCTTGTGGGTGGTGGATTAGAATGAGGCTGAAGATGGCCTAGTCGCTTAGATCGAAAGTGCGACTCTCCCTCTAGCGCTGAACCCCACAAGATTTTTTTCATCTTCTGTTCCATTTATTAACAATTAGTGTTTTCTATTTGTAATAGTAACATTTAATAATGATCTCAAACCTGAAATTGAAAATTAAATGCACTTTTATAAGATCAAATACACATACAAAATTCTAAAACAACAAAAATTTCATAAAAACTAAAAAATTTCATAAAAATTTTATAAAAATCGAAAGATTTCATAAAAATCGAAAAATTTTAACAAAATTAAAAAAAAAAAACAACCGATAAATTTTTAAAAAATATAAATTTCTGGATTCTCTAGCTTTTCTAAAACTTCGGGTTCTGATGAGATCTTTAGTCAGATCGATACCCCTCCATTTTTCAGGCAGAGATTTTTGCTATCTGTGTCTGCGCGGAGGAGTGTCTACGAAGGGGCACTATTAGATCTCGTATCTACATTCTTTCCGACAGTCAGGCGGCATTAAGGGCTTTAATGTCCTATGAGGTGTCATCTGGTCTGGTCATGGAATGCATTCTGGCTCTTAACCGACTTGGCAGGCGCAACTCGCTTACCTTAGGGTGGGTTCCTGGTCACGAGGGGCATGAGGGCAACGAGAGGGCAGATTGTCTTGCTAATTGCGGGGCCCGAAGGCCCTTTATTGGCCCTGAACCATTCTGTGGTATACCTTTGGGGTATGTTAGGGAGAAGCTCGGGTCGTGGAGGGAGTCAGAATTCTCTCTCTATTGGGAAAACTCTCTTGGCCAACGACAGGCTAAGAGATTGATTTCTTTTTCCAGTGCAGGATCGAGGAGACTCTTGTCCCTCGGGAGGGGTGACTTGAGAACCCTGGTGTCTTACCTGACTGGACACTGCAATCTCAGATACCACCTGCTCAAAAGGGGTCTTTCGGACACGGATGAGTGTAGGTTTTGCGAACTGGTAGCTGAGACTTCAGAGCATGTTCTTTGCGAATGTCCGAGGCTATGTGAAAGGCGTGCCAAGTTTCTTGGCAATCGCTTTGTCTCCCCTTCGGACATTATGAAGATTTTGCCTAATAGGATTATTGGCTTTATAAGTAGCTTGAATCTTTAGGGTAACTTTAGGCAGCACAAAAGACCTAAGTTGGTCGCGGTGCATAGTGCCATATAATCTAATCTAATCTAGTCAGATCGAAATACTAGTATCAACATAGCAAATATGTTTGATTTCTTTTATTTTTGTAAATAAACGGATGTTGGAAGCTCGTTATAAATTAAAAATAATCTCGATATATATAAAAACAAAAAACTATAAAACTGAAAAAAATATGTCTTGAGCCAAAGTAGAAACAAATTTTTTTTTTATATAAATGGAACATTTTGGGTCTTCAAAGTTTACTTACATCATGATGTTTGTTAGGAAAATACACTAACCACGTGCTTGATTACTAAGAAGACAAGGATGGAGCCAAATTGATAATTAAAAGGTTTTTTGTTAAAGCTCTGCCTATTTTGGAGGCTCTAGCTTTTCTAAAATTTAGGGATCTGATGAGATCTTTAGACAGATCGAAATACTAGTAGTATCAACCTAGCTAATATGTTTGATTTCCTTTATTTTTGTAAATATACGGAGGTTGGAATCTCGATATAAATTAAAAATAATATAAAAATAATCTCGATATATATAAAACAAAAAATAATAAAACTGTAATAAATATTTTATATTTTTTTAAAAAATCAAAAAATTTTACTATACTCTAGAAATTAAACAAAAAAAATTTGGAAAAAATCGAAAATTTTTTAAAACATTTAAAAAAAATCTAAAACTTAAACATTTTTTTATTTATAAAAATCGTAAATAAAAATTTTAAATTTCATGGAAATTGCTACTTTTCAAAAAAGTCGAGCAACATTTGATCCACGTCTGTTATTTTAAAAACTACCCTATGGGGAATGGGACCGGTCCTGCGTGTGGCACAGGATCGGTCCCTTCGTGCCTGAGACCGGTTTTCGAATTAACGGATTTTCAACAAAATGGTATCGATTTGGTCTTACACATTTTGTTATACATGCATATTTTTGCAGATTCTTTTACAACTTACTACAATAGTAAATCGTGGTTTCCTTCAAAAAAAAAACAGACTGATGCAATTTATACAGACTTCAGCAAGGCTTTTAGTAGAAAATTACATTTAATGAGATTTACTGATCTTAGTATTGAGTGGATATACTCATATTTAACAAATAGAAAACAAAGCTTTCAAATATCTTCAAAAAACATTGATGTTCTCTCTGGAGTTCTCAGGAGAGCCACCTTGGACCCCTTTTATTTTCATTGTTTATCAATGATTTCATTGTTTATTAATGATTTATTAATAAAGTTTGCAAATATTCTGATGTATGCTGACCATGTAAAAGTTTTCCTTATCTATAATCAATACTCCTACCATTCTCTTTTACAAAATGACTTGGATTCGATTCATGCATGGTGTGTTTTGAATTTAATGGAACTAAATCTTAAAAAAATGCAAATGTATGTCGTTTGTTATAAATAGGCCGATATCTGTAAACTATATGCTGGGAGGTTATCAACTAGAAAAAGTAAATAACTTCTTAGATCTTGGATTATGGTTAATAAAGCTAGGGGAGTTCTCGGTTTCATAAAACGTTGGGCTAAAGAGTTTAAAGATACGTATGTAACAAAAACGTTGCACACGTCACTCGTAAGGCCTGTTTTGGAAAACGCATCTATAATTTGGGACCCTATGTACCAGAACCATATTGACTGTATTGAATCTGTACAAAAGCAGTTTTTATTGCTCAATCTACGTAGTTTAAATTATGATCACTAAAATCTTCCGTCTTATAGCAGCAGTCTTGCTCTCATTCAGCTACCAACCCTTAAAAGCCGCAGATATATGCTAAATGTCTCGTTTCTGCTTAATATAATTAATGGTGATGTTTGCTCTGGTTTCCTGATCAACAATATTTCGTTCAATGTTCCTCAAAGGCCAACGCGTTGCTTTTCACCAATATCAGTTAAGTTTTTTAGATCAAATTATGCAGACGCAGAATAATGTGCATCAAATTTAATAAACTATTCAAATTTATTGATTTTTCGACTAATACAAACTTAATTAAATTTAAAATAATAATTTTTCTTAATAAGTAAATAATTAATTAATTATTGTTTTTATGTTTCTATTGTGTTCCGTTTTGTTTTTTGTAATGTCATCAAATTAAAATTATATTATTTTTGTAAATATTTTTATATTTTGTGTATATAGTCTGCAAGGATTAATTCCATAGACGAATCAATAAATAAAAGAAAAAAAAAATTTATAGTTGGTTGGATTATAATACAGTTTCTATGTTTTTAATGTAAATGTGAGTCATTTTTTAGAAAAAATTTACTTTAATTAATATCGTAGTTCATTTAAGAAAACAGATCACATCAAATGGCTGTTTCATGATTTTACATTAATTTTTGCGGTTGTTTTTTGTTATTTAAAAGAATAAAAAAGTAACTAATATATGTGGTTCATTTTTACTACAATTGTTAGTAATTTTTTGATCAGTAAAAACAATTGACAAATGTTAGTTGTATTTAATAAAATGTTAGTCGTCCTTTTTTCAAGTGAAATTTCATTTGTTTTTGACTAAAATTCCTGTCGTCTTTACCTACGTAATATTCTAAGTGCATTAAAGAAAAATACGTAGATTTAATTTAATTAAAAGTCCAAATCGTATTTTAGTTGATATCATAATAAAATGATCTGCAAATTTGCGTTTATGTTTGTGGCAACTTTAATAATTTTCAGCATCAACTATCTTAAATATTTAAATCCTTGAGAGCCACGATGATGGTATATACATATATCGAAATATTTGTTACAATAAAGATCAGTGAAAGAGACATTTTTCAGGGACCGTAAATAATGATTATTGTTCGTTTTTTTAAATCAAAAAATGAATCACTTAGAACAGACATAAAAAAAATTTTATTGTACCATTAATATTATTTTTTGACAATCTTTGCATATCCCTCATGATTTTTAAATTTTTGATTTTTCAAGTTTTCTTCAATGGTAATGACTATTTTTGAGTGATAATAAAAAAAAATCCGCCATAATCATTATTTTTGAGCAAAAAAAAAAAAATAAAACTCAAAAATAATCATTATTTATGATTTTTATTTTTTTCGCTCAAAATAAAACTCACTTTCGTTAGTCTCTCTACAGGAAGAAGAAGAAGAAAACATTTTTATTGAAAAATTTTACGGACACAAGGGATACACCAGACTGCCGCAGTTTCGGCCCCCTCCTGGGACTCGTCAGTGGTTAATTTATGTGTCAATTGAACAAAGTATTTTATATTGTTAATTTGCTCTATATGAAAAACTTTTTTATTTTTTGGTGTCGTACTGGTATTTGAACTCACTGCCTTAGCATCAAGCTATGCATCGTAATCTCACCTCTTAACGAGTTGAGCCACGGTCGACACAGCGATGACTGTGGCTAAAGTGGAGTTTTGTCACACTACTTACACACAAGTATTGTTTCGATCAGAAGAGACAGAATTAACTAATACCAATGCACAATTCATTTCTCAACTAGAATGCCTCTTCTTCTTAATCCTATCTCTTTTTCACAAGTAATTATCACGTTTTTTGATGCGCTTTATTCACATACAATAGTAGGATAACAAGTGTAGGTTAGAGATTGAGTCGCTTTCAATTCATGACTTTTTGTGAGGGTTTTTACCAACATAGTTGCATATCCTCACAAAAAAGTCATAAATTGAAAGCCAGTTTTATTTTGAGCGAAAAAAATAAAAATCATAAATAATGATTATTTTTGAGTTTTATTTTTTTTGCTCAAAAATAATGATTATGGCTGATTTTTATTAATATTACTCAAAAATAATCATTGCCATTGAAGAAAATCCTTAAAACTCATAATACAATCATTATTGTGTAATTTTTATTATAAAATTCATAATGATTACGGTCCCTGAAATTTTTTGTTTGCTTTCATTGACATTCGAATATCACGTTTATAACCGCTAAACAATATTTATTCTGATAACTTCTGCGTTACTAGAGATGCTGTTTACAAATTTTAATTTAAATCAAGTTTTATTTTAAATAATTTAATATAAACAAATTTTCAAACTTTGTCAATAATACTCCAGTATTAGAGTTAGAAAAGTTTTTGGCATGTGTAATTGAATTAATTTAATTTATTTCTTAAAAATAAATACTCTACATGAAATTTATAATATTTTTTTGATTTATAAATAACTTTGTTAAACACTAAAACCGCATCATAGATGCGACTTCTCAATTGTGATGGAATTTAGGAAGAAGATCAGGAATGTGAACAACCAAATTTTAATATTTAATACTTTTCGAAATATTTGCGACTATAACTTTTAGCAAAAATATAGTTTTTTCTTTAAAATTTCTTATTAATTCATATACCTCAATACTATAATTCATATACCTCAATACTATAGACAACGACTATGGACTTTGAAAATGAAAAACCATATCATTTAATAGCGATTTAGTAATGGATGTCGGATATCTATGCAAATAAAAGTGAGAGCTACAATTATTATTCTTTTTTGTGAATATTATAAAATCACTTAATCAAATTTGGAAAATTTCTGTACGTGTTGTTAATTTATATTACACTTAATTAATATCGGCGAATCGCTTTCATATCAATATTTTCCGAAAATGCAATATGAAGTTCAAAATTTTTAAAATTTTTTTTAAAATTAATTTTGTATGTATTTACTATGAAGAAAATAAAAAAAATACATTTTGGAAAATGCATAATTTAAAATCGTCTCCAATTAACTGCAACTTGTTTTGTATTGATTAGAAAACATGTGTTAAACATATTTACAGGTTTTTATCTGAATTTAATTAATTAAGATTTGTCCCAGGCTCCATATTTTTAAGGCATAAAAATACACACAATTTTTGTATTTTAAGCAATTTTTTTCTTAAACTAAAGGAGAAAGATCGCGAGTTTTTTCACAAATTAAGTAACCAGTGATATTCACTAAATGTACGTATTAAAGTATTGGAACTTCTTTCCGTTTTAGATATTTAATTATTGAAATCGTGAAAAATGAGAAATTTCATCTTTAAATAGATACATAGGGAATATTATATCACCTTTCAAAACGTGTACTACACACAGAGAAAAAAATAGCTATTTGCGAACTGAAATTCGGTTATTACGAATTTCAATCGGTTGCTACACCTCAACAATAGTTTTCACAACAAAGTTTGGTCAATTCAACTGAATTTTAGTTGCAACATCCATATCACATGTAAATATTCATATCACATGTAAATATCATTGTACTAACTGCATTTAAAAGTTGTTACTATTAAAATACACTTTTCAGTTCGGTTTTCACTTTATTTCTCTGTGTGTATTAGGGTGGGGCGATTTAAACATCATTAAGGGCGCTTCGCGTTTATGATTCTTGGGATTGTACTGAGCAAAAAAGTATACTAGTCCATACGTCTACGGTGAAAATCGAGCTTCCAGATTTTGACTTTTTAGTCGTATTTTGTGAAAGTAACAATGTGTGGGATGGACATATCTCAGGAAGTAGGAGGAGCTTATCTAAGATTATGGTATCAATCTCTTCTTTGGAAGATTCTCTAGCAGATTAATGCATCAATCATATTTGTGGGGTTTAAGGGGTTAATTTTTAATTTCAAAATAGGGCTTTTTTTTGCCGTAAAGTCAAAATCTGGAAGATCGATTTTCACCGTGGACGTATGGTCTAGTGGACTTTTTTGCTCAGTACAATCCCAAGAATCAGAAACGCGAAGCGCCCATTAAGACTTTTTTCCTTCCATATTCATCGCCCCACCCTAGTGTGTATATTAAGTTAAATAACATATTTGATACTTTTTGAATGTTGTAAAAAAGTTGAGTTATTGTTTTCAATATTATTATATTTTATAAAAAGTTTATCAAAAAATCAAAATTTTCGTAGAAAAGTGTTTTGCAAATATTCTAACATTAAAAATTTAAAGCAATATTCGTCATGTGAGTCCAAAAGTCTTTTAGAAATGATAGGTCGCAACACCGATGCATAAAACTTTTCTGATTCTGTTGACCTGTGTAATATATTAAAATTTAAGATGTAATTTTTAAAGTTAAATTTGGTTAAAAAAAAATATAACAATTTTGTTAAACAAAAAAATCCTCAAAATAAATAAAAAATTATTTAAAAAAAATACACTGGTTTCAACAAAAATACTTATTTTTGCAAACAAAAATCCAAAAAAAATTGTTTCCCATACTCCCTACGTTTCAATAGAAAGAAGAAAACTAATTTTTGTGTGAATTTGTTCACATAATTATAAATAAATAGACTAACTAAATGAGAATTACATGCCGGTTAATTTTAATGTTAAAAACTTCAAGCTATAAAAACATTTGCTATGGCAACAACATTTTATCCTATTTTTTTTTTTTTTGCTTTTTGATAAGATATTGATCACTTTTTAATCAAATGAGTTATTATTTAGTTGAAAAATAATTTAATTTAAGAGCTATTTGTTTCTAATTGAATTATCAATTTTCGTTTTTGGCGAACTTTCAGCAATTAAAGTTATTGAATCGGTGGTTTTGTTGATTGAAATGGGTTTTTATTTTTTCCTGTATTAAAAAATGAAAAAACTTAATTCTTCATACAAAAAAATGCAGTTTTATTGTACATGCTAATAAACATGCAAGCGTATTCCTACATGGATACATAAATCTCCATACATGCTTCCATACACTCATAATAATCCATGCATTAAAATACGAAATTATTGTCAAAACTACAAAAACTTTTGTAAAATGTACACATTTTCGTTTATTTTACAAAAAAATTGGTTATTTTTTCGTCCCATTTAACTTTTAGACATGGTGCTACAATAATATGAACAATAAATTTAATATGATGAATCTCAGTAATATCGAAGATGATAAGTTCATAGGGTTGCCAGACGGCCTTGACTTAGTTTGCATTACAATAATCTTTAATGCTCGTCAAGAACCAAGAAAGCATATGTTTTGTCAATATTGTTAAAGCCCAACCAAATAACACATAGGAAAATTATTTTTTAAATGTTTACAATATTTTCCTTAACACAGTTTTGTAAAAAGCTGAAAAAAAATTTTATGAAATTTAGTTTTTTTAAGTACCAATTAGTCGATTTATTTTATGTAGTTAAATAAAATAAACTACCTAGACGACAGTGTGATCGTTTTTAAATATATATATGATGTTATGTGGGCTTGTTAATAAACTCACAAGATCTTTTCCATAAAAAATCGACAGTTATTGAAAAGTTTAATCGGTAAAGTTGTTTCAATGGAATATACAGTTAAATTACCAAAGAAATATATTTTTTAACTTTCTGTCTGTCATTCAATAAACTAAACAAACAAAAAAACTGACTTTCGGTAATAGTTAAAATATTCAGTTAAAATTTTCTATTTAAAACAAAAAGTTGTTATATTACATCGAGTATTGAAATAAACGAAAACAATCAACTGTTTTTATGGATTTTGTCAATTAATTTTTTAACAGTTGAAAATAAACTAAAAAATACAATTGTTTTAAATGAAAAGTAAGTAGTCCTGTTTTTAAATGTTTTTCAGTTAATTTAATGTGGTATATTAAGTAGTATTTACGGACAAAATATTGTGTGTATGCACATAAATACATTAAACTATTTTCAACAATTAATATCTAATTAATCTATTTTTGAAAATGAATATTTTAAGAAACTTATTTTTATATGCAGAAAATTTGTTTTATTTTAAGAAAGTCCATTGTTCAAAATAAAAGAATTCAAAACAGACATGGGCGGCATCAATTACATTTCACAATCATTGACTTCTGAATTTTTTCAATAGCGTTAATAATTTCAGACCCACGCTCACACTTGTGGGCTTAAACGCTTCCTTATGAAATTTTTAAATTAGTAACAATATCTGGGTATTTAATTACAGGGCAATTACTCAATTACACCCAATCACATGTAATTAGACATACAAAAATAATTGGTATGTAATTAAATAAGCAAATATTGGTGTTATGTCCCATGTTTCGTATTGTCAAAATTGAAAACTTTCCAGGGAAGCGTTTAAGCCAACAAGTGTGAGCGTATGTCTAAAATTATGAATTATATGATAAATTTCATTAGTGAATGATTGTGAAATGTAATTGACGCCTCCCATGTCTGATTAAAAATTGTCTTATACTTATTAAACAAAAAAGACAAATATGTTTTTAGGCTTTTTAAGCTTTTTTGCCATTTTTTTAAATTTTTACTGATATTTGCTTTTTTTTGTGTATCATTTTTTGACTTTTAATGTTTGCGCTTAAAAGCAAGCCTTTCTCAGATATTCTTCGCCTTAAAAGCTTTTTTCTTTAAAATTTTTTAATTATTCCTTTAAAAAGTGTTTTTGTAGTTTTACAATTTTTTTGCTTTTTTAAAATATTTTTTTTCAACAAACACAAGGGATTTTGCTGTTTGTCTTCTCAGTTTATAAATTATAAATATCACTCACAACCAGTCATCTTAGATCCCCCTAAAGTATGCAACAGCAAGTTTAAAAAATGCAGCACATACAATCTTATAATTTATTTTGATTAAAACTTAAATATTACTCATACGTTTCCATAATATGTTTTTTGAAAGAATGCTATGTACACCACCAACACTCGCACAGACAATACAAATTATACTAAATATTTATATATCACTCATTCGCCTAGGTGTGTTTTTTTTTTTTAAATAAGCGTTCTTTAAGTTTGAAACAGCCAGTACAATTTAGAAAACTTGTCTAAATGAATAGTTTGTATTTTTTTTTTGGTAAAAAATTATACATATTTTATAATACGAAGACCAGGAAAAAACATGTTTGTCTGCATTAAAAAATCTGTTTAACTTCTACCTTTTACCCATAATGACAAAAACAATTGAAAATAGACTATAAAAATTAATTAAGCATAGCAAAGTTAAATACGAGCTAAGTTTTCAAAACGCTTTGGGTCTTTGGTCTACTTATAGTCTAGTTTTTTTTATCATATTGGTCTCGCTAGGGATACAATTTCACGTTGCACAGTGTAATTGAAAACATTAACCAGCTTTTTAAAAAAAATTATTTTAGGACATTTAATTCGTGAAAATATATCAAAAAAAAAAAAAAAAAAAACTAGGGTGGTTGGATCAACAATAACTGCAAGAAAGGTTTTATATTTTATACTTTTTGTAAAGAAAATATATTTTTATAGAAAAAATAAATTAAATTTAAATACAACTACGAAAGTATGCGTGATTTTAATTACCAAGATTTTGTTTCCAAATCAAGATAATTTTTTTTTTGTAAATTTGAATCTGCCAAACCTATAGGTCCATCATGACATGTTTTCACTCAATACATAAATTATATTTCGTATTACGAATCAGCTGTGGTACTTTAAATATATTAAAAAAAAAAAAACCAAACAATGGTAGCGAACAAAATGACTGTATAAAATTAACACTCAATAAACTTGAAGAATTTAACAGATGGGAGAAGTCTAGGAAATTTATAGAAAATAAAAGCAGCACATTTTAAAAATTATACCTTGTTTTCCTTTAAACTTTTCAATAGCTTACAACAAGAGCCAAACAATTGCATCAACAATAACGCCCTAACACAGACCAATTTGTGTTCAAATACTATCGTGAGACTTAGGAAATTGAAAATCTACAATAAGAGAATACGTAGTACGAGATGCTTGAAAATATTATTAAGAACTATACACACAACAATTGAGCTGTCCTGATTAAAAAGAATTTTAAGTTAAGATTTATCCTTATAATACATACTAGGATATAAGCTGTTTATTTGTAGTCTAGAGCAACAGTTCCCAAATGGTAGTCCGCGGACTTCCATGGGTCCGTAGGGCTATTCCAGGGGTGCCGACAAAATTAATGTTTAGAATTAATTTTAAAAATGTCACAATATTGTTGCAATTCTGTTTAAATTGTTGCAATTCATTTAAAATTATTAAAAAATATTTAATTGAAGAGTTTAACATTACTTGGATGCTATTAGGTAAATAAATAAATTTTCGTATTTTATAGTATCTCTCTCTAACTGTTTTTATAATTGATTATATTAACAATTTCTAAAACATATTCATACCAAAAAGAATGTATCTCTTGTTATGACTTTGTTCCTCATGTGAATCTAGTTATAACTGTAATCCCAATGTGTTTGTTGTTACAAGGTTCACAGTAAATTTTATTTATTTAAAATTGTCGTGACAAATAAAATTTGAATTTTATGGTTGTTTTGTGTAAAAAGTTTTGACTTTCAGTCTTTAAAACAGTCTTTGAATATTCACAGTTTGAAAACGTATTTCTACAAATAAAAACTTTCAATTTTTAATACAAAGTTCCTAAAATTTTGCAAAATTTCGTAAAATTTCTTTGAATCTACATCCGAGCACTCCGAAATTCTTTCTCAAATGTATCAAAAATTCACCAAATTATGAAATCAAATGAACTAATTTCACAATATTTAAATAAAGATTATACATTTTTTAATATTTTGTGGCAATAAAAAAAAATTAAAACAAATTTTACTCCAGTAAATACTACCGTCGCTTATAACGAATTAAGTTTATTGGTCCCTCGGAGTTCATTTTAATGGGGTTTTACTACATTTGGTTTTTGTAATGTTTTTTTGAATTTAGAAATATATAATTTTTGTATTTCTCCTTTTTTTTAAATATATGAAAATTAATATCTTGGAAGACCGTGAACAACTGGAAATGCGTCAAGGGGTCAGTGAAGCAAAAGTCGTTTGGTGCGGCTTATCTAGAGTGCGCCAATGTAATTTAGCGATGTATTTAAGAAGGATGAAATAAAAAAGTTTGTAGACAAATCCGTAAAACGTTTTATTTTCAAATTTACAGCTTTCGTAGTAAATTTCAGTACAAAAAAGTTTTTTAGTACAAAATTTTCCAATTCTTTATTTACAAATTACATTATTTACGAGGGCGGATCAATAAATCCGAACTTCCCTCGTAGTTATATGAAATACACTACTGCTACCACCAAGTACCACCTGTTAATAGACTACTGTCAAATTTTGAGCAAGTTCCGCCATTTACTTTGCGTGTAACAGCTGTTCAAAAAATACAACCTCTTGGATTTTTTTAAAAACAGAAAAAACTGAATTTCAAATGCTCATTAAACATTATTATTTGAGAAAAAAAACGTCAATCAAAGCAAGGAAAAGCTTGATGAATACTATGAGGACTCTGCACCATCGATTTCAATGGTAAAAAATAGGTTGACTGACTTTCGTTGTGGTCGCACAAGTACAAGTGACGCTGAACATTCTGAACGGTCAATTGAGGTCAATACACAAGAAAATGTCGAAAAAGTCCACGATATGGTGTTGGCCGATCGAAGAGTAAAAGTGCGTGAGATTGTTGATGCCATAGGCATTTCATATGACAGTGAGGTTTCGATTTTAAATGATCAGTTGGGTTTAAGAAAGCTGTCTGAAAGATGGGAGCCGCGTTTGCTCTCAACTGACCATAAACGTAATCGTGTGACAACTTCAAAGGATTGTTTGGAGTTGTTTAACCGCAATTCGAAGCAGTCTAAACAATGGGTTTCTCTGGGTAAACCGGCTCCGAAGAAGGCCAAGGTAAGTTTGTCGGCCAATAAGGTGATGGAATAGTTTTTTGGAATGCACGCGGGATAAACCACATCCATTACCTTCAAAAGGGGAAAACAATAAACGGTGAATACCAACTAATTGGAGCGATTTAACGAGGATAAAAAAAAAACGACCCCATATGGCAGAGATAAAGCGCGGGTGCACACGTGTGCACACGCGTGCAGTCTCAATGGCAAAATTCCATGAATTGGGCTACGAATTCGTACTTTATCCACCATATTCTCCGGTTTCCAAACCTAAAGAAATGGCTCGGTGGAAAAAGATTTAGCTCCAACATTGAAATTATTGATCCAACTAATTCTTATTTATGGACCTCGAAAAATCCTATTTTTTGGAAGTGATACAAATATTGGAAAAATGTTGAACTTAGTGTATTGAGCTAAAAGGAGATTATATTGAAAAATATTTTTTTTTTTTGCAATAAAATGTGTTTCATTTTAAAAGTTACGGACCTATTGAACCGCCCTTGTATTTTTTAACCCCGAGTTACTAAAATTTTCAAAAGTTTATAATTCCCAATATATAAACGGTAATGACACGTCTTTACTTTTCGCACTACCAGTAATGACAACAGCTTACTCTCTGCATTACTTTAACAAAAATAAGAAGGACGTACTAATAACTAGTTAATATTCCCATTATTTCAATACAAACAATATTGGGTGACCCATAAGTACTTATATTTATCATTATTTTGAATATAAAGTTATTTTCTAAAAATTCTTTGAAAATCTGTTTTTAGACTCATTATTTTTCACTTATGTATATATATAACTACTTATTTTTGATTTTTGTAAACTGGAAAGTAATGAAATTTTTGCAAGCAAGTCATATATGTTTTTATCTTTTAAGTATAACATAACAGCTAAATCTCTGTAATGTTCTCTCATTAAACATATCTAAAAAATAAGAAGTAGAATTTGAGCCAATTGCATATAATTCGGTGTCGAAACTCATTGTTTTTAGTTTTGCAAGCAGTTTTACACCTTTGCTTCATGAAAAACGCATAAAAATTTGGTCACTCTCTTACCCGCTGCATTACAAAAAATAAAAAGTAATTGGTCACCAAAATAATTGGTTATTTGTGTGCTTATAAGCAACTAAAAAATATGTGGTTACAACTTTGTAAATAATAAAGCCTACAATTGTACTTATCAGTAATTAAAAAAGAAGTAGTTGACTATAAGACATTTGCAATTAAATAATTAGTCGAGCTAAATATTAGTAATATAAGAGGAGAAAAAATAAATCTGTTAAATTTACAAATATTTAGTTTGAGCTAAATTTTTGTTAATTGAACGTCGTAAAATAATCCGCTAAAATCAGCAAAAACATTTACTAAATATTAGTAGACAAAAAAATTATTAAATAATGTGAAATTTTTAAAGTTTTTTTTTTTAATCCGAATAAAAGTCTGACCTTTTGAAATCATCAATCTACAATTTTGTTTCAAAAATTTCTGTTGATTTTAGGAAAATAAACTGTTATTTGTATTCTACTAAATTTGAGGTAAATATAGCAAACATTTTGTTAATATTACAGTTTTTGTTTGCTTTTTCCAGTCTACAAATATTTAGTAAATGTTTGTGCTTAGTTTACAGAGTGAAATGCTATTTTCAATTCACGAAAATTCACATCGAAAATAACTAAAATTTTGTAAAGTTAACAGATTTTTCATTTTATCAAAAACATCTGCCAAATTTAGCAGTTATTTTGCAAGGTCAGTTATAACTAATTTTAAGTAGGTTTTTCTTCTATTTTTACACGTTTATTTCTATGAGTTTAAGTATATCCAAATTTGGTTTCAAATGAAAGATAATTTGAAGACACATTCACTGGAGTAAAAATTATATAATAATAATCTAAAAATAATGCATAGTAATGCATATTTAAATTATTCGAGGTGGTCTTTGAGCTTTTTCCGATATTCGAAATCGTTCGGTTTATATGCGACGTTTCCCGAAGTGCCTCTTTTCCCATTGTTTAAAAAAAATCAAAAATTATGCAAGTCAGGGGCCACTACTTAGGCAAGATAGATATCAAAATTTTTGTTTTCTTGAGTACTTTAACCCGTTGTACAAAGAAATCTGGCATTCGTAAACTGAAGACACATTTTCAAACAAAATCCAATGATTTTTTACCCCTCTTTTTAAACCTTAAACGTGAGATTTGGCAGCTAAAAAAATACGCGTCTCTTTATTTTTTTTTTATGCTCTTATGCAACATATCCAAAGTTCATTAAAATCTGCTAGATCGGGTTGGCAAACCCCTTGTAAGTTTACTACAAATTTAATAAATTTTAGTAATGTCTACTAGTTTTTGCTTTATTTTCACTTTACTGATCGTCCCAGACGCGTTTTACTTGAATTAGTTAATCGGTATACTGGCCTTAAAATGGTTAATTTTTCTGTAAAATTGCAGATTTTCTATAACTTTTACACAATTTTTTTTGTGTATGCTAGGAAAAATTTCTGCTCTTTTATTTCCAAAATTTTCAACATAAAATAGTTGCAACATTACAAAAAAGGGTTGTCAAACAAGTGCACAGTGGTAGTAAGTACCAATTTAATAAAAAAATAATTAAATATTTGCGTTTAAACACAAAATACCCTTTTTTCCCATTACTCTATATTCTCCAGCTCGGCAAAAAAAATGTTGAGGTCTTCTAAGATTTTTTGATTTTTTGATTGTTTTAAACATTCTAACTGGCACCAATATTAATTAGTTGAGTACTTCATAATATATATGTCAGACAGACTTGGGCGACTTCAATTGCATTTCCAAATCGTTCACTTGTGAAACTTTTCTATATCATTAATAATTTCAGACCTACGCTCACACTTGTGGGCTTGAACGCTTACTTGGGAAATTTTCAATTTTGTCAATACCAGACATGGGACATAATTTCAATATCTGTGTATTTAACTACAAGCCAATTACTTTTTTATGTTCAATTACATGTAATTGGCTGTAATTGAGTAATTGTTCTTAAATAAAATACCCAGATGTTGTTACTAATCCCCATGTTTGGTATTAAAGATTTTACAAATTTTAAAAGGAAGCGATTAAGCTCACAAGTGTGAGTGTAGGTTTGATATTATTTTTGATATAGAAAAAATTCATAAGTGAACGATTTTGAATTGTAATTGACGTCGCCCAAGTCAGATGTCAGACATATTGACGTTTTCTGGATTGGGATATTTTTTTTGCAATTTAATTATAAAATTACAATGTTTCCTGCAGACTACAATGACGTTGAAATCTGCATACTTATTTTAATTCTAATTTGTTTGAATAAATATTATAAACGATGTCATAGTTGTTTACGGGACATCGTTTATAATATTTAGGAATCCTCTCAATTTCAAGAAAAAGTTTACAACAAAAGACTTGCATTTTTGTTAGGGTTATAACTAAAATTTAGCCATAACAGCACATAAAGGCGTTTTACCTTTAGGGAAAACAGCACTACCCAGGAAATCTTTGGTAATGGGTGCGATAAAGCAATACATAATCATGTTATATATACACAGAAAAAATTATCAGCCTAAAAGATCTAATTAAAGATTTGATTTAAATTTAATTTGTTTCTAAACAAATATTTAATTGAATCAGTTTATATTTTAATTGACTTTTAATTTATTTTATTTTGGACGCAATTATCATATTATTTTTTCATACACTGTATGCATAAATAGAAAATTTTCAGTATAAAATACCAAATACATTTGAAGTTAATAAACAAAACAAGCCCACACACAAGCTCAGCATTGCAAAAAACACACATCCCAACGTATAGATCACAAACTTTTTTTGTATCATATTTTTTTTTTTTTGTAGAAGTTATTTATAACTTTTTTTCCTTCTTAATTTTAATAAAAGGTTTAATTGATAGTATCATTGCCGTGATAGGTGCACAATCAATTAAAATACTAATTGATTTAATAAATTTTTTAATTGAAACCCGTTTTTATTATTATATTCCAACAGAAAGTAATGCCGATAATTGGATACATAAAATATTACTTTGTAATGAATACTCCTTAACTTCGAATTATTGCGAAGGATAAGGTAATGAGTTAACAAAACACTGAGCATAAACGATGAGTTCATATTACAAATTAGTTTTTTGGGTTTGTTTTTTTTTTTAATAATTTCATAACTATTTATGTTTCGAAAATTATCTCTCAGAATTGTGCGTTTTGTGTACAAGTCTATGGGCTTAAATATGAACATGTATGGTATAGCTGATTATATATGATAATATATAGAGTTCAGTATATGGACATAAATCGTTTCATATATGTCCAAATATGTTCGGATCCAAAATTTGAGGCTATATATATTTATATATGCTTATAAAGGGTGTTTTTTTATACAGGTATAGAACTTAAAGTTGGCAACACTTTTTTAACTGGCGGCCATTTTATCAGCTGTCAAATGATTTATGTTTAGTTTGGTTTGGCATTTCAAACATGAATAGACTGACGCCTGAGCAACGCTTCCAAATTGTGTAAAGTCGTAGATTCGGTAGATGGGCCCAAAGAAGAATGCCGTTGATCCCGATTTTTATAAGCGAATTTTGTTTAGCGATGAAGCTCACTTTTGGTTAAATGGATACGTCAATAAAGAAAACTGCCGTATTTGGAGTGATGATAATACTCAAGTGTAAGTTGAGACATCGTTACATCCAGAAAAACTAACTGTTTGGTGTGCTTTATGGGCTGGTGGAATCATTGGTCTATACTGCTTTAAAAACGATGCTGGTCAAAACGTTACAGTCAATTTTGACCGCTATAAAGCCATGATTACTGACTTTTTCGTTCATCAATTGAACAACCATGATGAGCAGGAGCTGTGGTTTCAACAAGACGACGCAACATGTCACACAGCTCGTGCCACAATTGATTTATTGAAGAAAACGTTTGCTAACCGCATAGTTTCAAATTTCGGACCCATGAATTTGCCTCCAAAATCGTGCGATTAAACGCCGCTGGACTATTTTCTGTTGGGATATGTGAAGTCGCTAGTCTACGCTGATAAGCCCAAATCAACTGACCGCTTGGAGGACAACATTCGCCGTGTTATTGCAAATATACGGCCACAAATGTTGGAAAAAGTTGTCGAAAATATGACCTCCAGGTTAGACTACGTCCGAGCCAGCAGTGAAGTAGAAGAAGTAATTTTTAAATCATAATGCCATAAGTTTATCTTTCGAATAAAGTGAATTTCATTTCAATTTAAAAAATGCATCTTTGATTTATTCTTGTTCTATATCTCTATAAAAAACACCCTTTATAAGCTCATGTTCGATCATATATGACATTAGATATGGTAACATATTATATTGCATATGTTCGAATACGAAAAATGAAAATGTAGAAATGAAACACGCTATTCATATGACTTTTTTTCATATGACTTTGATTTCGCCTCGAGTCTAAGTAATGTAAAAGATATATGAGCTAAATTTCAGGAAGATTTTAAAATGTTGAGGTTTGCTCAATTCGACAAAGTTTTTTCTAAAACTAGGCACTTTTCTAATACAGAAGTACGTTGTACTAATGAGCTTATTATTCCTACAAAAAAAGGAATTTGTGTGCCAAAAAACGATAGGAATTGTGAAGAAATTGTCGGGTTTTTTTAAACTTCCCTAGTCAATGATAAGCCCAAAACAGTTGGCCACTTGAAGGACAACATTCGCCGCGTTGTTGTCAATATACGGCCACAAATGTTGGAAAACTTTATCTAAAATTGGACATAAAGATTACACTACGTCTGAACCGTGGCGGTCATATGCCGGAAGTTATATTTAAATTATAATGCCAGAAGATTATCTTTCGAATACAGTAAATTTCATGTCAATTTAAAAAATTCAGCTTTGTTTTATTCCATTTCAAAGTTCTATACATCTATAAAAAAACGCCCTTTACATGCATGTAACTAATTGTGTTTTGTTATGTAATTAATAAAATATTTTGTTTATTTGCTGATTTTTTATTTAACTACATTATATTAACAATGTTAAAGTCCTGCCAATATTATATATATTTAAATCAATGAAAAAAAAAAAATAGATTTAAATTTCAGTAAAATACATTAAATAAAGTGAAAAATGTATAATAAATTTTTATAGTTCTTTTTTAATCTACTAAGCTCCAGCAAAAATTTTTGTTAATTTTAACAATTTTTTTTTCATTTGCATTGAACTGAGTGTCAGCAAAACATTTTGATAAATTTACATAACAGTTTTTCTGATATTAGCAACTTTTCTGCAAGGATACTAAAAAAAAATTGCACACTCAACTTACTGTTTTGCTAACTTTATGAATTTTTTTTTAGTGTATTGTATAGCAAAGTAATACTATGATTTCCATATGAATTCGTTGCTATTCTAAGCAATGAGCATTCAATTGATACAAATTTTAGTAAACACCCTATGGCGAATGGGACCGGTTCAACGTGTGCCACAAGATCGGTCCCTTTGTGCCAGGGACCAGTCCTTTGCTAAACAACTGGCAACATTAACATTGGCTTGTCATAGGAGGGGGTCATTTGTCCTGCTTTAAACCACATAGTGGCACGCCACAGGACTAACCAAAGATGGACATACCACAAGACTGTCGCAAAAGGGCCATGTCGTATAAAATAAACGAAAACTAAACAGCTTCCAATGGGTAAAATTCTGGTCAACTGGCTTTTTCTTGTTAATAAGCATTCTGTTTAAGTGGTATGTCCTCCCTTTACCAGTCACAGGATTGGTAAGTTTAGGACAATTTACACTGCTTAACCCACTTCAGTATTAAATTATACCAGTTCTGTGATAAGTCCTTCTTTAATCTGTAACTTTCAGGACAATTGACTTCTCATTCCCCATAGGGCAATAATTAGAGCAAATTTACATTTTATTAAAAAAAAAATAATTAAAACATTTAATAATAAGAGTTTTCGTAATGAAATTTACACGATATGCAAGGCATGAAATATAAACGATAAGTTCATCTACACTCAGAAAAAAAAGTTTGTAAGTCAGCAAAAAATTTTGCCGAGTCAGCAAAATTTTAGTCAGGAGGGTGCTAGCAAAACAATTGCTAATGTCAGCAAAATCTTTTGCTGAAAATCAGCGAGCTGATTTTAGCAACAAAATTAGTAGATTCAGCAAAAGTTTTGCTAACACTTAGTGGATTAGAAATAAAAAAGCCTTGCTAGAAATTAATAAATTTTTTGCTGAATTTTAGTAGACTGAAAAAAACGCAAAAAATTTGTAGAAAATTGTAATTTAGTTAATTTATTTGATGAAAATCATAAAATATATTTTTGTGATTCTTTGAAAAATAACTTACAATAATTACGAAATATAAAAATTTTCATTTTCCCACATTGACGACATGAATTAATTTAATATCTGAAAATATATAGAAATAAATATATATAACATAACAAAAATTTTCTTTCAACTACTTACATCAATGGTTGTCTAAATGATGCTATATTTTAAAGGACGCAACTGCCGAAGATAATTATAGAAACGAAACGAAAAAATAAACAAAAACAAACGAAACGAAAAAAACGAAAAAAACAACTCTTTTTTTAAATACGAAAAAGGAACCATAAAAATCTACCTTAGATGTGTGTCTTTGTCTTTCGATTTACTCTGTCTACATGTCTGTATATGTTTGTTTGCAATTTCACCACACCAGATTATTAATCTATAAATATTTAGTTTAGAAATACATATTAAATTTAAATATTTTATTTTGTCTTTTATTTAATTAAAAGACAATTATTTTCACAAGCCGGTGACAACACAGAATTTAAGTTGTTTTAATCCTCAATTTTGTTTTATGTATGAAAAACAGATACAAAAATCTTCCATGGTTGATTTTTTTATATGTCTTATTAGAGTTGTACTTTTAAGTATCATTTTCCTCTCCTCTACTACATCTTGACATGCCGCAACACCTACTTCATTCTGCGTATATTTTTCATTCTGGTTGTCGTCCACACTATTAATGTGCTTACCAGCACAATTTCTTTTAGCAAAATTAATTAGTAAAACATTAGTATAAAACAGTTAAGTGCTGAATAAGTATAACAAAATTTCAGCTGAAAACACGATTTTATCAAAAAATTTGCTAAAAAATAGTATACCTGATTTACAAGACGTGTTACTAACTTTTGTACTAACTTATTTATTTGAGTGTACCAAAAATGTTTCGTTACGTAATTTGGCAACAACGGCCAAAATAGGTTTAAAGAGAATCTTGAAAACTAAAGCACAGAAACGAGTAAGTTTAAGAGTTAGGTTTTAATAATTAAGTTTTTTTATTTAAATTTTTCGGAACAAGCATATTAGATTTAAAATACATCTAAATTTCGATAAACAGACATTGTTAAAACTTCAACGCTTTGCAATTAATACTAAATTTATTCTTTCTGCCAAATTTCATCAAAATGAAATACCATGTGCCTTTAAATTAAGGATTTTTAAAGCTATAGATCAGCTATAAATCAAAATAAAACAGCGATGTAAGCTAAACAACGATATATTTTTTTTACAACATTTTCAAATTAATTTCGGTAATTCGGAAGGCTAATGCTAGTTTTCTTTCACATATATTTTATATTGCATTGTATTTAAGCAACAAAAAATATAATACAAATTTTAAGAAATATTTAATATTTGTCAAAAATGTACAAATTATACCCCTAATGTATATGGAATAGTAGTATGTATTATTTCTAAATATGCTTTTGTTGCCACAGTCGTGTTTATATTTGTTTAAACAGTTAAAATAAAAAGTCAAGAGTTCAATTTTCTGAGAAAACTAATTTTTTTTTGGAACATACAATGGTATTTGTATTAAATATGTCAAGTTATGAACTGGGAACGTTGTAAAATTAAACAAAAAAAAAAAAAAAACTTGGTATTAAAGGACAATAGGTATTTCAAGTATTATATAAAGGTGTTTGTTCTTTTTAACATTTATACACTGTTTCTACCTTGGAATACCATTTAGATTTGGCAGGATCTAATAAATCCTCAGGAAAAATTCTATTAATCTTTTTAAGATTTGGAGAATAACCAATTTTAATAATTGTGTACAACTTGCATTAAGTTTAAATAATTAGTTAAATTACACTGTGGTACACTACTTTTGGGTCGATGAAATCTATAGTAGTGGTCCAAATTTGGAACTGAGATCGCATTTGTTGTTTTCATTGATTTATTTTCTTCAAATCACACTTGGTTACTAAAATTTATTTTTTACATATTCTTCATACATTATTTTATGTTAACCAAATAAAAAAAATTATTCCGTCAAATTAAAACAACAAAAAATTAATTATAATATGTATTCAAAATGCAGGTGTTCAAAACATTTGCAACTCTCAATATTCTTACTCTTAACGAAACAATTTATACTAACAAATGTTAGGATATAACGGTAATCGCATTCCTTTTTAATATGAGATTCAGGCCGTTATATTTTTGAAAATTATTGTTCTTTAATAGTTGTAATAAGATGTTGGAAGCATAAACATCGTAAGAATAATTTTTGTAAAAAATGGCAGGAAATAAATACAATTCTGATTTTAAATCAAAAGTTTTAAATGATTTTCAAAATGGACTCTCCCAAAAAGGAAGTTCTATAAAGTACTCCGTTCCAAAATCAACGATTTGCCGCATTGTTAATAGTGGTAACATCCACACAACTCATAAAGGTGGCATATTACAACTGCAAGAGAAGGTCGGAAAATCAAGAGTATTTTCACGAAATATCACAAAGCAGTTCCCAGGGAAGCTAAAACTGAACTTTTAATAGATGCTAGTCTTCCCAACATTAAAAGAAGAGCCCGCGAATATGGTCTTAGAAGTTATAGATGTACAAAAAAACCGTTTATGTCGGAAAAAACCGAAAAGTTCGGCTTGACTTTGCACGCACCCATTTGAATTGGACTCAACAGCAATGGAAAAATGTATTGTGGTCAGATGAGTCTAAATTCATATGGAAGGGCAAATGTTCGAAGACCACAAGCCGAAAAGTTTAATCCCTGATACACAGCCGCCACAGTAAAGCACGGAGGTGTAAACATTATGGTAGGGGGTTGTTTTTCAGGAAATGGGATTTTCAAAATTCACCGCTTTACTAGCACAATGACGGCCACAATCTATAGAGATCTTTTGAGTTCAGTTATGCTTCCGCATGCTGAATGGGAAATGCCACTCTCATGGACCTTCCAGCACGAAAACGACCCAAAACACACGGCGGGTGTTGTAAAAGTTTGGCTGCAGGAAAATTAAGTTCATATCATGTCGTGGCCGGCTCAATCTCCCGATCTCAAAGCGATTGAGAACGTGTGGCTGATTGTAAAACGTAATTTCGGCAATAAAGTATTCCGAAATGGCGATGAACTTTTAGTCGAGTTGGAGAAGCAGTGGAATGAAATTTCTGACATTTATATTAAAAAGCTCATTGCCTCAATGCCTAAGAAGTGTTCAGAAGTTATAAAAAATAATGGCTACGCTACAAAATACTGAGCGTTAAAACCATTGTTTGTATTTCCTGTTAATTACTTTAAGAGTTGCAAATGTTTTGAACACTGCTCTATCGACTTATTTTGTCAAAATTACTTTTTTTTATTTTTGAGAAGTTATGAATAATTTTTTTTTAATTGTAAAATAATATGTTATATCTGAATTTAATAAAAAAAAACAAAAACTTATACCATAAATCTTTTTGATCAAAAAAATTTTAATTACCTTAACCATGATTTCAGTTGCAAATGTTTTGCACACCATACTATTTTGACATTTATTCGTTCCCCTGCATAGTTTAGGAATATTTGCTACATTGTATGCACAGCGCATACTGTTGGGACATTTATTCGTTCCCCGCATAGTTTAGGGACATTTGCTTACTGTGGGGACTGTACTCAAAGCTTTCATACATCTAGCGTATAACATGAGGACAATTGGTTCGATACAAAACATAGTTAGGGGGTAATTTTGGGTGTATATTCAGATATCCCCATAGTATGCTTTGTGCGTATATATATATATGTTTAGCTGTACAGTTGCTATGGAAAGTCTCATATTTATTTTAAACCTTGTTTGTAAGAAAAAAAAAAACATAAAAAACAAAAAAATTCAAAGCTGATATGTTTTTTACATACATTGTATCATTAAATTTAGTTACTAAAAACATTGCGTTATTATTTAAAACAATTTAAAATTCGGTTAATATATTTTTGTTGGTAATTTCAAACAAATTTTATCTTATTTTTTTTTTTGAAACAGTGTGTCTTCTATACCCAAATGGTAACATTCTCAGTAAAATTAAACTAAAAACCAATTTTCTAAAAATGAACAGAAGAAATAAAATTACTTTTTAATATTACAAATATATTTATGAAATTTTTTTTATAAGATCCGTAAGTTGGTTTTATTACGTAGACAAATTTTCTTGTTCTTTAGTCTTTAACTCTGTGTATAAAATGATTCTCTTTTCAGTTTTATTGTATTCTTTATGAATAAGAAGATTATCATCTTTTGTGTCCTTTTTCAGATCCTTCCAGATGATTCATGCTAGATGAGCTTGTGTAAATGTCTATATATTTACAATTATAAAATGAGTTTTATTAACTGTCACTTGCTTTTCTGTGGTTTATTTTCATTCATGTTTTTTATGCCATTTCATTATTTTCTGCATCAGTTTGTGGGTGAATTGCTTTAAGCCATTTGCTTTATTCTCTAAAAAAAATAAGAAAAGAAGTGTTATCTGATTGCCAGTTTAAACAGATATTCATGTTCTAATGGAAAGCCTTAGTAGAGTAAATATTTACGATGTCCTTTGACAAATGAAGAGTATAATTTATTTCACTAAATAAATAGAAATTCAAAGATGTAAAAATAAAAACAGACAAATACAAGTATGTAAATAACTACTATCATTTCAATTTGGCATAACTTTTAAATACTAGTTAAGAACTATACTAAAAGTACAAGATATATTACTATATAACAGTTGGGGAAACTTGCCACACTTAATCTACAAAAATATTTATCAAAATGTATTACTAAGAATTCAATAAAACTTTTGAAATCTTTGAAAATATTTATAAAAAATGTATGTGAATTTTAAAACAAAAAAGACTACTACTCGACAAATTTTACTTTTTTGCAAAACCTCTCCGTGAAATACATATTTTTTATAGACTAAGGTTCGCTGAATACAAATCTATCAACATTTGAAATATTTTATTTACATTATTTATCCAATTTTCTCGTGTCTTTTGCTTAATCTTTCGAAATTCATCCGAATATCATAACATTTTTCATTGGAGTATAATCAAACACTGACAAGAACTTTTCCATAAAACTTCAACAGTTATTTATAAAGTTAATCGGTAAAGTTGTTTCAATGGAATGTACAGTTAAATTACCAAAGAACTATATTTTTTAACTTTCTGTCTGTTATTCAATAAATAAAATAAGCAAAAAACACGGACTTTTTATTTATTTTTTATTTAAAACAAAAACTTTTTATATTATATTGAGAAAGCAATCTATTGTTTTTACCGATTTTGTCAATTAATTTTTTAACAGTTGAAAATAAACTTAAAAATACAATTGTTTTAAACGTAAAGTAAATAGTCCTTTTTTAACTGATATTCAATTAAATTAATGTGTATATTCAGTAGTCTTTACGGAAAAAATATGTGAGTGTATCGGTGTTTGTTTACAGATATTTTATCGGTATTGCAATGAAGTTGAAAATTTTGCATATTAAGTTTTTTAAAAATAAATTCTATTTATTCTAAAACAATTTTAAATATTATCACTAACTGTAAACTAAACATTCCACTTTTTGTGGTCAGGTTCCTCAAAAAAAAAATGTTTACCTCATTTCATTTTCATTTTCATTTCATCATGTTCATTTTCTTTTTCGTGTCGATTTATATTTACATTTCCGCTTGTATTGTGCTTATACTCTAAAACGTTAAAAAATGGGTTTACGGAGTTAAAAAAAAACAATATTTTCCAGTTTATTGATTTTTTTTTGTAGTGAATGAAAAACAGTGTTATTTTTTAATTCCCACTTATTTTTGTAAAAATCGAAAGAAATTGGGCTTTAATCGGATTGTTGCAAACTTGTGCTTTAAGGGTTCAAGTAAATTTAATGTCTCCTATGTTTTTTTTTTTAATTTTTGTATCTTTTTTAGTCTTATCTTAAATTATAATCTAACAAGGAAACTAGTTTAAACCAAAATGTATATATTTAAATATTCAGACGATGAATATTTAGTTTTATAAAAATAATTGCATGTAAAGTTTCTAAAGTTTATTAACGGTACAATTTAATACATTGCACAGTGGTGGCATACGGTTATACATTTTTTTTTTTTTTTTTAATTGTGAACCGAGAAATCTTTTTTTGGTTTATCCAAATTTTGATTTTTTGGAGTAGTCAATAGTTAAATGGCAGTTTTTTTTAATTTAAAAATCAACGTAAGTCAAATAAAAATAGAAACATAGTTTTTTGCGAGTTAAGTTAAGATGAATCTTTGGTTAAGATGAACTGTTGCGGACAGTTCAACAAACTAAAATTCACATATATTTAATTTTTTTTATGAACTTCCCAAAATGTTGACAAATTTCTGAAATTTCTGTGAATTTGATTTGATTTTAAACCGAAAAGGCAGACATTTTTTCTCAAATGTATCGAGAAATATCTATTTATGAAATCAAATAAAAGAATTTCACAGTTTTTTAAATAGATAAATTAACAGTTTACTACGGCATTCAGACTAGGTTGCAAAACAGGTGTTTTGCCAAAACGAGTGGAAAAGAATAATGAACCGTTGGAATAGAATAAAGAACTTAAATGCGTGTTTCGACAAAAAACGTGTTTTATTATCTAGTGTGGATGTGGCTTAAGTAAAACTAAATAAAAAGAAAAAAAAATATTTTTTTTTTTTTAATTGTTCTAGTTAGTCGTTTTATATTGAATAACTTTTGCTCCGTAGAATTTCTACTCTGCGAAAAAATGTTATCTATATGAAGTCTATTTTCGATAACGTATTTAAATTAAAAAAATTGATTATCTAAAAAGTTGTTCAGAACAAGAAAAAATAGCTCATACTTCATAAAAATCCCCAGAATAGCGTTATCCTTCCTACAATGTGTTTGCCATTAATTTTAAACATATTGAATATATCATTGCTTAGTTCGCACCGGCTTTTAAAATAAAAAATGACTTTTTTTTTTTTTTAAATCCTAAAAAACGCGAATACCTTGAAAACCGTTAAAAATTTATTAAATGATTGCTCTACAATCTTAAAGATAACAAAATTTTTATTCAGAATTTATAAAGAAGTCCTGAAGGACGTAATTGTAAATCATTACAAATTTAATGAAAACTTTTTAAATTTTTATGTAAATTTCTATACAAAATATTCGTACAAGTTTTTAGCGACCTTAAAACGTCATTAAATTTTTCTGAAATTTGAAACATATGTTAGTGTGATCCATACACAGCGATGCAAGCTTGAGCATCAAAAATCGTCTAGTTTCTTCATACGATTTTGAAGCACCGTAACCCTAATACCTTTTTAACCTGTGTTTCTTATTCACCAATTTGTAATAGTTTTTTGTTTTTTTTTAAGAAAGAAACTCTTTTTGATGAAGTTCACCTCTATATAGACCAATAACGTATTTTTCCTTGCCGATGGGTTAAACCCAGAAAGAGCAACAACTCGCAAAAGCATCTTGATCGAACTTTTTCTTTCAAACTCTGGTTCATGAGCCTAAAATAAAAGAAGAAGTTTGTGCAATAAATCATTTTTTGTTGCGTAGTGTAACATGGTGCGGCCCTATTTAGTTTATAAATTCCAAAACATTGCAATTTATGCCAATTATGTATCCACCACTGTCACATCATTTAAATTAAAATTTTTGCCAAGGTAAATAAATTTTTTTTTATATAAATATAATATTTTTGGTCTTCACATTTTAGTAACGCCATGATGCTTGTTAGGAAAAGATACTAAAACCAAGTTTGTTCTGTTTAGATCTTTTGCCAGATCGAAATACATGTATCAACCTAGCTAAAATAACTAATTTGCTTTATTTTTGTAAATATACGTTGGTTGATGGCTCGTCATAAATTAATAAAAATAAAATTTGGTAAATTTTTTGCAAATAGCGATTGTTATTGTGGGATTGTAATTGTTATCTTAAATAAAAACTTCTATATGTATAAGAGTTCTCATATACTGTTTTGTAACCAAAATAATCGTATATACCAATTGTTTTTCATTTACAATCAACTAAACAACGACAACAGAAACACAGAAACAACAATTGGGCTAAAGGGCTAAACTCATCAGTATTTATATTGCACAATTGTACTATTGTTGTATATTGTATAAACGGTAGTAAATTATGTGTGAAAAGAATACGGAAATTTATACATATAAAACGTTACATCAATACATTCATACAAAAAGTTAGTACAACTGTCTGTTAAACGGGTTTCAATTCACTTGAACTAATTTTGTTATCGTTTGAATCGATTATTTAGCTAAAGTTATACGTTATCTAATTTTACCAGAAAAACAAATTTAATCCGTATTTGCACAAATTTTTTGAGCTAATATTTAGTAATTTGTGATTCTTAAATTTAGTTTAAAAAACAATTGTTTTTAAACCATTATTTTCAGAGTGTCTTCGATATTTGTCACAGTTGTAGATGGCGTCATTTCCTCATATTTTATAATTATAAAAGTGACAATATTTCGGAAACTCATCAAAATAGAGCAAAATGGACAAACAAATATTAACAACCTATTCACCTAGTAACAAATATTTATCTTAATCTGGTCACGTCCTGAGTGTTCATTTTAGCAGAAATTGTGTGTTGATTTAGCTGAAAAATTATGTACACTTAAAATACTATGTAGGTAAAGACCACTGCAAATGTTGTTACAAACAAATGAAATTTCACCTAAAGAAAGGCAAGACTTACTTTAAATTCAACGAACTTCCGTAAATTCAACGAACATTGTCATTTGTTTTTTAATGTTCAAACTTACCACATATGCAGTAAAAAATAAACAAACATTTATTTGTATTATTTTTTTTAAATAACAAAAAACAAATGTAAAAAATGAATGTAATTTCATAAAACAGTTACTTGATGTGGTTTGTTTTTTTAAAACTAACTACAAGGTTAGTAAATATTTAATTTTTTCTACAAATGACTGACATTTACATTAAAAATAAAGAAACTTTATTACAACGCAAAAACTACATATTTTTAAGGCAGAAGTGCCCTAAGTGTAGGTTTAGCTCGAATCTTGGCTAACCGTAGTACAAATGTTTAACAGTTAAGTTAATTAAAAATGTTAACTAACTTTTTTAGACAAAATTTAGGTCACCTAATTTTAGCAGTCTACAGTCCCCAACTACATGGAGCATTTTGTTGGCACAACTTCAGGTACTACCTATTTTCTTTTGTTGGTGCTGAATTGTTATCTCTTTGTTCGCTATTTTTTATGAGGATTTATATTTATTCATTTTTTAATCGGTAAAATAAATGTTATTGCGTTTTAATTCGTGAACATATAAAATAAATCAACTATTTATTTGCTCTGTAGACTCAATAAATTATATATAACAGGAATCAACGAAAATGAAAACAATTCTTTAAATTAGATCTTTAGTTAAATAAAGTAGAAAATAATCAATAACTCAAGTACATTCGGTTTGATGAAAACTAAATCAGATTGAAAAACTGAATTAAGAAATAATGTTCCTAAAATTATAATTATATCAAAAATTAATTAACTTTATTTTCAAGCCATATTACAAAGAAAATGTAATTAATAAAGGCAGATAACACTGGGCGAATCGAAAAATAAAACTAGAACACCGACCATTGATCCTAAATATATAGGCGACACTGAATTTTTAAAATTTTTTATGGCGTTTCCAGTTTTTTAATTATGCTACAGATTTTTTGAAAAATTGCATTAAAGCTATGGATGTTTTAAGGAATTTTTTTTACATAAAATTGTAAAAATAAAATATTTTATCTTAGTTTCTAATAAATACTGTAATGCCTTCAGCGACAGAATTAACAAGTAAATACGCGAATTTTCTCATTTTTTAATATATTTTGGAAATAATCAAAGACAAATCTGAATAATAATTTCGTGTAATTATCATTCAAAAAAGTTAATATAAGCGAAAGTTAGTTTAAGAAAAACTATCACTATAGTCAATATGAACGATATATTTTCAAATTAGTTAAAAAATGTAAATTGAAAAATCTGGGTATGGCATTAAAATCAGTGTTGCCGAAATATTTACGATCAATTGTCGATACTCTTGTTTTCTATTGTAGGTGTAAATTTTGTAGCGTTCTTTTATCATTCCAATGTAAAAACGGTAATGTCATGTCATTACTTTTCTCACTACCACACTCGGGGAACTTCTGCTTTAAAAATGTGTAGTTGTTTGGGTTGCAATACAGTTTCTTTATTTTTAATGTAAATGTCAGTCATTTGTAGAACAAATTCAATTTTTAACTAACATTGTAGTTCATTTAAAAAAAACAAACCACATCAAATGACTGTTTTATGATTTTACATTAATTTTTTACAGTCGTTTTTTGTTATTTAATAAAATAAATGCTTGTTTAGTGTTTACTGACATATGTGTTTTTTTTCTGCAATTGTTAGTAATTTTATGAACAGTAAAAATAAATGAAAAATGTTAGTTGAATTTAATGAAATGTTAGTCGTCCGTTCTTCAAGTGAAATTTCATTTGTTGTTGACTACAATTGTTGTCGTCTTTACCTACATAATATACTTAGTGCATTCATTGCTCAATTACCAACGACTGTTATTTGTAACATTACCCAGAACAATAACATTTCAAAATAGATAAACATAGACATGGTCGACCTTAATAGCCAGTACACCATTTGATTCACTTAATCTAACCAATTTAATTAAAATTTCATTAAATTGGATATTAGTTCTTAAATTGAACTACAATTTAATTTCTTGCAATAACAACACAAAATATTCAAAACTCATTTAGATTTTCCGAACTAGTATATTTTACTGTTAAAATATGTTATTTATGCCGAATTCTATTTTCTTACATTGTTTTGTAAACTCGTAAATATTATTGTTCTGTATTTTGTCAAAAGGGTCTAGGGCAACCTAAAAATACTTATGTAGCCTTGTTTTATTAAACCATGGCTACCAGTAATAACAAGCTTACTCTCTGCATTACTTTAACATAAATAATAAGAACTTACTAATAACTAGTTAATTAAACAAATGTTTTGCCAACCGTAGAACGTTCATTTTAGAATTTGTCTTGTTTTATTAATGTAAGTCAAATATTAAAAAAAAGGGAAATAATTATATAGAAGGACAAAATGTTACTTTTTAAAAATGAATTACGATCTCACCATCAATTATATTTATGTATTTAGGAAAATTCTATTAATTGAATTAATTAACAAGATCTTTGTTAATATTTATGGCTTATATCTAATGCACAAAACTTTATATTTAAACCACTGCCTCACGTTTTATGAAGGTTTTTATATTTTTCTACAGTTTTAACGAATATTAATTCTTAATGAAGTCGTTTATATGCAAAAAAATGGCATACCTCAAAATTGGACATATAGTCACATTAGCGATATAGTTAGTCCACAATTTGTGTGCATCTAAGCGAAAATTACTGTATAATCATTAAAATACTAATATAATAAAAAACTAATACCGTACACAATATGATACGTGATATAACGAATAATTCTGCGTCATTAACTCAAAATCATGTTTTTTAAGTTGTGACGTTCTTGAAGTAAATGAGCGATATGTATTCTACAGTTATACAGAAAGAAGAAGAAAACATTATTTTAATGCTCACAATGTGAAAAATAAAAATAACAAAAAAAGTTAAGTTGTAGTATAGGAGTTAAATATTTCTTTTTTAAACTTGAATGCGTTACTATTTTGCTGAGTGTTATGAGGTAATGAGTTCCAAGGTCTTATAGTTCCGATGAAAAAATGCCACTATGAAACAAGAGTTCGGTATCTCAAAGGAATTATCTTATTTCCCTTATTTGATCTTGTGAATGATATTCGTTCATAAAGGTATTTGGGAACTTTCTCATATGTAATTTAATGAATACAAATGAGGCTTCTAATTTTAAGAAAATTTTCAAAAGTGACACCATAAAGTTTTGTTTCATGCGTAGAAATACTGTCATACTTTTTCAGACCATAAACGTATCTAATAATTTTATTGTATACCTTGTTAAGTTTCTCCATGCTGGTCGAGTCGCAGTTGGCAAATATTTCACAGCTATAAAGTAAACACGGCATTAAGTAAGCCTTTGCAACAAGAATTCTTGTTTTCAGTGGTGTAAAGAAATGTGTTGACCATAATGTTCGTAGCATGCCATACATTCTGCCGACAATTTTGTTTACATGATTGCTCCATGAAAGAGTGTCATTAATTATTATGCCAAAATTTTTTACCGAGATAACTATTTCTATCTTCTGGTTGTTAAGAACAACATTTAAATCTCTATTAAGGTTAAGGGGTCTTTTATGGATTACCATGCATTTAGACTTACCAGGATTCCCGAAGCCCAATGATGAATTCGATTTAAATCATCATTAAGTTTCACTATTGACTCATCAATTGACTGCACAGTACTATTTAAGTAGATCTGTATATCATCAGCATACATATTTATTTTGCAGTGCTTCAACTGTAAAGGAAGATCATTTGCGTACAGAGTGAATATAAGGGGACCCAATATTGATCCCTGCGGAACACCTCTTGTTACAAATAAAGCATTAAACGAATCATTATTCATGCATACAGATTGGGTCCGATTTAAAAGGTACGATGTTATTAATTTAGATGAGGTATTTGAAAAATTAAACATGTTCTTTAGTTTAAAACATAATATATTATAGAAAATATGTTGATTGAAGTGAGATTGTGTACAGACGTATTTCTTACCGGCTCGTATAATTTTTTTTTCAAATAAGCATCTTAAATTGTTCTGTTATATGCTAAAACTTGCAAGGAACGACGAATAGTGCAGCCTGTGCTTGGTGAGATAAATGTATCTGGTGGTGTCTCATTTTTATTGACAAACAACGCTTTTAAAAAAGTTAATTTTTCGCAAATTAAAAAGAAAAATTTATCTAGAAAATCACTCAATATTTAATTGCAACTTCTATTGGAAATAGTAAACACTAACAGCTGTTTCACTCTTGCAAAATACTGGTGGTTTTCCAAAAAGTGCTACCAAGTATATTTGTAGTTTGAGTGTCATTGGAGAATTTTACAGAGTTGCTTAATATTACTGAAATAGTCTGAGGATAATTGCTGTTACTAGCCGATAATTTTGAAAATTACACCCAAGAAAAAAAAAAAAAAAAAAAAATAGTACAAACTACAAAAATGTCGACAGTAACTGAGACAGCTAAGCGAAATTTAGCAGAAACTTCACCGGAACATCAAGCACCAAAATGTAGAAAAGTGGGAGATCTTGATGTAGACGATTTGAAACTAATTATGAAAGAGGCCAACAAAGAGGTTTTGGAAAAATTAACTGTCCTGACAGATGATGTCGATGCACTAAAACAACAGAACAAATTGCTAAAAGAAGAAGTCGAGGTTCTTAAAGTAGAACAATGTCAAGATCGTAAAAGAATTAGCTTTCTAGAAGATCATATTAAAAGTAAAAATTTATTATTTAAAGGCTTAGAAGTAAACAGTTCCCTAAATGATGCAGTTAGCAAAGTTTGTGTTGAGAAATTAAAACTAGATTCAACCCCTATAATAAAATCAACCAGGAAAATTTTTGAACGTGACGGAAAGATGAGTGTTGTAGCAGAATTCGATTCGTTACAAATCGTAATCGTAACTTCAATATATATAGAGAAGGATCTAAACATAGAGAAGCAACAAGATAAGAAAGCTTTACTACAGTTAAAAAAAGAGATTAAAGCAGTTAGTACTATCCATAAAGTTAAAGTTACAAATGACAGAATTAAAATTGGCAACAACTGGATGAAATGGGATCAAAATAATAGTGGCAGTGTAGGAGCAGAGGTCATATTTAAGGAGTTATATACTAACTGTTATACTAAGTTTAATATAAATTACAATGTATTATTAAATAACATAATGTCAAAAAACTAATATTTTCAAAAACGTTTATAAATATCATAGCTTATAATATTAATGGTTTAGGTAATAAATGTCTGTTTTCAGAATTCTTTGAGTATGTGTGTAGCTGTGATGTTTTTGCCTTATTCGAAACGCATGTGGAGGAAGAAAATACAGAAAAATGGAGAAAATACTTTAAGAATTTTGATATATTTTGGAAACCTGCTAGCAGAATAAACTTACGTGGCCGGGCTATAGCAGGATGTGTATACGGTGTAAATAGAAATTTGTCAAAAATTGGTATTAAACACTCTTTCCAGGTTATTAATGACACAGTTGTACTAAAAATGCAGAAAAACGAAATAAAATTTTCTATTATCCCGTTATATATCAGAGGATCTGACTGGATTAATGAGTTTAGTGCCTTAAAAACTTTCTTCACAAACAATATAGAATCTGATGCAATATTAGTTGGTGACATGAACGTACGTATTGGTACTATACAGCAGGATATAACTGATGTTCATAAATCGAAATTTATAGCAGGTTTAGAAGAGAGAAAATCAGAAGATGCAATTGTAAATGCTAAAGGCAAACAGTTAATTGAATTTTTTAATGATTATGGATTGGTGGTACTGAATGGCTATACAACTGGCGATGATCAAGGCTCATATACGTATTTAAGCACTTTAGGCAATTCTGTCAATGACATCTGCGCAATATCACAGGAAGCTTTGCAGTATGTTAAAAAATTTCAAATTGAAACAAAGGTATGGTCAGACCATCTGCCATTAAAATTAACGTTGGGTTTTGATGGTTTGTGTGAAAATGTGAAAACTATGAATTTGTTACCAAAATTTAAATGGATTGATGCTGAAAAGGAAAGATACAACAAAAACCTAAATACAAACCTAAGGTCACAAATTACACAAGGAAATTTTCTGAGCTTAGAAAAATTAGTAAATATAATAAAGATTTCTTTACCAAATCAAAAACCAACTTCAAACAAAATTATATTTAAAAACAGATGGTTTAACTACAAATGCTTAAAAGCTAGAAAAGTTTCTTTTGAACTTCTTAATGTATTCCGAAAATCAAAAAGCTTACAGGATAAGGAAAAATATCACGCAGCAAAACGTCGTTATGTCATCGAATGTAGAAACCAAAAACAAAAATACTTTATAATGCTCAACAACAGAATAAATAAAACAAAAGATTCTAAAAACTGGTGGAAGCTAGCTAAGGAAATTAGAGGTGATTGCTTTGTAGTGGGTACAAATATATCAGCAGCAAATTTTAAGGAGTATTTTCAAAGTCTTTTAAATCAACAACAAATTACAAGTGATATACACTATGCTTCAATGTTGCACATAGATGATGACCTGGACAAAGATATAACAGTAGATGAAATAAGAAAAGTTCTACAATCAACCAAACCCAATAAAGCACCAGGATCTGATAGAGTCCCTTATGAAATGTTTACAAATGCATCTATAGAATTCTTAAATGAATTAGTCAAAACTTTTAACATCATTTTTGAAACAGGCATAGTGGGAGAAGAGTTTGTTGAAAGTATAGTGTTTCCAATACACAAAAAAGGTGATTTGAACAACCCCTGTAACTACAGGGGAATCTCGTTCATGAATTGTGTGGCAAAGGTGCTAATGGGAACCCTACATTCAAGATTAATGAATTGGGTTGAGAAACATAACATCCTTAATGAATTCCAATCTGGATTTAGACCACAATATTCAACAGTCGACAACATATTCAATTTAGCGTCAATTGTTCATTGGAACTTTAAAGAAAAGAAAAAAACATATGCCTTCTTTGTGGACTTCAAAGCTGCTTTTGATAAAGTCCCAAGATGTGCTCTTATATACAAACTGCAAGCAATGGGAATTTCGACTAAAGTCGTTAACTTGATAAAAAATATATATAGTCACACGAAATCTGCTGTATGGACCGGTAACGAACTATCGGAATACTTTGATACTTATGTTGGTGTTAAGCAGGGCTGCCTTTTGTCTCCTCTGCTTTTTACCCTTTATCTAAATGATCTTCATGAGCATTTAGGTGGCGGTTTAAATATAGGAGATGTAAATGTGCGTTTGTTACTTTATGCAGATGACATTGTTTTGTTGGCAGATGATATAAAGGTTATGCAAAGAATGGTTAACAATTTGGAAGTATATTGTGATCAGTGGAATATGGAAATAAATATGATGAAGTCGCAGATTATGATTTTCAGAAACGGTGGTCGACTGGCAGCCCGTGATAGAATTATATACAAAAATCAATTCATAGAAATTGTGAACGAATATAATTACTTAGATGTTATTCTAACACCAAAAATGGTTTTCAAAAAACATCTTGAAAAAAGGAACAAATCAGCAAAAAATAGCATCAATGCCACATGGAGTAGTTTTCTTAATAAAAATGATATAAGCCTAGAAACAAAATGGAAACTTTTTCAATCTGTGTGTCGATCTGTACAGGCGTATGCAGCGCAGATCTGGGGATGTTGGTTATTTGATGAAGTAGATGCCTTGCAGAGATACTTTTTAAAAAGAATTTTTAAACTTCCTATGTTTACACCAAATTATTCTATTATGTTAGAAACAAATGCAGATGCTAGTTATTTCTACACGTTAAACCTTCACATGAATTACGTATACAAAACTATTTATCAATATAAACAAAACAGACTTCCGCACAAATTATCAGTAATTATGTTAACAAATAATCACAATGGACCGTATTGGTCTCCGAGTGGAGTTGTGCCCTTGGGTACATAACCCTTCCTAACCATGTTAACAAATAATATATTTTGGGCAGATCAAATGAATAAACTCGGAAATGAATTTAATATACGCTTCGAAAATGATATTTCGGCAGAAGAATGGCTTAGTCGAGGCACACTTTTGATTCAACAACTTAAAACCAAGAATATTGTACAAATGCAGGAGACAGCCCTGAACAGCAGATCACGATTCTACAAATATCTTGATTATAGTAGAGGTGTTAATTACATTGAAAATAATAGAAATTTAACTCAAATCTCAACAATATTTAAAACCAGGTGTGATATTCTACCTCTAAACGGAAACAACTTTGATAATACGCAAACTAAAACATGCAGCCTTTGTAATACGAGAGAAGACGAAACTTTGGTCCACTTTATGGCAAAATGTCCCATACTCAGGGAATTCAGAATACGGCATTTAGAAAAAGATTATCTTAATGAACAAGAATTAATAAATATTTTAAATGGAGAAATACCAAATGGTTGGAAAAAATTATATAATTATGTTAATACGGCATTAAAATACAGAAATATGATAATAAATGAATTTATATAAATTAAGTTTAAAATTACACAAATTGTTAAAATAATGGATATATAACAGACGACTTTATGTCATTGTTATTAATTATCTTTTTGTTCTTTGTTTATGATAATATATATGATTAAATAAAGAATTACAATACAATACATAATATATTGTGGTCCACTGTATCGAATGCTTTTGAGGGATCCAAATGTATTAAAAAATCCACAAAGCCATCATCAATATGCCTTCTTATGTCCTCAGTAACATTAAGAAGGGCGGTTACACAACTATGCTTAGGGCGGAAACCTGATTGGCACTCAGAAAGTAGTCTATGCTAATTTAAAAAAGTGGTTATTTGAATATGAAGTAGTCTCTCAAGTACTTTAGAAAGATATGACAATATAGCAATTGGTCTAAATTCCGAATTTTGCTTTGGAACAGGTATTATTCTTGCGTGTTTCCATTTGGACGGGTTAGAGCTTGTAGTAATTATAGCATTATACAGATGAGTTATGGATGGTAAAAGAAGAGGCAACAGTAATTTAACAAACATAGGGTGAATACTGTTTGTACCAACTGCATTCGATTTGATTCCTAAACAGCAAGAAAATACATCCATTTGATCAATACATTGAAACTCAAATCAAATCTATTGTTTAGTTCATCATCATCGTTATCTGTACCATTGTCAATATCATAAAAATTTCGATTAGTCTGGATCATTGGTATATTAACAAATGATTCATTAATTTCATTGACATCAACAGAATAACTGCAATTATCTTCATTTTTACCAATACCTATTTCTTTGATAGTTTTCCAAGTCTGTTTACTATTAATAGCGTTCGAAAAACGATTTGAATAGTAATCACATTTAGCCATTTTTATCCTATTGTTTACATTACGTCTCGCAATATTATACTCATTTCGTAAAGCAGTAGTTAGGATTAGGGCAAATTTTTCACTTGTTTCTGTTGTAAACTACCCACATATTATACCATAAGTATAACACTGTGGTCAACTTGGAAAGCTATGCCGCCGTATAAAAATCGCGAATATATAATAGAATCCGCCATATGCAAATACAATACATAAAACATCAAGCAGTGCTTTAAGTATAATGTGTTGTGCATTAAATATGGTCCAAAAATATGAACTCATGTCATGTTATTTAATTCCGTAAAAACAAAAGCAGATTGTTTTTTTTTTCAACTAGTTCTAAATGCAAACAACCAAATACAAAACTGTACCATTGATCAAAAATTAACTACGCCATTGAAATCAGCATGGCCGGTATATATATATAATTAATTGTTTATCGAGCAAAATTATTTTAAATATATCGAGGGCCTATATTCAATAAATAACTCTTATCTACGCAAATACTGATTTTTACGCGAACTAATATTTTTCAATTAAACTTCTTCAGCAATATCTATTACATTACAACTACTTTATGTGTATTCTCTTTTACTTCCTTAATTTCCATTGCTAAAATTTTGATAAAATATCTTTTAATATTAGTAGATATGAGTTTTTGTATAATAAAAATATATGTTATTCTAAATATATTAAAGATTTAATGCATTTTTTAACATGTTTTATTTAAATTCATTAAAAAAAATCTCAATCAAAGATAAAAGCGAAATTTTAATATTAATTCATTTGATTTATATTATAAAAAAAGTGGTATTCTCGTGGTATAACGGACTTTTAATGTTCTAAAACTAAACTTTATATTAAACCACTTATTTTTTGACTTTTCGTAAGTTGTTTAGTAATAATATGTCATTATTTTGCTTGACATCCTCATATAAAAGTAATGAGATTTGTAATAACCATTATACTAGTACTAGCCACTACCAAATTTGTACTTATATAACGACTTATATGGTAATGCTTTTCAACACTGGGATATTAATGAAAGGGGTCCATATTGCTTAATACTGTCAGAACATAGTATATGTATGTAGTTGTTAACATTATACTGCAAAATGATTGTGTTACAATTTTACTGTTATTGTTGTCGTTGATCTAACAAAAACAATACAGAAATAGTATTTAAGTATTTTGCTAACGTTTTTATTTTTCAATCAGTCTAAATATCATTTACTCATCGGACAGAGCACAAATGTTTGTATAAGGGAGTCATTTCATATGGGTATTAGCGTGTATGTGTTTTTGTGTAAATGCATATATATAAAAAAAGGGTGGTCCAAATACAAATTTATAAGAAATAATTTATGAAGCAGCACCAGTCATTTTGTGTCAAAGTTTGCGTAGTTGTAAACAGGCTTGACGGGCATGGGGTTTTGTCACCAAATTTGGGGATTTTTTGTTGGACTTGGGGAAAAAAATTTTGTTTTGAGGACATGAGTTTTTTTGTGGGTATTCAAAAAATATTTAGGAATTTTTTTGGGGATATTACAAATTTGTATAGATATTTTAAGTAAATATATATTTATAATAAATCAATTAACTAAAAAACTATATGACACTGCGTTTTCCAAGCAACTTTACTAGTGTTCTTATATATAAAAATTAAAATCTTCTTAAAACATTTATAGGAAACCCCTGATAAAATTCTTGAAAGAGGCAGATGTTATAGAGGCTTTACACAAATAACTTTAATAAAAAAAAAAAAAAACAACTTTCTTGACTCAATTTTTTAATATTTTAAGACCATTTTCACATTGTTTACAATGCTAAAATCTGTTTACTTGTCAGAGCCATTTTTAAGATAACTTCCTTTAAATATATAAGCTCGTTTACGACTCCTAAAATAATAACCATCATAAAAATTTCCAAAATTCGTTTGGTTTTTACCCATCAATTCAATTTAGATAGTTTTCATATGTAGTACTAAATAAGAATTTGCCTTTTTATAACGGCCATAGTAATTGTATAGAAAAACATGTAAAATCTGAAGATTTTGTGAAGTATGCACTTTAAGAAGTATTGCACCATGTCCTCGTACCAAAGTCGGGGAAGGGAAGTTATGCGGTCCCAAAGGCTCACCGGCAGATAAGTCTGACATCGTTTTTGCTTCAAACTATGGAACGAGTAGTATATCACATGGTTAAGGACCAATTTCCTAGCGATCTGCTCAGATTCATGAAAAACGCGTACTTAAGGAACGTTCAGTGGAAACTGCTCATTATTAGGTGGTTTGGCACGCTGTGAGATCTTTTGATCTACATATATGCTTTATCTATTTTATTGATATAGCGGGATCCAATTTAACATCGACCGAGATCTTGTAGGCTGGGTATATGATAGACAACTGATGGATTAATTGCGGTCAGTATTAGAGACAGGGTGTGCCGGAGGGCCCAACAGGGTGGCTTTATTTCACCACCACAAACGGTCTCTTCAGGATTTTAGCCAAAGAGGGTTTCCAACCAATCAGCTATGCAGACGATGTGGCGGTACTCTTAATCCTAGACGTCTGAGTAGGAGGTTCTGCAGCACTCGAACTGGCATAAAACTGGTCTAGGCCTAGGGGAGAACCCTGAAATGTCGTTGTCTGGGTAAACCATTAATGTCTCCGAAGCTGTGAACTATCTAGGTGTAATTCTTGACATGCAATTATACTGAAAAGAAGACATATAGAGCAGAATCACTAAGGCCCACTGAGCTTGGGCCTCAAATAGAAGAGTAGTAGGCTCTAAATGCGGGTTAAACCCGAGAATGACACACTGGCTCTACGCACGCTTAGTCAGACCCATTTTGACGTGTGCGGCAGTAGTCTGATGGACAGCAATGATAAGAAATTATAATATTACTCATCTCTAGCTATGTTGCTTAGATACACTGTGTGTAATTTTTTAAGTCATGGCAAAATAATCATATACGGATACCACTACGTGATAAAAGACTAAAAAAAAGACCCGTGTCTCCCAATTTTTCCCAAAGTCATATCCTCTTTTGTTTATGGGCAGCCAAAGATTTGGGGCCTCGGTATAATTTTCGCAAAAAAGTGATCATTTTCTCAGGCTCATATCTTGCAAACCGTTCAAATGGCAAAGTTGTAGCTCTTGTCATAAAGAACAAAAATTGCGAACATATAAAATCAAAAAAACTTCACCTTCCAGATCAAAATCGCAAAAAACTTAAAAAAATTCGATTTTTTTTACCTTTTTTCCCGTGTTCAGGTCCATAGGTAGCAAACCGTTCAAAATTCAAGGAAACAATCAACTACAAAAATTTACCTAAGATCTCAATAAACAAATTTCTAGAACATATAAAGTTCCTAGAGATGATTTTTAACACTGTTTAGGTAGCGCGCAAAATTGAAAAATTTTTTAATTTCATTTTTTTTTTCCTTTTTTCTCCTGTTCAGGTGCATAGGTAGCAAACCCAATTCCCAGGAAGTTTATATGTTCTAGAAATTTGTTTATTGAGATCTTAGGTAAATTTTTGTAGTTGATTGTTTCCTTGAATTTTGAACGCTTTGCTACCTATGGACCTGAACACGGGAAAAAAGGTAAAAAAATCGAATTTTTTTAAGTTTTTTGCGATTTTGATCTGGAAGGTGAAGTTTTTTGATTTTATATGTTCGTAATTTTTGTTCTTTATGACAAGAGCTACAACTTTGCCATAGAGAGTAAATCGAAATTCTAAACGGTTTGCAAGATATGAGCCTGAGAAAATGATCACTTTTTTGCGAAAATGATACCTAGGCCCCAAATCTTTGGCGGCCCATAAACAAAAGAGGATATGACTTTGGGAAAAATTGGGAGACACGGGTCTTTTTTTTAGTCTTTTATCACGTAGTGGTGTCCGTATATGGTTATTTTTTTTTCGTGTTGCACTGTGATATCAGCGGTGCCATCAGAACCACTAGAACGACTAGGGCACTGTAGACAAGCTTGTCTATAGAATATATTGAGATTCGGCTAAAATATGAGGCCGCGTTGTCTATGCTGCGGCTGCATGAAACTGGTGAGTGGATTTGGGGCAATCGGAAAACAAACTACAAGAAAATCTTAGACACTTTACCGGTATACAACATCATAGAATTGAATTTTGACAGTATCTTCAAAAGGTCTCTATCTGCAAGGTGCAGTACACGAATCCCGAGCAGGTACTAATGGTTGGAAGGTACCTTTTTAAGGCACAACCCAGGTACTCACTTCTATACGGATGGTTAGCACATGGATGAAAGAACTGGGTTGGGCTTCTATAGAAGCAATCTCTCTATTGAAAAATGTTTTCGCCTCCTGGATAATAATACTTTGTTTCAGGCTGAGATCAGAGCAACAACGGCATGCATGCAATTTCTTATTATTGAAGGAGCAATAACGACATGCATGCAATTTCTTAATATTGAAGGAATCACCGGAAATATACGCATCTGAAAGGTCAGCCAATACCTCGGCTGTAAGAAGAAAATCATTAACTTATCAATTATATAGGTTCCCGGGCATTGTAATATCGTAGGGAACGAGATGGCTGACGAATAAGCAAGATATATAGTTAACTTGGAGAACGCGGAAACACTTCATAATTTTAGGTCTGAAGTACGTCAATGGGCAATATGGGACACCTCGGGAGTAGGTGAAACCACTATAATTCTATGGGGATTCCTAGATAGGGACGGAACTAAGGAACTTTAGAAACTGAGTGAAAGTATATCACTGGGCATTCAACGCTGAGGGCACAACAATTTCGAACGGATCGTGCGAACTCAGTAACGTGTAGGTCTGATAGGGAGTGTGACGAGAACATAGAACACCATCTTTGTGGTTGTACCGCTTTGAAAGGATTACGGTTCGGCACCTATCCGCTGACATAATGACATAGCATTACTAAACGCATTATAAAAAATAGAAAAGTATGTGATTACCTATGTATATGTTTACTAGTATGAACAAAAATAATGAGAACAAAAATAAATAAAAAAAAAATTTAATATAAAATATTTTTTTTATTGAAATTGTTTTTTTTGTTAATAAAATGTGCCCACACGGGATTTAAACCCGGCCTCCAGGTTATCAGTCAACCGCTCTAGCATCTGAGCTATCTCCACATGTTATACTTGATAGATAAAAACAATGACTTGCTTGCACAAAATGTCATTACTTTCCAGCATACAAAAAAATATGAACTTTCTAGAAGTGCAATTATTTTTTTACTTCTAGAATGTCTAAAAATAGATTTTCAAAACATTTGTAGGCCATTAATTTAAATTTAAAATAATGCTAGAAATAAGTACTTATGGGCAACACATTGTATTTAAATAATGGGAAAATAGCTACTAGTAAGACCTTATTATGTGTGTGAAAGTAATGCAGAGAGTAAGATTGTTTCATTACTGGTAGGGAGAAAAGTAATGACATTTCATTACTGTTTCTGCACTGGGCATCTGAGTTATACTAGATATATAAAAACATACTTCGCCGCTTACAAAAAATTAAAAATATGTAGGATAGTAGGGGGAGCATTCGGCACTTTTTTTAAGCGTTGTCGTTACTCAACCAAATATTTTTTCGAAAAAATTAATTTTTATCTAAAATGTTTCACATCTAAAATTTAATTTGCATGTTTAAAACTTAAGTTAATTTATGTTCCTTATATTTATTTTTTAAAGATTTCCGAAGTAACTCAAATCTGAGAGAATTATCTGCACTTCAGTAATGATTTTCTTCATAGGTGTAATGAAAACAGTTACTGGAACTCGTTCTTTGTAACTCTTCTTAGAATCTATGAAACAGGTTTAATTAAACTCAATGTTTATGAAATGTCAGTAAAATTAATGAAATTCTTTCGAAAATGAAGCGTTTATAGAATTTATGAAACAGTTTCATAAAATAAAATTTGTTAATGTTAAGAAGTTCTTTACATTAATAGAATAGAAGTTCATAAAAAATTTCTTAAAATTAATAAGTTTTCTTGGATATAATGGAGTTCATCATTGAATCTACGACAAAAGTTCTATGAATTTGTTTTATTAACATCATGAACGATAAATCTCTTAGTATGCCTATGAGGTAAATTCACCAAGATGATGTTGCACATTTTTCAGCCATTTATGCACTTAGAATACTACGTAGGTAAAGACCACTGCAAATGTAGTTGAAAACAAATGAAATTTCATTTAAAGAAAGGACGACTTACATTACAGTAAATGCAACTAACATTGTCATTTGTTTTTTTTTTCTTTTTATTTTCCAATTCCTTTTCCGAATTTTAGCGACCAATACAATTGAAGTATAATCACATTGCATGATAAATAATTTCATAAAGTTTTCATAATTTCTACAAAAGCGTCCCTATTTCTCGCCTCGCTCAGGAGATTCCCCTCATCTCGGATACCAGTCCATTCTTGTATGTTATTAAGCCACGTAATTTATTTTCTTCCTCTAGTAGGTCTACCTTCAATATTAGCTTTCGTAATGGTTTGTAGAAGCTTATATTTTGGGTTTCTCATAATGTGACCCAACTATGCCGTTTTTCTTATCTTTATGGTGGCTAAGAGCTCTCTCCTTAGACTCCTAATGCATCGGATTTCTTTGTCGTCTATACCAAGACATATAAGAATTTAAATCAGGTTATGAAGCTGCACCGTGTCGAAAGCTTTTTCGTAGTCAATGAAGCATGGGAAAACATCCTTTTGCACATTTCTGCATTTCTGAACCAGTGTATGTATACAAAAAAGTGCTTCGCGGGTGCCCATACCCTCTTTAAAACCAAACTGAGATTCACCCATCCTCTTTTCGCATTTTTCATATGTATATTCGAGAGTGAAATAATCTGAGAAATATATTGAGGGCATGACTCATTGGGCTAATAAACCTATAATCATTGCAATATTTTGCGTGGCTTTTCTTGGGTATGGTTATAAAAGTGGATTTAAGCCAATCTTGTGGAATTTGTTTTTAAATGTTCAAAAAATTACTAACATTATTGTTAGTAAATATTGTAGTAAAAATTAACCACATGTTTATAAAAATAAACAAACATTTATTTTATTAGTTTTTTTAATAAAAAAACCCATGTAAAAAATGAATGTAAACTCATAAAACAGTCATTTGAAGTGGGTTGTTTTTTAAATGAACTACAAGGTTAGTAAAAAATTTAATTTGTTCTACAAATGACTTACATTTACATTAAAAATAAAGAAACTGTATTACAACCCAAACAACTAAATATTTTTAACTCGATATTATTTTTTTTTTTTGCAACCCGAAAAACACAAAAACATGTTTATCCTCTATGTGTGAAGTACATAAATTAGGAAAAAGAAACTTTTTAATAACTCTTTTAAATGCAACGAAAAGGATGATGGAATATGTACCCAAGTGGCGAAACATCCAACTTCTATACCTTTTATATATGTCCTTATTAGTGTTGAAAAAATAATATATAATAAAATAATAAAATTGATTTTAAAATTTTTTTTAGATCATTGCTTTATATGTAAAATAATGATAGAAATAAGAACTTATGGGTAACGACTTATTTTTTGTATTAAAATAATGGGAAATACTAACTAATTATTAGTAATTTGTGTTAAATTAATGCAGATAATAAGTCTTTATCATTACTGGGAGTGAAAAAAGTAATTACATGTCCTTACCGTTTCTACACTGGGAAGTATTGGAAATCTTTTATCATTCTTGTAAACTCATAGTATTAAAATGTACTGAGTTTTATTCATTTGATTTAATTTTGAAAAAGAAACTTGTTTTTGGACGACCCTGTATAAGCAGAGAACTACAGATTACAACACTTTATTTTCTATAGGAACATTATTTGAAATTATGTGTATCGAATATGGTACAACAAGGATATGTTGTTAACGAACATGTTTAACATGTTTAAATAAATTCCAATGAATATGAAGTATACAATTATTACATAGTTTTTTTTTTTTTGTTGCATATTTATTTTCTTAAATGATGGGTGTAATACTCATTATTTTAAGTAAAATGTTTAGTAAAGAATGTATAAATATGGTTCGTAAAGGATTATTACTGGAAATATATAGTTTAATGGGAACATATCGTTGGCTTAAGTATTTTGGAGCTTAATTAAAGGCGTATTTAAAAATTTGCCTCTATCTCTTATAGCAATGTAAAGGGTGGAAAAGATAAATGATTAATTGTTCCCGGGTTCGATTCCCGGTGACGACAACATCAATTTAGAAAAATAATATGTAGGAGTTTTCTATCACTTATATGTATCGCTGCGCCGACTTCGGTGTTCCCATAGCACTTAACCCCACCGAAGTAAAATAATGAATCAGGGCTGTGAAACAAAAAGCTTCAATAAATTCGCCAACTCTACATCAGGTGGCAAACAACAACTGTTCTAAGACTTATCATCTCGAGCAATTACAGTGTTGCCATGTTTGAAGCCCTTTATCTTTCACCACCTTTCATCTCTCTACTATCCCCTTTCCAAAGAAAGTAATAGTAAGAAATAAGTAATAGGAAGAATTTCCTGAGTGTTGAATCTCTTTTTTTTAAAAAAAAAAAAAAAAAAGTTCATAGTGACTCAACTCAAAATTTTAATTTTTCGGTTTTATATTCATAAACTATGCACAATATACTTGTTTATCTATAAAAAATATCAGTGTATTTTGTTTCTGTTAACTGTTGCTAAAAAACAGTTATGTCTCTCTTTATGTTTCAATTGGTATAAAGTTGCAAATATTTTTTTCGATTTCTGAAAAATTAAAAATTTTGAGTTTAGTCACTTTTTTACTAGGTGTGCGATATAATTTGCTAAAATTTCTGGAAATTGAAAGTTACACCAAGTAGTGAATAATATTTAATTAGTGTTTAAAGAAAAACTAGACTAAACATATACACAATGAAATTAAAATTAAATTTCTTTCATATACAAGAATATCCTTGGCATAGCAAGATACTCTTAAATTTGTAATAATGATGAAAAATTAACTTAATTATTTATAGATATTTTTCCCTAACTATTTCTGTACGTAAATAGAATAATGGAATTACGTCATGTGCGATAATGTAAAACTTCACCAAAGTGAAATCTACTATCCATGCTTTCCTAAAACACCAATAACTCAAAATTTGTATAACAAATGGGCTTAGTTATTCGTAAAAGCGTCTGAATTTTCTAAAAACTATCAAAAAAAACTGTTTTTTTTTAAATTAAATTCTTCTTGTTCAAACGACCTTAAGATCATTTATTTATAAATTGTAATTATTTATTTCCAATACTTCGTCTCCACATTGGGTGACTTCTTCAATGTGGAGACGAAATCAACCAAATTATAATAATTGTTCCCTGAAGAAGTCACCTAATTTGTAGACGAAATATTGGAAATAAATAATTTTAATATATAAATAAATTTTCGTAAGCTCATTTAAAATAAGAAGTATTAAATAAAAGAAGGTCAAAGAAAACATAACATAACATTTTTAAATTTAAACTTATCTATGAAAATTTAAATGACAAGTGTCCAAATCGAAACATTGAGTTTTACAGAAAAAAAACATATCGCAAACGAATCGTAAAGAAAACCGAAAAGGCAAAATCTTTAGAGTAGCGTTCTTAAATTGTGAAATCAGCTTTGTTTCTACTATTTATTGTGTTAAATATATTAAAATTTTTAAATTTTTTTCGTTTCCCACCCTTTATTTACAATTCTGGTGTTAGTACACTGAACCAAAAACAGCGGTGAAATCCTATATTAAATTGTTGAATGGATGATCATTATGCAACCAACAACAACTGTCCGTAAATTTGACACATATTTTAGTAAATGTATATTTTGACGTTTAACTATTTGTTGTTTATTATTTTGACAAAATATCGTCAAATACAATAACAAAAATTTGTTATGTTAACAAATTTATTTAAGTAATATACGTCTTTAATTAGTACCCGGGTGAACATTTTAATATGTAGAATAATAAAACTATATCTCATTTGATAAGATCCCACATACCAATTGATCCAAAAAATTGGTCATCTACATGTATCTAATTATATCAAATAAGAAATATTTTGATACAATTTTATTCGAGATTTGTCGATATAAGGGACATTAAATTGTATCTAATTAGATATAAATATATCTGATTTTAAAAAATGTTAGCCGGTAGTAGGTATGCTTTATGAAACTTGAAGTTATGCTTAAAAGTAGTTAAGTTTAACATTGTTTAGAATAGGTCTGGATTCTGGTTCGAATTAAGGTTCAACTGGATTCTGGCTCGAATTAAGGTACCAAACCTCTACACAATAAGTCATAAGTTTTACAAACTTAATGAGAATTCTTCGGCGTATAGTTGGTTATTGGCACGAGTAGAGTTGTAAGGTATAGCACATGAGTACATTTCTTTAATGTGCAGTATGCAAAAGACAATATTAAATGAACGAAATCAATCTCGATTGCAGTTTGTGTAAGTCTAATAATGGTTGTGTTTGTATGTATCTTTTTTTTTCTCTATTTTGTCCATACAAGTTTTGACATCTTCATATAGTCTTTTTACTTGTTATCCTTACTATTGAGGAGGTTACAACACAATTTTGTTAGCAACGTAAATCAGTTAAACATTAGCTCAAAATTACTTTTTTGGCAGAAGCATTTAACTAAAATTTTAGCTGAAAACGCGACGTCAGCAAACAAAATGCTGAACAAACTTTTTTTTTGAGTGTAAGATTAAAATAGAAAATACCGAATCGCACCTGTGTGCCGTATAAGTATGCTGGATTTTAGTGTACCGGTTGAGGGTTAATAAAAATTAATATCAGTTGATATATTCTAAATTTCATTTTGAAATTCTAAGTTTTAATTGATATTTTCTGAATAACAGTTGCAAAAATATTGTCTTTTAAAAATAATGTAATAAAAACATATTTTCTTAATTGCTTTTATTGTGTTTGTACGCTAACAAAGATTTTTTCATTTCATAAAAATTTATGTATTTGTTTCATTATATTTATAAAGCGTGTTATAACATTTATGAAAGATTTCAAGACAAGCTATGAAACTTCTTCATATTTATGAAATATTTCATAATAATGAAATATCTTGTCATCAATTTGAACTGTTATGAAACAGCTTCATCATATTTATGAAGTGTTATATTGCCCGAAAACCAGCAAAGTTTTTCATCATAATTATGAAGTTTTCCCTAAATATGACTAGGCTTTTTCTTTGAGTGTACTTTGTAAAGTTTCGAAAATTGTCGTTGAGTTAATCAATGGATATGATTTTCAAATAAATTTTGTGCAATAAAAAAGAAGTGAGCAGTTTTATTTAATACATGGTTACGGTACGTATGAGTTATATACAATATATTTAATATGTTGAAATATAACTCATACGCACTGATACCACATCAAAAACCAATTTCTCAATAGGTTAGATCAAATTGTCGAAACTTGATTTAACACACACTGAAAATAAATTGGTTGGAATTTAGTCATTATTCAATATTTACATTATATTTAACCATATAAAATTATATATGAAATCATGCTAATTAATATATACAATACGTACACTCAGAATATTATGTAGTTTACTGTTTGTAGTTCAATTAAAAAGTTTTCAGTTGAGTTAAAAATAAAGTTTAAAGTTATTTAAACGACATTCAAATATATATAACAATAAACATTTGATTTAATTGAAAAGTAAGTAGACCGGATTTTAAGTGATTTATAATTTATGTTAATTTATATTTTCAGTTAATTTAAACTGCAAACTATTTTGAGAGTATACATATATCTCTTAAAATATAGTCTATTTGTCATTTTTTAGATATTTGTATTAGATTTAATTTTTAAACCAAGGCTATTGAAAAATAAATCGATTTTAAAAATCCACAAATTTTTAGCGAACATTTTATATCAGGGACCGTAAATAATGATTATTGCTCGTTTTTTTGACTCAAAAAATCAATCACTTAGAAGAGACATAAAAAAAATTTATTGCACCATTATTATTATTTTTTGACAATCTTTGCATATCCGTCATGATTTTTAAATTTTTGATTTTTAAAGTTTTCTTCAATGGTAATGATTATTTTTGAGTAATAATAAAAAAAATCAGCCATAATCATTATTTTTGAGCAAAAAAAATATAACTCAAAAATAATCATTATTTATGATTTTTATTTTTTTCGCTCAAAATAAAACTCACTTTCAATGTGTGGGATGGACAAATCTCAGGAAGTAGGAGGAGCTTATCGAAGATTTTGGTATCAATCTCTTCTTTGGAAAATTCTCTAGCAGATTAATGCATCAATCATATTTGTGGGTGAGGTTTAAGGGGTTAATTTTTAATTTCAAAATAGGGTTTTTTTGCCGTATTTTGTGAAAGTAACAATGTGTGGGATGTACATATCTCAGGAAGGAGGAGGAGCTTATCCAAGATTATGGTATCAATCTCTTCTTTGGAAGATTTTTTAGCATATTAAGGCATCAATAATATTTGTGGGTGGGGTTTAAGGGGTTAATTATTAATTTCAAAATAGGGCTTTTTTGTCGTAAAGTCAAAATCTGGAAGCTCGATTTTCACCGTAGACGTATGGTCTAGTGGACTTTTTTGATCAGTACAATCCCAAGAATCAGAAACGCGAAGCGCCCATTAAGATTTTTTTCCTTCCATACTAATCGCCCCACCCTAATATGTATATATATTTACACCTACATGAAAGTGAGTTTTATTTTGAGCGAAAAAAATAAAAATCATAAATAATGATTATTTTTGAGTTTTATTTTTTTTGCTCAAAAATAATGATTATTGCGGATTTTTTTTATTATTACTCAAAAATAATCATTACCATTGAAGAAAATCCTTAAAACTCATAACATAATCATTATTGTGTAATTTTTATTATAAAACTCATAATGATTACGGTCCCTGTTTTATATATCGCTTGTGCATATTTTTGGATTCTTATGGAATATTTTTGGTTTCTATATTTTAAGCGCATGTTTTCCAGTTTTTAGCGCATGAAATTCGCTGCCCAGGTTATTAGTATCTGGCGATTTTGACATTCAAATTTAAGTAAAAGTACAACGAATTCACTTTTTGCCTGCCAAACATTTGGTAAAATCGGAAAAAGTTTGACATTCATTTGCTTTACATCTTTCGTCTTTTTCCTTCAATTTCACATTCATAGTCTCAATAAATCGGTTCAACAAACGTCTTTCCACATAAACCGAATTTGGTTGGGAGAAAAATTTTTCAGTAAATAAATGAACTTTTTCTTCAAAAAATAAACGAAAATTTTCTTAACATTAATGAAAAGTTTCATATAAGTATTATTGAAACAACACAGGCAGAAAGATAAAATCGTCACAGTGTTGGCAGTATCCGTAACGTGTGATTAACAATCTTGACAGTATTGTCCTGTTACCCGATTTAGAACAGTCTCCAACCGTTGGTGTGAACGAACTTGTCACGGTTGCCATAACGTTGGTAATTCAAAAACTGTGGTACTTTTAAAATAGCTTAAATTATATTAATTTTGAGAAATATATATAACAAACCACATTTAAAAAGCAGCAACACAGTTCGGTTTTGTTCTTATGTATCATATTTAAAAGTGTAAAATATAATAAAATATTTAAAAAAAAAAGATTGTAATGGGTTGTGCTATTGGTGAAACCAATATTGGCAAAGAATTTTGCGATTGGTACTGTCAAAACAAATGCTTTGCAATTAAAATAGTGTTTCTCTAGTACAATTTAAGTTGTTCCTTTGGTAATTTTTAACACGGTGTGTTTTATAAAAATAGCAGAGGTTTGCCTGAACAGTTTTGTAATGAAACATCTTCATTGAGGTTAAGAATATCGACATCAATAAAATATATTTCTTTATACAATTTTGTGAAAACTTTAATTTTTTTTAAAAATTTTAATAGACGAATTCCTGTAAAATTTCGTTAATGTAATGCAAAAGTTCTCTAATATCATGCAGATGATTATCCAATGCAATATTGAAATATGACTATATTGCCTCCAACTGCCAAAACCCTATGAAATATGTTTTCGGCCAAATTTATATATACTAAACTGAGATAATTCTCTGCTTTACATTAATGAATTTTTGCATAGAATTAACAAAAACTGTATGAAAAATATCGTTTTATTTATTAATAGTTTAAATCACTCTTATCAAGAAGTTTTGTTGCAAAATTAATTCCATAAATAGTAATATGTTTTTGCTTAATTTTAAGAAATGTTTCGTTCACTTTATAAAGTTACTTTAGTTTACTGAACGTTTTCACTTTATAAAGTTACTTTAGTTTATTAAACGTTTTCATTAATTTTCGTCAACTAAAATTTTCTCTGTGCAGAATTTATCTGCAACAATCATACTTTTGTAGTTTGATGTGTTTATCATAAATCGCCGATATCATCGTGCAATGTAAAATAAATTTTCTAGATTTTTTAATCAAAAATACAGATTTTTACACAATTATCGATTAACCACTTAATTTGGACATATTAAATAATAGAAGCTTGACAAATAGAAGCAGCATGCTGATTTGTCAGACTGCCGAATGAAGACATATGCAAAAAAATAAAACATTGATCAACAGAATATATTATTATGAGACTGTATTATTATATATGACAACAGATCTACCATACCTTATTATATTTATCATATACACTAAAAATATTATGCAGTTTGCTGTTTGTAGTTTAAGAAAAAAGTTTCAGTTGAGTTGAAAATAGAGGAACATGCATTTGTTTTTCAAATAAATATTTTTTTAAGTTTTTTATTGTATTTGTTTAAAATAATTTACTACCATTTACCGATTTTTTAGTTTCATTTATTTAAAGTTTCATAAAAATTTAACCACAAAAACGGAGTTTATTTGTTTCCGTTACAGTTATCACAAATTAAAATATTTTTTTTCCAAAAAAATATTCAAAAATTCGTGTTTGTTTTTTTATTAAAATTATTTGTTTATATACAGAATTATTTCAATTCAAATTACAAGAAATTGAAAAATTGTATACATTTTGTAGGAAAGAAAAACAACCAAATAACGGAATATAACTTTTATTAAACATTTATTTTTAACTTACTATTCTTTTCTTCTTACAAATTTGTTAGTTATTCGCAAGGGCGGATCAATAAGTCCTTGACTTTTTGAATGAAATACAGTTTTTGTTGCCAAAAAAAAATAAATTATTTTTCAACATAATCTCCTTTTAGCTCAATACACTTAGTCCAATGTTTCTTCAATTTTTGTATCCCTTCCAAAAAATAGTATTTTTCTAGGTCCATAAAATAGGCATTTGTTTGATCAATAATTTCATTGTTGGAGCTATATCTCTTTCCGCCGAGATGTTTCTTTTGGTTTGGAAATAGGACATAGTCATTGGGGGCTAAATTCGTAGCCCAATTCATGAAATTTTGCCATTGAGACTGCACACGTTTGCACCCGTGCATTATCTTCATGAAAAAGAACTTTTTTCTTGGCCATATGGTGTCGTTTTTTTTTAAATCCTCGTTAAATCGGTAAAATAAGTTGGCATAATATTCGCAGTTTATTGTTTTGTCCCTTTTAAAGGTAATCGATGTGAATTATCCCTCGTGCATCCCAAAAAACTGATGCCATCACCTTATTGGCCTTATATGTTAATTTATATTTTCAGTTAATTTAAACTGCAAACTATTTTGAGAGTATACATATATCTCTTAAAATATAGTCTATTTGTCATTTTTTAGATATTTGTATTAGATTTAATTTTTAAACCAAGGCTATTGAAAAATAAATCGATTTTAAAAATCCACAAATTTTTAGCGAACATTTTATATCAGGGACCGTAAATAATGATTATTGCTCGTTTTTTTTGACTCAAAAAATCAATCACTTAGAAGAGACATAAAAAAAATTTATTGCACCATTATTATTATTTTTTGACAATCTTTGCATATCCGTCATGATTTTTAAATTTTTGATTTTTAAAGTTTTCTTCAATGGTAATGATTATTTTTGAGTAATAATAAAAAAAATCAGCCATAATCATTATTTTTGAGCAAAAAAAATATAACTCAAAAATAATCATTATTTATGATTTTTATTTTTTTCGCTCAAAATAAAACTCACTTTCAATGTGTGGGATGGACAAATCTCAGGAAGTAGGAGGAGCTTATCGAAGATTTTGGTATCAATCTCTTCTTTGGAAAATTCTCTAGCAGATTAATGCATCAATCATATTTGTGGGTGAGGTTTAAGGGGTTAATTTTTAATTTCAAAATAGGGTTTTTTTGCCGTATTTTGTGAAAGTAACAATGTGTGGGATGTACATATCTCAGGAAGGAGGAGGAGCTTATCCAAGATTATGGTATCAATCTCTTCTTTGGAAGATTTTTTAGCATATTAAGGCATCAATAATATTTGTGGGTGGGGTTTAAGGGGTTAATTATTAATTTCAAAATAGGGCTTTTTTGTCGTAAAGTCAAAATCTGGAAGCTCGATTTTCACCGTAGACGTATGGTCTAGTGGACTTTTTTGCTCAGTACAATCCCAAGAATCAGAAACGCGAAGCGCCCATTAAGATTTTTTTTCCTTCCATACTAATCGCCCCACCCTAATATGTATATATATTTACACCTACATGAAAGTGAGTTTTATTTTGAGCGAAAAAAATAAAAATCATAAATAATGATTATTTTTGAGTTTTATTTTTTTTGCTCAAAAATAATGATTATTGCGGATTTTTTTTATTATTACTCAAAAATAATCATTACCATTGAAGAAAATCCTTAAAACTCATAACATAATCATTATTGTGTAATTTTTATTATAAAACTCATAATGATTACGGTCCCTGTTTTATATATCGCTTGTGCATATTTTTGGATTCTTATGGAATATTTTTGGTTTCTATATTTTAAGCGCATGTTTTCCAGTTTTTAGCGCATGAAATTCGCTGCCCAGGTTATTAGTATCTGGCGATTTTGACATTCAAATTTAAGTAAAAGTACAACGAATTCACTTTTTGCCTGCCAAACATTTGGTAAAATCGGAAAAAGTTTGACATTCATTTGCTTTACATCTTTCGTCTTTTTCCTTCAATTTCACATTCATAGTCTCAATAAATCGGTTCAACAAACGTCTTTCCACATAAACCGAATTTGGTTGGGAGAAAAATTTTTCAGTAAATAAATGAACTTTTTCTTCAAAAATAAACGAAAATTTTCTTAACATTAATGAAAAGTTTCATATAAGTATTATTGAAACAACACAGGCAGAAAGATAAAATCGTCACAGTGTTGGCAGTATCCGTAACGTGTGATTAACAATCTTGACAGTATTGTCCTGTTACCCGATTTAGAACAGTCTCCAACCGTTGGTGTGAACGAACTTGTCACGGTTGCCATAACGTTGGTAATTCAAAAACTGTGGTACTTTTAAAATAGCTTAAATTATTTTAATTTTGAGAAATATATATAACAAACCACATTTAAAAAGCAGCAACACAGTTCGGTTTTGTTCTTATGTATCATATTTAAAAGTGTAAAATATAATAAAATATTTAAAAAAAAAGATTGTAATGGGTTGTGCTATTGGTGAAACCAATATTGGCAAAGAATTTTGCGATTGGTACTGTCAAAACAAATGCTTTGCAATTAAAATAGTGTTTCTCTAGTACAATTTAAGTTGTTCCTTGGTAATTTTTAACACGGTGTGTTTTATAAAAATAGCAGAGGTTTGCCTGAACAGTTTTGTAATGAAACATCTTCATTGAGGTTAAGAATATCGACATCAATAAAATATATTTCTTTATACAATTTTGTGAAAACTTTAATTTTTTTTAAAATTTTAATAGACGAATTCCTGTAAAATTTCGTTAATGTAATGCAAAAGTTCTCTAATATCATGCAGATGATTATCCAATGCAATATTGAAATATGACTATATTGCCTCCAACTGCCAAAACCCTATAAAATATGTTTTCGGCCAAATTTATATATACTAAACTGAGATAATTCTCTGCTTTACATTAATGAATTTTTGCATAGAATTAACAAAAACTGTATGAAAAATATCGTTTTATTTATTAATAGTTTAAATCACTCTTATCAAGAAGTTTTGTTGCAAAATTAATTCCATAAATAGTAATATGTTTTTGCTTAATTTTAAGAAATGTTTCGTTCACTTTATAAAGTTACTTTAGTTTACTGAACGTTTTCACTTTATAAAGTTACTTTAGTTTATTAAACGTTTTCATTAATTTTCGTCAACTAAAATTTTCTCTGTGCAGAATTTATCTGCAACAATCATACTTTTGTAGTTTGATGTGTTTATCATAAATCGCCGATATCATCGTGCAATGTAAAATAAATTTTCTAGATTTTTTAATCAAAAATACAGATTTTTACACAATTATCGATTAACCACTTAATTTGGACATATTAAATAATAGAAGCTTGACAAATAGAAGCAGCATGCTGATTTGTCAGACTGCCGAATGAAGACATATGCAAAAAAATATAACATTGATCAACAGAATATATTATTATGAGACTGTATTATTATATATGACAACAGATCTACCATACCTTATTATATTTATCATATACACTAAAAATATTATGCAGTTTGCTGTTTGTAGTTTAAGAAAAAAGTTTTCAGTTGAGTTGAAAATAGAGGAACATGCATTTGTTTTTCAAATAAATATTTTTTTAAGTTTTTTATTGTATTTGTTTAAAATAATTTACTACCATTTACCGATTTTTTAGTTTCATTTATTTAAAGTTTCATAAAATTTAACCACAAAAACGGAGTTTATTTGTTTCCGTTACAGTTATCACAAATTAAAATATTTTTTTTCCAAAAAAATATTCAAAAATTCGTGTTTGTTTTTTTATTAAAATTATTTGTTTATATACAGAATTATTTCAATTCAAATTACAAGAAATTGAAAAATTGTATACATTTTGTAGGAAAGAAAAACAACCAAATAACGGAATATAACTTTTATTAAACATTTATTTTTAACTTACTATTCTTTTCTTCTTACAAATTTGTTAGTTATTCGCGAGGGCGGATCAATAAGTCCTTGACTTTTTGAATGAAATACAGTTTTGTTGCCAAAAAAAAATAAATTATTTTTCAACATAATCTCCTTTTAGCTCAATACACTTAGTCCAATGTTTCTTCAATTTTTGTATCCCTTCCAAAAAATAGTATTTTTCTAGGTTCATAAAATAGGCATTTGTTTGATCAATAATTTCATTGTTGGAGCTATATCTCTTTCCGCCGAGATGTTTCTTTTGGTTTGGAAATAGGACATAGTCATTGGGGGCTAAATTCGTAGCCCAATTCATGAAATTTTGCCATTGAGACTGCACACGTTTGCACCCGTGCATTATCTTCATGAAAAAGAACTTTTTTCTTGGCCATATGGTGTCGTTTTTTTTTAAATCCTCGTTAAATCGGTAAAATAAGTTGGCATAATATTCGCAGTTTATTGTTTTGTCCCTTTTAAAGGTAATCGATGTGAATTATCCCTCGTGCATCCCAAAAAACTGATGCCATCACCTTATTGGCCGACAAAATTACCTTGGCCTACTTCAGAGCCGGTTCACCCGGAGAAACCCATTGTTTAGGCATTGCTTGGTCTCCGGAGTGTTGTAATGGATCCATGTTTTACCAAAAACTCATTCGAATTGCGGTTAAACAACTCCAAACAATTCTTTGAAGTTGTCACACGATTAAGTTTATGGTCAACTGAGAGCAAACGCGGCACCCATCTTGCAGACAGCTGTCTTAAACCCAACTGATCATTGAAAATCGAAACCACACTGCCATATTAAATGCCTATGGCATTAACAATCTCACGCACTACAGAGTTCCCATAGTATTTATCCAGCTTTTTCTTGGTTTGATTGAAGTTTTTTTTTCGCAAAAAATAATGTTTAATGAGCACTCGAAATTCACTTCTTTTCCATTAAAAAAAAAAAAAACACGAGGTTGTATATTTTTGAACAGCTTTTAAACGCAAAGTAAATGACGGAACTTGCTCAAAATTTGACAGTAGTCTATTAACATGTGGTACTTGATGGGAGAAATGTTGCATTTCATATAACTACGAGGAAAGTACGAAAAGTCACGGTCTTATTGATCCGCCCTTGTAAACGGTACTTAAAAATAAATAACAAAAAACATTTAATTTAAATGAAAAGTAAGTAGACCGAATTTTAAGTGATTTATCATATATGGTAAATTTCATTTTCAGTTTATTTAAACTACAAACTATTTTGAGTGTATATTTAATATCTAATAAGACACCATATATAATCACATATTATAACATATTTTAAGATGAAAAACATAAGACAATGATATTAAATTTATTACACGGGTATATTTATATTTTATATCATCAATATATGTAATTGTGTATGTTGTTTTAGATAATTATAACTACTTAATTATAAAATATTATTTTTTCAGTTAATCGTTAACCAATGTCAACCAGAGATCATAATTTATCCTCCTAGTTAAAAAGTTTAAAATCACAAATGTGACATTTCGAATCTATTTTGATATATTTTACATAATTTTAATTTATAAACGTTTTCAACTTAATTTGTGGACATAACATATTAGAGCATAAAGTTCCCGGGCAATTTTTTGAAAATTCTGTTTTGGTATTATGAAATAAAATAAGTTCATAAAATTTTTTGTGTCAGAATAGCGTTAAAAGGTACACATATAGAGAACACCTACATTTTTCTTACGTGGGTCATTAGTGACCCTAGGTTGACATGAGTAAACTGTGAACTGGAAAAGTAATATTACATAATTAGGTTATTCTAATCATCAATTGAAAAATGCTCCAAAAAAAATTTTTTTTCCAACGGATATCCACAATACTTGGTTTATTTAATAAATGGGATGTATTTAATATACATTGATAGCAAGAACTAGTTTTATTTAACAAAAATCAAAAAACTAGTTCCAAAAAACCTAGTTTCCAAAAAACTTGTTCCCATATCACGAAGGTCACCCTAGTGTTTACTTATTTTTCCTTTACTATCAAATATACAACTTTTATTAAGAGCTGTGGTTTCATGAAGAAAATGGTTTAGAAAATATTGGGATAAAACGTGTCCCTAATTTTTGTCTCCACAATAATTTGACCAATTTTTATTAAGATCTGAGAACCTACCAAGGCATTTGAGTAACCCTTAGTAAAAATGTAGTAAAAATAAAATTATAGAAGTTTAAAAAAATTATTTTTCTTTTTAGGAGAAAATAAAAGTTTTTCTAAAATTTCCTATACTCTATATTATTTTGTGATTGTGACATCTCAACATTGTCAAAGTTATGTCAAGTCTTATCAAGAGATAATACAACAGTATGTAGGGTGGAATGGGGAGCATTCGCCACTTTTTTTAAGTTCTGTCGTTACTCAACCAGTAATTATTTTTATTTATTTTTTATCTAATATTGTAAACATCTTAACTTAATGTATGTTTAAAAGACAAACTATCAGATATTCAATTCAATTTATTTATTGTTAAAAATATAATTACAATGTTTACAATAATTTTAATATTTACAATAAAGAGTTCAGCTAATTTAGCTTTTCAACTTAAATATATAAATATGCATGAGGTATAATAAATTTATTTATTTATAATTGAATATTTTAGGAAAAAATTACAAAAAGCCTTTAATATAATAGGAAAAAAAAAAAAAAAAAGTTTATTAAAAACGGGATTAAGTAGTAAAAGTAAAATGTTAAGGACATAGATTCTTGATGTGCTCATGAGAGGAGTTTGAACACCTAACAAAAAAGTTTTCAGTCATAACATTTATTTTATCCTTAACAAGTAGGATATCAGATAGTGAGTGAAGGCGTGATGTTGAATAATAAAACGGTAAATTATAAAACATTTTCAGGAGCTTATTCTGACAGACTTGTAAACGTCGTAAGTGACAATCAGAAGTATCGTGCCAAGCTGGTGCTGCATAAAATAAAATGGCATGAAAAATTACCTTTAGGATCAAAAGTTTTTTCTCAATATTAAGTTCGGATTTGCGATTTATAAAGGGATACAATATCCTTGTAGTTGTATTAACCTTGTTCACAATATAACTAACATGATCGTTAAATAACATTTTCCTATCAAGGGTAACGCCCAAATACCTCACTTTGGTCTCCCAATCAACTTCAACTCCATCAACACTTATTTTATACTGAGGTAAAAAACATGCTTTCCTTTTTCTCGTAAAGAAGATTGACTGGGTTTTCGATGGATTAACCAAAATTTTCCATTTCTTAAAATAGTGAATTGTCGTGTCCACCGATCTCTGAAGATTAACCAATATGTCGTTAGACAAAGAACCTGAACATAAGATTGCAGTATCATCTGCGAAGATCGAAGACTCACACCCAGGCAACGATGGGAAATCTGAAGTGAAAATATTGTAGAGAATTGGGGATAGACATGAACCCTGTGGACAACCAGCGGGAATCTATATTCCTGTGAATATTGTCCACCAATATGAACCTTGAAAGACCTATCAGTTAGGTAGCTCCTGATAATTCGAATAGTTGGTATATCCATTCCGATCACTGCCAGTTTATGTATGAGAGCATCGTGCCAAACAGCATCAAAAGCAGATTTAATGTCCAATAGTACCATGGCTGTAGATTTACCAGCATTAAAATTTTCTTTAACTATTTTTTTAATCCTCACTAAAGGTTGTGTAGTGTTGTGTTCGGCACGGAAACCGTACTGTTGGACAGGAAGGATGTTGTTATCTTCAATAAAATCAATAAGTCTCTGCTTTATAATTTTCTCCAGTACTTTACTCATCGATACCAAAAGACTTATAGGTCTATATGAGTCAGGACTGGAGTGGTTTTTACCGGGTTTCGGAATGGCTATTACCTTAGATTTTTTCCAGATTAATGGAAAGTGACACATGGTTAAACATGCATTAAAGAGACGTGTCAAAACTTCAAATCCCTTTGTAGGTAGTGATTTTAGGCACCTGTTCGAAATACCATCAATACCTGGGCTTTTCCTATTCTTTAAATTTCGTACAATATTTTTAATCGTCGCAGTATCTACAATGGTGGAAGTTTGCGTCGTAGAGCCTTGACTAACCAAAATTCTCATAGATTCATAAACTGTCTGTATTGTATCGGAATCGCTCAAATTCGCAGAAATAGAATGGTTCAAAAGGAATTTTTTAGCCAATATTTCTGATTTCCCGTTATTTGTCGTGTACAAATTACCATTTAATTTGAGACTAGGAATAAATTTCGTCTTCCTTCGGATGATTTTAGAAATATTCCAAAATTTCGGAGAAGATTTATCGAGACTACTCAAAAGATCATTCCAGTTAGAGTTTCTAAAATTAAAAATACTATCTCGAATAGCATTATTCAAAAAAGAAGTTTGAAGTTTGTATAATGGAAGCCTATATCTTATCCAGTTCCTTCTAGAATTATTTCTCATAGTTATTAAATTCAATATGTGGCCAGGCAGGCGTTTAACAAAACAATTGGAAGTTGTTTTCTTCGGTACACTTGAATCAATAGCGTTATGCAATAATGCAGTAAATTCAACTACTAGATGCTCAATGTCGTCGATATTCTCTAATGGGGCGTCAATTAAGTAGTTTACATTATCATTTACATATTTTCTAAATGACCTCCAATTAGCATTTTTATAATCATACTTCAAGTTCTCAGTAGACAGATACCCTGAATTAAATGTCATATATACAGGTAAATGATCCGAACTCAGCCTGTCAAGCGTTAATGCCGCTGAAAGCTTTTCTGGAACATTTGTGATAAAAAAATCTAAGACTGAAGGGTTCGCAGAACTACTCACTGGAATAAGAGTAGGTTCTGGAGGATAAACGATACTAAACTGATTAGTACTTATCAGTTCGTGGAGTATGTTACCCCAACAGTTCGCCCGAAGGCATCCCCAGGCCTGGTTTCGACAGTTAAAATCGCCCGCCTAAAATATATTTCCCCTTAATTCTTGATAATTTTTTTAGATCTGATCTAAACTGAGCCTTTTTGATACCCATTGGACCAGCAGAACCACCGGGAAAGTAACAGCTATATAAATTTATATTCATATTATTATCAAGTTTGACATTAACACCTATGTTTTCTATTAACTCCGTACCAATTTCCGGTAAAATTTCATGACTTACACCCTTGCGAACCACTATTGCTACTCCACCACCCCGAGAGTGCTCCCGATCTTTACGATAACAGGCATACTCTGGGTGGTACATTGTAATATTATTATTCAAACCAGTTTCACTCACTAAACCGATATCAACATTTTCCCGTAGTAAAAAGTCAAAAAATTCATAGAGTTTATTACGTATTCCTCTAGCATTCCATAATAAAATCTTTAAATTAGCATTCATGGTAGAAATTTAAAAGCTAAATCAGTGATAACAGCGAATTGATCACTTTTATTTTTACAATTTTTTAGTTTCCCTATTAACTCCAGGGTTAAAGATTTGAGTTCCTCTAAAGAAAAGAGATCATTTGAGTTATTAGGCAATGAACGAACTACATTAGCAAACGTTTTGTCTGTTGAAGTATGGTTATTACCAGTATAATTATTACGAGTATTTGTAACATAATTGTTAACCACACGAGTCCTATTTCTCTTGTTAGGGCTAGCATACCGATCTCTCATGCTCACAAATGAAGATCTGTTGGGACAAATATTATCAGTAGATTTATGATCACCGCTACAGTTCGCACATTTTACAGCTGTCGAAGTACAAGTTGAAGTTTCATGTGCACCAGCACATTTAGCACAGAATGTTTTAATGTTACAGTTGCTGGACCCATGACCAAACATTTGACAGTTGTAACATTGAGTTACTTTGTTCGGTGATTTAGTATGGTAGTTCCATTTTACTCTAATATAGTTAATACTGTTATATTTGTCCCTTAACTAAGTTAAATTTATTGATCCCTTCCTAAGGTAAACAATGTAAAGTACAACTTCACGATTCATACCCGTTTTACGGAAAACAGCCTTGACATCTAAACATTCTAAGCCCATCTTAGCTAGATCCAATTTTACCTTGATCGGATCGGTTTTATCCAAACCAGACAACACCACTTTGTATGGCCTATTGCTCTTAGGAGTATAAGAGAAATATTCAGTATTGTTTGATTTTAAATATTTCAATAAAATATCGTAATCAAATTTGTATTCACAGAACAATTTATGTCCGATCGATATTTTCCTTATAGAATATTTATTAACTTTGCTTTCCTTGCAAAATTTATGTATATCATCTGTTGTACTTTTTAAAATTGTTATAGGTGGTATATGAACTTTTGGTGGCACAGCGGTGGAGGCACCCATATTTTCTTCTTCTTTTTCATTGTCATTTAATGTTTGTAACGGATGGTAATAATTATTATTATTAATAAATCCACGTTTAGATTTACTGGCAACATCATCATCAGCTGATCGTTTCCTAGTCGAACTCATGTTCGAAAAGGAGAGTTTTGTGTTAAAACTCTATATGTGTAGTGTCTCTCCGAAACAGCGCAAAACAAAACACAAAAGAATATGTAACACAGTAAATTGATAAACTATACTTTTATTGCTGTTGTATTACAGCAATAATAATTTACCGATATTTTTTTTTTTTTTTTGTTTAAGTTGCAATGCGTAATTATGTCTTCTATCGTCAAACAATCAAGAGAGACTGGACTATCAGATATTATTATTTTAAAACGTCTAATTAAATTTTTATCGATAGCAGTTATTTTAGAAGTAGCTGCGTGTTCTTTTAAAAATGTCTTGCTGTGTTACCATCTTTTGAGCTTCCATAACCGTGAAGAGGCTTATCGATGAGTAATCCTTTTTTTTAAATTCATTCTGAATTCTTGTTTTCTCTTCCCTTCTTATATTATGTGGATCTGTATTGTTTTTGACGGCAATGTTCATATTTCACAGACTACTGAGGTATTTATTATCATAAGTACATGAAGTGGAGAAATTCCATATTTGATATCATTTTCATTATTAGGGTCTTTATCTGAAGATTCGTGAAATTCTGAAGTTTTATTTCCACATAATCGCATTTGATACCTTTCCATCAATCATTATTAGCTTTAGTTGAAATTACATTTTTTGACACTTGTAGATATTACTACTGAAATAGGTGACAAATTTTTATATTCCGATGCTGTACCATCCACCAGTTTTTTAGTTGCAGATTTCCTTACTATATTCGAATCGAATTGGCCGACATAATAACTTGGACCCAGGTGTTGCATTTATCCACTCATGTTCAAAAGTTGATGATGATGGCGATTACTGATTGATGATTGATGATAATGAAGCGCACTCTTAATGGTACTAGCAAAGCTATCAAAACCGTTGAACCTTTTGTGGTTCTTTCACTTTGTTGTTTATATTCAGAAAATCCATTTGCATATCAATGTTATCTCTGAATTTTTGCATATGTTTATTGCTTCTTTAGAAAAGATGGATATGATTCTTGACTCGGTATTCTTAAGAAGGTGAGATAAACTAACACTAACACAATTTTGGGTCTTCAAAGTATAGTAACGCCATGCTGCTTGTTAGCAAAAGACCCTTACCACGTGCTTGTTTACTAAGAAGACAAGAATGGAAGAAAATGGACGATTAATAGGTTTTTTGTTAAAGTTCTGCCTATTATGGAGGCTCTAGCATTTCTAAAACTTTGGGTTCAGTTGAGATCATTAGCCAGATCGCAATACTAATATCAAAATAGCTAATAGGCTTGATTAGCTTTATTTTTGTAAATATCCGTAGGTTGAAAGCTTGTTATAAATTGAAAAATCACTTGCACCTTTATCACTTATTTCAGAAATAGGTTGCAACATATTTTCCTTTGCTGCATTTAATGAATAAGTATATGTCATTGAACTCCATCCTTTTTCAATAAGCGCCTTTCTTAATTGATCATACTTATTCCAATTAAAATTTGTATTAAGACTAAGCACCAACGCATCTTCGTTAGTAAACTCAGTATCCGATTTTGGAGTTGGATAACTTTCTATCACTCGTTGTAGTCTTTTTGGAGAGAAACTAGGCAGGACTTCCACAATTTTAGCAGCTTCTTGTTGAGACTTTAGTTTGATTAGCAGGAGGAAATTATTTTTTCTATTTCTGTATTTATCTCCGTATTCTACCAATCTTCGTTGTTTTGATGAATGTGAAGTTCTGTTTCGGTGACAGCATTCTGATTTAGCTTAACATATACAAGTTCAGCAACCTTCTCTTTAAGAGTTACGGCACCCGTTATATGTTCCCCAAAAGGTTTATGGAGCGAATAATATTTTAATGTTATCTTCATTATGGCAAAGTATTAACTGATGTGAATTGTAATCATCTAAATATATATAAAAAAAGTAAAAAAAAACTCAATGTCCCTAATCCCACCCAATAGGATATATACCTACGGAATATTACATATTTTATTGACAGAATCCTTTTAGGTAAATTTGTGGTTTCTGAATGATAAATATTTTGCCAAAATGAATTAAGAGATAAAAAAAACACGTTGATTGTGGTTGAACTTTCAAATGCAATATATTAACCTTTATTAAGACTAAATATAGACATATTATATATCGATGAATAGGTAAATACTTTTTGAAATTTTATGAAACAACAATTTATATTTAAATTTTTTTTAAACATTTTTGCCAAAAAACAAGCAAATTAGAAAAAATTACCTTTTAAAATTTTGAAGTTAAATAAGTGTTTATCTATTAAAGACATTGAATTGATTTTAAAAATGTTTATAGCTTAAAGTTTAAATGATTTTGATTATGATGTCCAGAAATAAGTACAACTAGACTTTCTTAAAGTCCATTTTTTTTAGAAAGTGTTTCAAAAGTTATATTAATTATTAACAAATTTCTGAGAAAAACGGAAATGAATTAAGGCACATTACGGAGAAAACTGCAGATTTTTAAGAGTTTTTTTTTAAATATTGACTTTGAGCAGTTTTCACCGCTAAACTATTCAACATAATGTAAAAAACGAAAATGAAAATTATTCAAGTTCGAGGCCATACTCTATATTTCTTCATTAGGATATTGTCCTAACAAATAATCTATAGAGTTTTTTGTTTTCAAATTTATTATTTGACCCTTTCAGGAATGTGTTGATAGATCTATTTCGGGAATTTTCTAGGTTCCCATCATCAGAACACGTTTTGAAAGCGGTAACAGTCCCATGCCAAACATCAAACATTAATATGAACTAGTTTACTCACTACATGAGAACTAAAATACATATGAGTTTGAAGTTAAAGATTATAACCATTGATCAAAAAATAAATTGAAAACTTGTTTGATGTGCAGGATCCACCTCTGGTGGATATTCAATACACGTTTTTTGTTTTTCTCTCCTTTTTATATTTTGTTTAGTTTGTAAACAAAACAGGGGAAGTAAACTAGGCGGTACTTTGCCTTTTTTACAAGTTTGTTATAATTTTTATTAAAAATAAAAATTAAGTTTTTTCGACCTTTAATTGTGAAATGAAAATGCAAATTAATCAAGTTCGAGGCCATACTCTATATTTCTTCATTAGGATATTGTCCTAACAAATAATCTATAGAGTTTTTTGTTTTCAAATTTATTATTTGACCCTTTCAGGAATGTGTTGATAGATCACAACGCCTAGTTTACTTCCCCTGTTTTGCACAATTAAAGGTCGAAAAAACTTAATTTTTATTTTAATAAAAATTATAACAAACTTGTAAAAAAGGCAAAGTACCGCCTAGTTTACTTCCCCTGTTTTGTTTGCAAACTAAACAAAATAAAAAAAGGAGAGAAAAACAAAAACGTGTATTGAATATCCACCAGAGATGGATCTTGCACATCAAACAAGTTTTCAATTTATTTTTTGATCAATGGTTATAATCTTTAACTTCAAACTCATATGTATATTAGTTCTCATGTAGTGAGTAAACTAGTTCATATGAATGTTTGATGTTTGGCATGGGATTGTTACCGCTTTCAAAACGTGTTCAGATGATGGGAACCTAGAAAATTCCCGAAATAGATCTATCAACACATTCCTGAAAGGGTCAAATAATAAATTTGAAAACAAAAAACTCTATAGATTATTTGTTAGGACAATATCCCAATGAAGAAATATAGAGTATGGCCTCGAACTTGAATAATTTTCATTTTCATTGCACAATTAAAGGTCGAAAAACTTAATTTTTATTTTTAATAAAAATTATAACAAACTTGTAATGTAAAAAACTTTATTTCTGAATGTGTTAGTAATCTTACAAATTATTTTTTATTTTTTTTTTTTATTTGGTTTGGTTTGGTTTGGTAACAAAACAGCTATTGGCTAACAACAAAAAAAGTCAAGGCAAACAATTAACATATTAATTTTTAACATGAAATATCATTTGAGTTATAAGAAATATCTTAACACCATAATTGTGTATATTGTTTATCTTCTATTGGAGATTGTCTCAGTCATATATTTTTTTCAAATCGGTTCACATTTGCAAAAGTAGCAAGCACTTATGCCCAATAGAGTTCTGTACACAGTTCTTAACATCAGAATACTTATAGCAAAAGTTTATTTAATGCCCAATTTGCTATATGGATGTCAGCTTTTTGAACATTGTGATTCCAGTATTAAAAGCAAATTAAATGTGATAAAATAAATGTGATATACAATAAAATCAAAGCGTGATCGTAATAGAGTATCTTCCTACACAAAACAGTTGTACGGCATGTCTTTGGAGAATCTAATGAATGTCAAAATACTCATCCAATTAAACAAAATAATATGTACTAAGGAGCCAAGCAATTTGTATGATCGCCTAACGTTCTTTCAATATGTGAAAGATGGCACAGGAGTACAATTCCCGAATGGCAATTTTATTTCCATCTTTGGAACTTTCTTCCAACCAAAATTCAAACCAACAACAACGCATTAAATTTTAAAAAGGAGATTACTAAACATTTTTCGGTCTAACTTTATTGTCAGTATATCAATATGTTTTAAAATATAATTATTATCAATTTGTCATTATTATTTTTATCTTTTTCAACTTAAGTATTAATTTATTTTTTTTATGTCTTTTGTTTTATTGAGCTAAAGATCCTTTATTTTATAATTATAATTATTTATTTTCAATATTTCGTCTTCGCTTTGGAAGACTTCTTCAGGGAAAATTTTTTATAATTAAAAAGCTTAAAAATAATAATTACAAAAAAGGCGGGAAATAAAATATTTTATTATATATTATTTCCCGCCTTTTTTGTAATTATTATTTTTAAGTTTTTTAATTATAAAAAAATTTTCCCTGAAGAAGTCTTCCAAAGCGATCACGAAATATTGGAAATAATAATTATAATTATAAAATAAAGGATCTTTAGCTCAATAAAACAAAGAAAAAAATTTATTTAAAAAGATCGAAGAAAAATAAGAAAATTCAATTTTTTTATTTTTTTGTAATATTTATTTATTAATTTAATTATATAAAAAAATCTTAAATGTAACAAACTTATGTAATTACGCTTTTTAAATCCCATAATTTAATTTAAAAGATATATATCCTGTTGTATGGTATTGTCAAATAAATTTTCAAATTCAATTTAGTAGAATGCAGATAACAGTTTATTATGCTAAAATCAACAGAAAAATTTTGCTAAACAATTCTAGATTGCTGATTTCATAAGGGCAGACTTTTATTCGCATTAAAAAATAAATAAAAAAAACTTTACAAATTCACATTTTGTATTGCTTTTTTTGTCTACTAATATTTAGTAAAGGTTTTTAGCAAATTTTTTTGTTACTTTCAATTTACTTAAATTTTGTTCAAATATAACTGCATACTTGTTAATTCAACAGATTTATTTTTGCTATTCTTATATCACTAATATTTAGTAAAAAAGTTCTGCCAATGTTAGCAGTTTTTTTCTGCAAGCTCATTATTAACTAATTTTTAGTAGTTTTTATTTTCTATATTTAAAGGTTTATTTCTATTAGTATAAAAATATAGCCGACGGGTAACAGTACACTCAAAAAAAAAACGTTAGTAAAGTCAGCAAACAAATTTGCTGAGTCAGCAATATTTTGGTCAGTATGGTGCTTGCAAAAAAAAAATGCTTATGTGAGCAAAATCGGTTACTGAAAATCAGCGAGCTGACTTTTAGCACCAGAGTTAGTAGATTCAGCAAAAGTTTTGCTTACACTTAGTGGATTAGAAATTTGAAAACCAATGCTAAAAATTAATAAAATTTTTGTAAATATTAATAGACTGAAAAAACTCAAAAAAATTATAGAAAAAGTGTAATTTAGTTAATTTATTTGCTGAAAATCATAAAACATTTTTTTTGTGATTCTTTTAAAAATAATTTACATGACGTTACAAAATATAAAAATGTTTATACTCCCACATTGTCGGCATGTATTAATATAATATCTAAAACAAATAGAAATAATTATATATAAAACAAACAAAATTTAATTTCAACTACTTGCATCAATGGTTGTTTAAATGATGCTATCTTTTAAAGGAACGCAAATGCCGCAGATAATTATAGAAACGAAACGAAAAAATAACAAAATATGACATATTAAACCCTTTTTTTGAAATAAGAAAGAGAAAACATAAAAATCTAAGATGTGTGTCTTCGTCTTTCGCTTTAGTTGTGTACCTGTATATTTGTTTGCAATTTTACCATACTGGATTATTAATCTCCATAAGTATTTAGTTAAGAAATACACAATATTAAATCTTTATTAAAGTGCAATATTTAATTTTGTCTTTTACTGAATTAATAACCAATTACTTTCAGAAGCCGGTGACAACACAAAATTTAAGTTTTAAGTTTAATCCACAATTTTGCTTTATGTATGAAAAACAGATACAAAATGTTAAATGGTTGATTTTTTGTGCTAAGTGATTTGCTAATTTGATTTGCTACTTAATAAAACATTAGTAAATTATTAGTAAAACATTAGTTCAAAACAGTTAAGTGCTGAATAAGTATAACTAAAATTTTAACTGTAAACATAATGTTAGCAAACATTTTGCTGAAAAATAGTATACTTGATTTACAAGACGTTTTATTAACTTTTCTACTAACTTTTTTTTTTTGAGTATAGTACCTGAAGGAAGAAACTTCCGCAATACGATAATGATTATTGCGGCAACAAATGTTATCTTCCAGGCGATATGGACGCTTTCTGGGTGGTTTTAACGATTGCGTTATTTTTATACATGATTATTTTACGTAAGACGTTCAAATCGTAAAATAATGTGCTAAGTAGCAAGAACTGAGTATTTTTTATAACATATTTTTATAATTTTTTTTTAAAACAAAAAAATAAAAATAAATTTTTATAAACAGAAATAAATAAAATTGATATACAACTACTAACGTATGAATGTTTTAAATTGTTTGCAAATTTGAATATGGCAACGCTAAGTATATGGGTAAAGTTTGACGACATGAAAGATGATCAATAACCGCACGAACTATGAAATTAACATTTTAATAACTCTTTTTAAAACTGCGGAAATCGGAGCTGACATATGTGCCCAAGTGGAGAAACCTCCCCATTCTACCCTACTTACATGTTCTATTTAAAATTTATATTACAATTTAAAAGTCGACTTCTTGTTAGTTTTCTTTTAATACAATAGATTTACAAGATACTTATTTACAATATGTATTATACATTGTTATTTTAACTTAAAGTATGTTAAAAAATTAGCTTAACTTTACATGTAACGTATTTGAAATTAAAAGTTTTTATTCAATATGCTTATCTTAATTTTAATTTTTAGTTTTCTTTCATGTTTAACAATTGACTGTGTTGTCTTATATTGAAATGAAGCTAACTACATATATACAATTGTTTAGGAGAGTAAAAAACCTGTTTAATTTGGCCAAATTAATAATATTTGCAAATCGAACTTCGACAATACATATCGATAAAAAAAACTGCTATTGAATACTACAAGTATATAGCTCAATTTAAATTAAATTTAAATTACTTATATTAATATTAGAAATTTGCAATTTGCAATTGTTTACTGCTCTGGATTTAAATAACGTTTCGGTTGGTATTAACGGAACTAATCCCTATGGGGAATGGGACCGATTCTGCGTGTGCCACGGGATCGGTCCCTTCGTGCCAGAGACCGGTCCTCTGCTAAACCCTACCCTATGTAAACAACTGGCAACTTTAACATTGGCTTGTCATAGGAGGGGGTCATTTGTCCTGCTTTAAACCACATCGTGGCATGCCACAGAACTAACCAAAGATGTGCATACCACAAGACTGTGGCAAAAGGCTCATGTCGTATAAAATAAACGAAAACTAAACAGATTCCAATGGGTAAAATTCTGGCCAACTGGCTTTTTCTTGTTAATATGCATTCTGGTTAAGTGGTATGTCCTCCTTTACCAGTCACAGGATTGGTAAATTTAGGACAATTGACACTGCTTAACCAACTTCAGCATTAAATTATACCAGTCCTGTTATAAGTCCTTCTTTAGCCAGTCACTTTTAGGTCAATTGAGTCCTCATTCCCCATAGGGGATATATGCCAGGCTACGCAGTCTCGTCCCCTACAAGGAATCGTCAGTGGTTAATTTATGTATCAATTTAACAAAGTATTTTATATTGTTAAATTGTACTTTATGAAAAACTTTTTACTTTGTGTCGTAGTGACTCGCAGCGTCACCTCTTAGCGAGTTGAGCCACGGTCGACACGGTGTGCTTAAGTGAAGTTTTGTCAATCACATCATCACAATTTATTGTTTTAATCAGAAGAGACAGAGTTAACTATACATATGGACAATTTAGTTTTCAACTAGAATGCTTCCTCTTTTTAATCCTGTTGTTATATATTTTTTCACAAATAGTTACCACATTATGGTGCGCTTTATTCAGATTCATTAACTGTACACCAAGTGTATGTTAGAGATAGAGTTGCCGCTGGGCAATTTTTCAATTGTTTCTCTTTTAAAGTGTTTGTAACCGTCATATAATAACATTCGTAATAAATTTTATTATGATTAATTACTGAATATTTGTTTAGTCTTTTGGGTAATTTATTAAATTTGAATCAACTTAATTAAATCTATTGAATATTCACAACATTACATTTTATCGCAATTTTTATTTTTTTTTTTGCAAAATCATCTTTTAAAATTGCTTTTTATTTTAAATTGTGAGGTTTGAAATCATAATTAAAATGTTACTACTATAAATAGCAAAGGCTGAATCAGCCTGATAAGAATACTGGACTTTTGACCTAAGCGACTAGGACATCAGCAGCCTCGTTCTAATCCACCACCCACAAGAACTCATGATCAGGTATATGAATCAACATTTTAATTATGATCTCAAACCTGAATTATCGAAATGATAAAAAGCAGTATTTTCAAAGAAACGAAATCAATGAAAGCCTGGGAGTAATTAATACATATTTTTGTATACTACATATAATTATATTGAATTAGATATAATTCGATATTATTAGATAAAAGTTGATACAAACAGTTTCTAGTGTTTCACAACAATTGTATCAAATTATATCTAAGTTTGTAAAATTTAAAAAGTATAGATAATTTAAAACATTTAAACCTTACCACTAAAAGCTTTTTCCGATGTTCGAAACTGTTCGGTTTTTATGCGCCTTTCTCCGAACAGCATTTTTCCCCTATATTTCAAATAATTCAAAAAATGTGGCAACTCTTGGTCCAGTATATAGGCAATATGGGTATCAAAATTTTTGTTCTCTTGAGTCCTTAACCCTGCTTACAAATAAATATAGTTTTCGTAAATTAAAGACAAGTTTTCATACAAAAACAAATGTATTGCTAACCCTACTTTTTAAACCTAAAAGTGAGCTTGGGCAGCTAAAGAAACTAGGAGGAATTCGGGTCTATATACCTCTCCTGTCAAGAATATTGTTGATATGGCACCACATATAATTTAATGTAACTTTCTAATGTGTCATATATAATCATATTGGAATTAATTTAAAAAATATGGGAAGCATGGAACCTAATATTATAATAATTAAGTTTTTTTGGAACACTGTATGGTTTTATAAAATATGATAAAATAATATTTTTAATATAAGAGCAATTATGTTGAATTATAGACGAGCCCATATACAACTTTATAATGAATATATATTTATATATAATTAGGCATATTAAATAACCCTAGGGTTGCCAGATTTAAATTTGCAAAATGTTTGACATTCACAAAACAAAAATCTTGATTTTGAACAAAAATCTTGACAATTAGAAGCAACATTCAAAGATCAATAGTTTCAGTCACTTCGGTAGTTAATAAACTATTTGTTTTTCCACACACACCCAGAAAACAGAATTGGTCGTACACACAGATAAAAATTTTACTATTTGGCAACTGAAATTCTGTTACTACGCTCACATTCGGTTATTAAGAATTTTTGTCGGTTGGCACAACTTATCATTAGCTTTCATAACAAAGTTTGGTTAATGGAACTAATTTTTAATTACAACACCTAGAACATTCAGAAATATAATGTAAATATCGTTGTGCTAACTGAATTCATAAGTTCTTACGATTAAAATACACTTTTAAATTCTTTAGGCGCTTTTTTTCTCTGTGTGTATCAACTGTATTGGTGGCCAATCGAATTGTTTGGACTTGACTTAACACCCCTTCTGCGATTACATTTTATCTACTAATTTAAGTTGGAATGAACATTGTTTAAGACAGGCTGCTTCTGACAAAGTTCTAGAATAATATGTTTTCATTTTCAGATTTTCAGCTTAACATTTTGATTAGGATGGGCACTTTAGAAGCCTTTTAAATACCGGTTATACCACGTTTCCGCTGGAAAATTCAATAAGTGTATTTTCAGTGCATTAGCCCACATCGCAAAAAACCTACATTTCAACTTTTTAGCCAATAGTCGTAAAACGGAACTTTTTTCTCTTTTCTACTTCTTTCATTAAAGATCCCATTTTAGTAAAAGTCTACATTTTGGACGATGTTTAATCAGTGAGTACTTTTTGTTTGATAAGGTTTTTGGAAATAACCCATCCCTGTCACATAAAACTTGTTATATGTGTTCTTCGAATTTTCAGTTTTTTAGATTTTTTAAAAAAAAGTTATCATTTGCGTTCATAGTAACTTTTTTTTTGGAAACGTTACTTTTTGTAAAAGCGCTTTTTTAAATACTTTTCTTGGAAAAAGTACTTTTTTGGAATAATTACTTTTTTTTTTTGTAGAAAATATACTTTTTGAAAAAAGGTATTTCTTTAAAAAAAATGTTTTTTAAAAAATATACCTTTTTGGAAAAATATATTTTCGGAAAAAAGGGATGTTTATGAAAAAACGAAAAACTTTTTCCACTTTTGTACTCTCCGCTGGAATATCGAAAAATTCCCTCTTATTGGAGGTCTCCTTCCCAGGGGGGATATATATACCAAATTTAAAGTTCTTAGATCCAGTGGTCTAATCTGGGCGATGTTGTGTCAGTCTCTCATTCAATTGGTCACTCACTCAGATTAATCTTTTTAAACTCCCCAACAAAAACACACATTACCAAATAATAAGTCTAGTAATATCCAGTCTAGTAATTACCATTTATAATATAATTCGAAATATGAATTATAATTAAAGGGTCCGCCAAATAACTTTTTTTTTTTTTTTTTTGAACTCCTGAACCAATTGGACTTTGTATGGCGTCATACCAAGGTCTTTATGCAAACTTCGTCTCAATGATGTCTCCGAAATGTTCAATTGTTGAGAACGACGGTGAATTGATGTTGATGGCGCTTCACGCACACTTTCTGCCACAGCAGCAATATTCTCGGGTGTACGCACTGTTTTTGGCTTTCCACGCTTTGGTTTATCGATGAGGATGCCAGTTTCTTTCACTTTTTTCAGAAGATAACGAACATACGGACCATATTCGTTCAGCGGAAGAATAGAACTAATTATCTGTCAACTAAGTGTTACCATTGACGAAATAAGCACTAGTGAAAAAAAAACGTTAGATGGCGGACCCTTTATAATGGGTTACCTATATGAATAATAAGACATTACCAGAGGGAAAAAATTAAATTTAAAAACAATATTATTAAATTTTTTTAAAACATAGTCTAGCAGGGAATCGACCCCGTGTCGTCAGATGATCGGGCGGCTGCTCTATAACCTAAGCTACCAAGGCATATAACATTTGTTAGTCTAAAATATAAATGCATTTTTCTTCTATGTAAATTCCTTCAAGATATACCAAAACCAAAAAATACCTTACCCTTTAGCGTACAAAAATACGAATTATAATGAGTCTAAAAATAGATTTCCAAAAAATGTTTAATCATTATATTTTTTCTGGAAGTAATAAGATGAATATCTTTTATTGTTTACTAATTATTTATTATATAAGATTTAAATATTATAAGATTCTTATTGGTAACCCATTATTTTATTACATAAATTAATGCAGAAGGTAATAAGTACTTATTACAAAGTAATGTATAAAATAATAAGTAGTCATTGCCGTGTTTTTGCTGGGTTTTTAGGATGTGACAACACATTTTAACTTAAAATTAAAACTTTTTTTTTTTTACTACAGTTTGTCCAATTTACTATTGTAAAAAATACTGGAATAAAAATTTATTTGATATTGGTAACCTCAATACTGTTGTTAGAAATTGTAAAATAAATATTATTTAAACATAATTTGTATAATAATTGCATTAATATAAATACAATCATCGAAATTTTTAATGTTGCAAAATGATATATTTAAAATAAATTCCATAATTCACACATGCTTTATTTGTTTTCATAACATTATTATAGGCGCCACCTGTTCCAAATCTTTTCAAACTAATTTAAGATTAGTTTTATGTTTTGAACTGTCTTTTTTTTTTGATATAAACGCGTCTGTTACCAATGGTTAATTCTATAAAAATTTATATTGTAGGCACTTCTTGTCATTTCTGATGATCGCCTTTAATGCACATTTAACCCCCTTTTTTGGTAAATTACAAAAATCATATTTACACACAGAAAACAGAACCAATTGCTGCAACCGAATTTTTTGCCAACCGAATTTTGATAGTTACATTTACTAATATTTATTTTCTCAGAAAGTCAATTGAAGTCATTAATATTTGGCTATGAGTACTGACTATTCAATTATACATACGGAATTAAAAGAAAATACATGTTGTCACAATTGAATTTATTAAGTAGATCGAACCGAATTTAATTAAGTAATACACCATATCCAATGTTTTTATTTTTATTTATTAAAATAAATATACAGTCAATATAAATATGATAGAAATAAAGAGTAGACCGGTCTACTTGTAAAAACCCGTCAGCGCGATTAGAACAAAGTACTTTTTGCAAAAGTATATGTTTTCAAGTACAAAAAGTATATGTTTTCAAGTACATATTTCAAAGAAACTATCATTTTTCAAAAAAAAAGTAACTTTTTCACACAAAAAATATAATTTTTCAAAAAAAATACCTTTTCGAAAAACTAAACTTTTTCAAAAAAAAAAAATCTTTTTTCAAAAAAAATACTCTTTTTTTAAAAAAAAGCATCGTTAGTATATCTTTTTTTTAAAAGTACAATTTTTACAAAAATATACATTTAAAAACAATGTCACTTTTCCAAAATAGTATCTATTCTCAAAATAAGTACATTTATAAAAATAGTACATTTTTCCAAAAAAAGTAAATTGTTCCAAAACGAGTACCTCTCCAGAAAAGTATCTTTTTCAAGCAATAACCCTTTTAATAAAAAACATCCTTTATAAAAAAATATCTTTTTCCAAAAAAGAACCATTTAAAAAAAATGTCTTTTCTTAAAAAAAGTACGTTTTTAAAAAAAGTTAGTTTTTCAATAAAAGTGACTTTTTTAAAAAAAGTACCATTTTTAAAAGGGATTTTTTTTTGTGAAAAAGTATTGTTTTGAAAAGGGGGTACTTTTTTTGAAAAAGGTACTTTTTTAAAAATTTACTGTTTTGAAAAAAATACTGTTTTGAAAAAGATACTTTTTTTCAAAAATATACTTTTTGTAAAGATGATACTATTTTGAAAAGGTTAGTTTCTTCAAAAAGAGTACTTTTTTTTGAAAAAATATACTAATTATTTATATTTTTTTAGTCATTTTTTTTTTTAATGTGATTTTGTGTTTAAAAATCATATATTTTTATGCAAAAAGTATTTTGTTTTAATCGCGCTGACCGGTTTTTACGAGTAGACCGGTCTACTTGGTTTTCGGTGTAGCCAGGTTTTCTGGGATTCCCGTGTTTTCGTTCTACCCGGTATTTCGGTCTATCCGGGTAAACCGAAGACCGGGAAACTCGGAATAACGGTCTAGACCGTAGGCTCTACTTTAAAATTATAAAACATCTTTTCGAAACTGCGCTAGATAGAGCAATATCGTTACTAAGTAGTTGTGTTAACATGTTAGTTTTCTTCAATTTTACCCCATATTTGAAGCACCCGTTTTTATAATTTAAGAAGAAAAATGTTGCGCATTCTAGTAATCCGTCGTACAAATATATTTTCAATTCTGAAAGAAAAACGAGCAACTACAATAATTTTCTTTGTACACAAAATTTAAGCTTACCACATCAGCATCTTCTTCTTGTTTTTTGCAACTATTCCATCGTGTTTGTTTAATTTTATTCCGTATTTTCTAAGAATTTAAAATTTTTGTTCTGTTTTACTAAAAATTTTTTTGTTTCAATTTTCTTTTTGTTATTTTTAAATAATTAATTTGACATCAATAGCAAATAACAATTATTTTTTTCAGAACAAGGTATGATAGTTACGGCAATTGGGAGCAAGGGTTATAGTTATAATAAAACTGCTGTGTTTACTGAAGATTTTTTTTTATAGTTGCATCGACTAGTAGTTTTCCCAACCATATTTAAAATTTTATAATTAGGGAAATCAACCAATTGTCTGTCAATAAGAAAGTTAGTTTGTTAAGGTAATTTTTAAACTTGCACTAGACAAGCTAACTGGTCCTGATTAACATTTGTATGCACTCACAGCTAAAATATTTGTTTAACAACTTAAATAATGTAATATCGAACGAATTCCAACTGATCTTTTCCCTGTGTGTATATGCGTATTAAATTGTGTTTTTTTTTTATTTATTCATTCTTAAACAGCGGCCTTAATGCATTTTTTATAAAAGTCAGATGCAAAAATTATTTTTTCAGCAAAAATAATAGTATTTTTTTTTTTATGTTAGTTTTTTCGAGTATAAATAAAAGTTATTTTTTGACATATATTTGTTTGCACAAAAATAAAAGTTAATTGTTGACTTTTATTTTTCTGAGACAAAATAAATGATATTTTTGATATTTATTTTTTTTTTTCTATTTTTTCGCTTCTTTGTTTGAAAGAGATAATTTTTTTTTTTTTTTTTTTATAAATGCTTTCTTTATTTGCAATCTATCTTAAGACAAGACAAGCTAATTTGATAAAAAAAAATAAAGTATTAAATAACAGGAGCTGTGTAGTTCCAATGATCTACATAGCTATATAAAGGTAAAAAATGGCTTAAAATATATTTATATTTTTACGACATAAAAAGGCAAATCTAAAACGTGTGCCCGTTTTAATCTTCTCGTTTCATTTGTGTCATCTAAAAGTGAAATAGCCAGTGGATTTATATGATTACTCAACCTTTGCAGATAGTTCTCGCTAAACCATCGGATTTCTTCTCTAACTGTTGGCATACTGAGATCTTTAATTATAGATTTGTTTGTAACGAACCAAGGAGCGTTAGTTATACGTCTTAGAGTTGTTGACTGATACCTTTCTAAAATATCAATATTGGATTTACTTGATGTACCCCATAATTGAATACCGTTTGTCCAAACCGGTTTTAGGATGGCTTTATAAATTCTAATGGTGTTTTCTTTTCTGACAAAAAAATGTTGCATTTTTATAAGTGACATTTAAATAATGTTGTCATAACCCTCTTAATATGTTGCCATATTCATAGTCACAATAAAACATGAATTTATACAAAAAATGCTGCCCTGCTTTAGAACAGCTGATTTGTGTATAAAAGAAAACAAGTTGAAAAATAAAAAAGCGGCAAATTGCAAATTGGCATTCAAATTGTTTTTAATTAATTATTTTTTTTTATTTAAAATGGATTCAGGAATTGATGCAAGCACAATATTTCGCTCCTGCAGAACACACATTTCCTCTTCATCTGATGATGAGGAAGAATCCATTAGTACCCCAACAACATTGTTTACGCATATCACTACAGCAGCTTTTTCCATTTTTAGCAATTTTAATGTATATTTTTTAAAATTATTATAATTTATAAAACAAAATTTGTAAATTTTCGTCTTTAAATATTTTTTTTTTTTTCAAAACAAAACTATAAAATCAGCTGTTTTATAGTGCGACATTTTCACCCCATCATTTTATAAAGGGCGAAAATGGCAACATTTTTGCATGTTAATAGGGCGACATATTTTTAAAAGAACATGATTCCTTTTTAAAGTGCTGTCAATTGTTTAGAAAAGAACACAAAAAGTGCAATTTTTTAGAAAGGGCAAACAAAATGTTACATTTTTTGCCAGAAAAGAAAACGCCATAAGTTTATTGTTTAAGTTTAATTGTTATTTCGGACGCAGCAACCAGTTTAATTTACGTGTTTATATCTTTAAATGTTCTTTTTTAGCTTTGATATGGGCTTTCCAAGTTAGTCGTCGATCTAAATTCATTCCCAGATATTTAACGGTGTCTTTTTGTGGAAATTCTTCCCCGTAGATAGATATTGCAGAGCAATTACCTCTTCTTAATGAAAAAGTAATGTGGTTGGTTTTACATTGACTAGTTGCAACTATTGCAGTGTCATCAGCGTAAGTAGCTAGTGTAACATCGTTGGTAACGGGGAAATAAAAAATTCCAATGAAGCTAATTTTGTCGGAATTACGCACATTTTTATGTGAAACTGTAGAAAATTTATAAGTTTTGTAAAAAAAAAATTATTTTATTCTTTTATTATAATTAAGACTAAAAGTTATTTTTTCAAGAAAAAATAAACGTAATAAAATAACTTCTAGTTTTGCTAAACAAAAAACTCAAAAGAAGAGCCAGGGCCGAAAAAGCTACAACTCTAAATAAAACGTGTTTGTTTGGCAATTACTACTTTTTTTAATATTTGGGTTTTATTTTTTTATTGGCTTTGCATGACTTATTTATTTCAAATCAAACAAAACTATAGATGACGATTTTTATATCTTTCTTCAATAATAGTAAAAGTTAAGTTGTGATTTTTTTACACAATCAGTAATAAAAGATTATAAATAAAAATTAAAAGCTCGGTAACAACTAATGTATTTTTTCCAGATACCCTCAAAGGGCATCATGTCAACAGAATATGAATTAAAAAATGTTTAAAAATAAAGCTAAAAAATATATTTTAAAGTTATGGTACGTTTTCCCTTAACTACAAAATTTAGATTCTTTTTGTGATTTATTTTAAACCTATTTCGGTACATGGCTCCCCATGTACTTATTGTTCATATATTCTTGACGAAGACATGCAAAATACAAATTTTCCTATTTTATAGCAACATTGATATAATATTTTAATGTGCTTTAGGCATTACATCATTAGTCTCATTGGTTTTAGAACATATCCTATGTATATTAGAGAGCCTCAAAAGAAGTGTAGATTTCTAAGATACAATCGATGGCATATCTTAATATTTTAGTTTGATATTTTAAATATATATATCAGACTTGGTCGATTTCAACTACATTTCAATTACAATTAAATTACATGTAATAAGTAATTGCCTTTTTTTAATTACAATTACAAGTAATTGTAGTTGAAATGAAGGACTATAAAAAATTTCAATTATAAGTAATTGTCATATAAAAAACTCAATTACAATTACATGTAATTGTAATTGGAAGGAACGGAATTATTAATTACATGTAATTGCAATTGAAAATTTTGAATTGCAAGTTAAATAAAACTACTGATGTGTTTCGAGAAGAGGTAAATTTCGGTAGAGATAAAAAAAAAACGGAATATATACACCCAAAAGCGTTTTTATTGGTTAGTTACAATGGATAATTAAGAGAAATAAAATGTTCTCTTTTATTAATTTTTCTTCGAAAACACTTTTTTTTTATCGCAGAGTAGTAGGATATATAAATTAAATCGCTTTGAAATACTAAAATAACTGCTTTAAACAGCTATTAAAAATACTGTAGTTGGTTGCAGTTTTTATTAAATAACTGTCATAATTGTTATTCTGTATTATTTTGTAGAAAAATTGTAATTGAAAAATGGGAAATACATGGAATTAAAAAAAGGAATTGGTTTTTCAGAAGTAATTATAAGAAAAATGTAATCATTACATAAAAAATAAATTAATTTCGAAAATGTATTCAATTACAATTATTATCCATAAGTCCGTGACTTTTTAAATTAAACAAAGTTTTTTTTTTGCAAAAAAAAAATTATTTTTCAGCATAATCTCCTTTTAGCTCATTACACTTAGTCCAATGTTTCTCCAATTTTTGTATCCCTTCCAAAAAATAGGATTTTCAAGGTCCATAAAATAGGTATTTGTTTGATCAATAATTTCATTGTTTGGAGCTAAATCTCCTTCCACCGAGATATTTCTTTAGGTTTGGAAATAGGAAAAAGTCACTAGGGGCTAAATCCGGAGAATATGGCGGATGAGGTACCAATTCGTAGCCCAATTCATGGAATTTTGCCATTGAGACTGCACAAGTGTGCACCCGTGCATTATCTTGACAATAAAGAACTTTTTTCTTGGCCATATGGGGTCTTTTTTTTTAATATTCGCCATTTATTGCAATCGATGTGGATTATCCCGCGTGCATCCCAAAAAACTGCTGCCATCACCTTATTGGCCGAAAAACTTACCTTGGCCGTCTTCGGAGCCGGTTCACCCGGAGAAACCCATTGTTTAGACTGCTGCTGGGTCTACGGAGTGTTGTAATGGATCCGTGTTTCATCCACAGTTACAAAACGCCGCAAAAACTCATTCGAATTGCCGTTAAACAACTCCAAATAATCCTTTGAAGCTGTCACACGATTACGTTACAGACAGCTTTTTTCAACCCAACTGATCATTTAAAATCGAAACCACACTGCCATATGAAATGCCTATGGCATCAACAATCTCACGCACTTTTACTCTTCGATCGTCCAACACCATATCGTACATTTTCGACATTTTCGGGTGTATTGACCTCAATTGGCCGTCCAGAACGTTCAGCGTCATTTGTACTTGTGCGACCACAATGAAAGTCAGTAAACCACTTTTTTACCATTGAAATCGATGGTACAGAGTCCCCATAGTATTTATCAAGCTTGACGGTTTTTTTTTCGTAAAAAATAATGTTTAATGAGCACTCGAAATTCACTTTCAAAATTCCACGAGGTTGTATGTTATGAACAGCTGTTAAACGCAAAATTTGACAGTAGTCTATTAACAGGTGATAATGACAAAAAATATAGCAATAATAATAATAATTATAATATAATCACAATGAAACCAATAATAACAATAATAATAATATTTTAAAGTATGATGAAGTAGAAAAGCTGTATAGATAATTTATAAAAAAGATGCTACTTTTGCCAAGTAACACCCCGAACTATATGCTTTATCTAGAAACAGGCCAACATTCGTTATACCTTGAAACTTTAAAGTTACACTTCAGTTATATCAACAAAATACTACGTCTTCCTAGCAACAGATTACCTCGTATTGTTGCTGAAAAGATAATATCTAATAAAACATACTGGGCTGACGAATGGCTTAATTTATGTAACAAAATCCAATTTGTTCCAGCAAACTCTAATATTCCTATTAGTGAATATTGGAAACCTATACTGCAAGCTCTAGATAAAAAAGAAAGAGAGATCTTAATATCTGACGCTAGGGCATCCCAATTTCATGATCTTTACCCACAACTAAACTATTGCATGGTTCCAATAACTACTTCACAATTTTCATCACGTACTACTAGCTTATTGATACGAGTAAGAGGGGGACTACTTGATTTAAATGCCCGCGCCTTTAAAAACTCGACGACTGGTATATGTACACTATGTAACCTAGACGAATCTGAAAACACACTACACTTTATCGGCAATTTTCCAATATATAACGAATTCCGGCTAAAATACTTTAAAAAACGTAGTCTAAACACAAATGAAGTTGTAAACATACTAAATGGCTGTGATTATGATTACATTACGTTATGTAAATATATTGAAACCTGCCTTAAATACAGAAAACTTATTATAAATGAATTTTACTAGAAAAAAAAAAAAAAATGTATAATACTAAATTGAATTTTTGGAAATATAAAAAGCTTTAATTTGCCAATCTGGCTCACAACTGTAATGTTAAGCCAAATATAGATATGTAAACATTTTGTAAATATATTTTATGTTATGCATTCTTTATAATAAATATCTATTAAATAAATAAAAAATAATAATAATATTAATTGTAATACTAATAGCGATCTTATTTATGTATTAAAATAATTCATAATATTATATTTAATAAAAAACCCCTGAAATTCATGAAAAGCTCTATTTTTTAGTTTGAATTTCTTTAAATATCCACTCCACTTTGGGTTCTTGAAGAGGGATGAACGAATTTTTTGTTTCAGTACCAATGCAAGGCCTGTGTCATTATTTTGGAACGCATAACGTATTTTTAAGAAAAATTTTATTAGCTTTAAGTAAAACCATTTTTTCAAAATTGTCATCAGTTTATCTTTGTCGCCGGGGGTGTTAAAATGATGCCAGCAAAAGAAAAAAATCTTACTAGTGGTTCTGAAGATGTTAAAGAAGTATTTGACCGCTGAAACATTTTTGAAATAGTTGGATAGTTTTTCAAACATTGTAGTGAAGAATCTATGTCGTGCAAGTAAACCCGAAGTTCAATTTCAATATCAGTATATCCTAAGTTTGAACGGGTTGGAGGAAGATCTACAGTATATAAAATAAAAAGAATGTGAAATATTTATTGTAAAAAATAAAAAATGTCATAAATGTCAGACTCCGGAACTTTTCAGTTTCCGAAATATGACGTCATGAAAATTTTAAAGAACACTAAAATGTATCTAAAGTATAGTTACCAAATTGACTACAATTGACGTGTGGGCCTTATTTTTTAGGTTAAAATATACTCTTTACTATGGTATGCCTATTGATGTTTTTCATAGAAGGGTCAAAGGTAATTTTTCAGGGTCTTGAATTCAAATGCCCATATAAAATGCGCATTTTTTATTTATTAAAGAAAAAAATATATGCTAATAATTGAAATCTCCTCTACATTTGTGTGAAAAATTCAGGGTGGTATCCCGGTTGGTCTCTAAGTTATATCCAAAACTACGATAAAAGTATGAGAATCGTCCTAGTTTAAATGAACACATCACCCTGAACATTTTTGTAACATCCCACAATATCAATGAGCGCCGGGCTAAAAAAGTTTCTTTTTTTTCTAAAAAAACATCTAAAAAGATCGAAGCTTATCTGCTAGTAACACACTGCTACAAAAAAAAAACTCTTTTTGTCAGAACTTGAAAACCGACCTAGCGGGGGTTGTATTCCTAGGTGAGGACATACAAAACCCGTTTTTAAAAATTTTGAAACACCCTGAAAATTTTGAGTTATATTCAAAAAACTGTTTAAGGTAGGTCGTAGGACTTTAGTACCTCTAACTCACACTTTTTTGACCGATTTTAAAGTGTTAAACAGTTTTGGAAAGAATTAAGCTTTCATGAAATGTATTCATAAAATATATATTCCAAGAAATTAGGTAATAATTTTTCAAATTCAACAAGAGTTATTTTAATTTTTTTCTATGAAAACCAATCTAAAGACAATTTTATATAGAAAAAAACGAGATATTATTTGTTTAAATTTGTTAACCTACGTTAACATGTATAATTAAAAACAGGTGTTAATGAAAAGTTGAATAACTTCTACAATTTTCATCCGATTTGAAAAATGAAAACTATGTTTTGTTAAGAACTAAATTTTCTTTATACATTGGTATACATTTTTATAAGCAACGAAAAGCTACTAAAATCAAAAAAGGTTATAATTTTCGTTTTTTTTTTGCAGATATTCTTAACAAAAACAATTCTTATGACTTACAAATGTATCAAAAAATGCACGATATTTTAAAGCGTAATCAGTTTTCTTTCCAAACCCGTTAAAAAAATTTAAATCGGACAAAAACTGACTGAGTTACAGGTCGATAAGTTGACGAACATCACTGAAAACGGTTTTTTTTAGAATAACTTCAAAAATGACAATATTTTTGTAAGAAAGCTTGGCTAAAATTTAAGAAATTCAAATTTTTTTGTATGTAGTGTTAAAGTACTCGAGTAAATACAAATTTTGATAGCCTATGCTGTGGGCCCAGGATTGCCACTTATTCTAAATATATAATATATTTGTTATAAAAGCTATTCGGGAAAAGTCGTATTAAAGCCGAACGTTTACGAAAATGAAATTGATGAAATTAAATAAGCATAATTATATGTTAATTTGAAGTCAAACCAACAACAACAACTTCCAGTACAAATGTGATATTCGAAAAATAGTTTTTTTAATAACAAAAATTAGATTTGCGAATCTACAAAATATACGTGTTTAATAAGAGTATATGTTTTTTTCTTTACAAGATTCCTTGTAAGTTGAAAAAATAAATCAGTGTCTGGTTCAAAATTAAATTTGCTACATAGAACATTATTATATTTTTCTTTTGTATAAAGCAAACTTTTTATTTAATAACAAAATTTTAAATTTTTTCATAAATTTGGATTTGTTTGCAAATATATTCGAACGGTTTTTTAACTTTAGTAAAAATATGATTTGTTGAAGCTTCAGTAAAACTAGACGAATTAAACGAAAAACAAAACAATAGAGCCGAAATATTTAAGGAGTCATCATAAAACATGATAATAACACTATGCAACAAAAAAAGACTTTTTGAAAAACACAAGATCTTGGCTATATAGGTTCGATTCTACTACCAAAAGGTAGTAAAACCCTATACTCGGTTTGTCCAGATTGGTGACCAATTCCTTTTTATGGGCCTCTAAAGTTTCTGAAAAGCAGTGGGACCCTCAAAATATGGTATCATTAGTGTTTGCCCTAAATCTTAATAAGACTTGGTGCTACGGCTTAACTATATTTGGCAATAATGTGGCTAACAGTCCACAGAACAAATTCTTTCAACATTTTATGCCAAAAAAATATTTTTTTCCTGGAGTTTTTTTGAAAAAACATAGGAAAAAAATATGTTTTTTTCACTTTTTCCAGTATTACTTACAGGGACTGTTAAATTTTTCCTAACAATATTTCTCAAAAGTGTAGCCAAGGTAACGCCGAACAACTCTTCTGAACATACCAATACAATCTGAACGTGTTTAGGCACTCTAAACAGCTCATAAAGGCCACTCTGCACCTTAAAAATTGTCGTTTTTGACTAAAAAAATCCACAAAAAGCCCCCGCAGTTGCCTCTAGATGGATAAAATGTAAGACCGACCCCCATTAAACTTTTATTTGGATTTCTGTTTTTTACAAGAAAAATATTTTTTTTGTACGAACTTATGCTTTTGTTTTTTAATTTATATTTTATTATTTAAAGTTTTTTTTTTGTACATGTATATTAGGGCTTTACGTTTTTAAATTTTTTGCAAATATCAAAATTGGCATAGCACAGTCGCATAGGCCATGAAAAACTATGAAGACAAATGTTTTTACTTTTTCGCGAATGTCAAAAAAGTACACGCACCAATCGCGATAAAATTTGGAATTATTATTTTTGAAAACTGCAATCAAAAAATTACAAAATATTGCTATTTAATGTATGCTTTCACTAAAGACGAACCCCAAACTAAAATTTAGGGGGCGGTAAGGTATCCACTACCTCAATAAAAATATTTTTGCAAAATTTAAGTATATATATATTTATTTATTTGTTTTTCTTTAACTTTTTGCACACGTGTTATTCCGATTACTGAAGTTTTTGAATGAATTTTCGAGATAAAATTGTTATTTAAAAAATTATCTGGGTAAAAAATATCGCCCCTCTAAAAAAATTATACCTGATCCAAAACTTTAATTGATACATGTTGCATAGTTAAGGAAAACGCAAATTGTAATGCTATTGTTCGCGATCGCAGGAACGATAAAACTTAAAAATATTGAAATCAGCAGCACAAGAAATGTAACAATAACAATTAAAGTAAAAAACATCTTTAACTCGGCTGTGTCGAATCCTTATACCCCAAATATGTAAAAAAAATAAAAAAAATTGCAGGGAGTTTTCGGAGGTGTGGGGGGTTGTTGGTAGTCGGTGAGTTATGTTGGGGGCACCTTCCCCACGCGATAAATGTTTACAAAATCATTTATTATGCTTTTTCCACTTAAGTAATACAATTTAATTATTATTTGAATTCATTCTTATATCCACGCCCACTTTGAACTAACTCTGACATAAAAAATGTTTCATTTGTTAAACAAAAATACAAAAAAACGTGCAAAAAAAATTGCAATAAAAGTATAGTCTAGCCAAAAACACACATTTTAATGTACACGTTGGTCTTTATGAGCTATTTAGTGTGCCTAAACATGTTCAGATTGTGTTGGTATGTTCAGAAGAGTTGTTCGGCCTTACCTTGGCTACACTTTTGCCAAATATTGTTAGGAAAAATTTAACAGTCCCTGTAAGTAATACTGGAAAAAGTGAAAAAACATATTTTTTTCCTATGTTTTTTCAAAAAAACTCCTGTAAAAATATATTTTTTTGGCATAAAATGTTGAAATAATTTGTTCAGTGGACTGTTAGCCACATTATTGCCAAATATAGTTAAGCCGTAGCACCAAGTCTTATTAAGATTTAGGGCAAAAACTAATGATACCATATTTTGAGGGTCCCACTGCTTTTCAGAAACTTTAGAGACCCATAAAAAGGAATTGGTCACCAATCTGGACAAACCGAGTATAGGGTTTTACTACCTTTTAGTAGTACAATCGAACCTATATAGTCAAGTTCTTGTGTTTTTTTCACTGGTGCACAGTGTAATTATTTTCATGGGGGAAAATTTGTTAAAAATACTCAAAATGAGGTACTCTAATATAAGTAATTGTAACTTTTTAATACTAGATTTATGCTCTGTATTTAAATACAAGCATTGCATTAACAATTTTTATTTCATTACACCTACCCATTAATTTACGCTATAGTTTTTGCACGATTTGCTTTTAGGAGATTTTTAAACTTACTTTGTAAAAAAAATGTTATATATTTTTTATAATATGAGGAAGACAAAGTAATCCTATATACACGAAACAAAAATCGGTAGGAAAACTGTTCGTTATACTATTTTTCCATTCAAAATTTGTAAAAAAAAAAAACATTATTTTATCTCTTTGAAATAGGCGTGGTAGAGAAGATTAAGCATACTTTTCTAAAAATCATATCTACATTGTAAATTTTTTATTGAATTAGACTGCGCAGTTTCTGGTAACACAACCTTCATCAGTAATCCTTTTTGACAATACTGTAATTATTTGTTATGGTTTTTATTGTTTGATTGCATCTATATGAAATGTTTATTTATTAAATGCAATCCTGACCGTGGCTTGAACCTGCTTTCTTTGCCACATGCACTTCGCACTACACTTTAGACAGAGGCTCTAACCAATTGATCTAAAGTAGGTCGATTTTTGCTGTTTCTTAAAACCAGTTTCAATTACACGGGGTCGATTTTACATTTAATTGTAATTGCAGAAGATAGCTAAGACAAACACCACAACAATTCACAATTGTTAGAAAATCATATGTAATCTAATTTCCACTATTTCCCACATTTTGTGAGTTGGCGCAACTATGATGTATTTTTTGTACATACGGTAGTTTGGCTATTCACGTAGTTCGGGAAGAGTTGCCAGGGAGCAAATTTTTGATATATTTTATTGGGGATTTTTGAATTTTATTCATCGTCTTCTTAGACAGTGTGCGATTAATACTATAATTAATATGCACATATTTTTCAATTGTTTGAGATAGGCGTGGTAGAGAAGATTAAGCATACTTTTCTAAAAATCATAACTACATTGTAAATTTTTTATTGAATTAGACTGCGCAGTTTCTGGTAACACAACCTTCATCAGTAATCCTTTTTGACAATACTGTAATTATTTGTTATGGTTTTTATTGTTTGATTGCATCTATATGAAATGTTTATTTATTAAATGCAATCCTGACCGTGGTTTGAACCTGCTTTCTTTGCCACATGCACTTCGCACTACACTTTAGACAGAGGCTCTAACCAATTGATCTAAAGTAAGGTCGATTTTTGCTGTGGCTTAATACCAGTTTCAATTACACGGGGTCGATTTTACATTTAATTGTAATTGCAGAAGATAGTTAAGACAAACACCACAACAATTCACAATTGTTAGAAAATCATATGTAATCTAATTTCCACTATTTCCCACATTTTGTGTGTTGGCGCAACTATGATGTATTTTTTGTACATACGGTAGTTTGGCTATTCACGTAGTTAGGGAAGAGTTGCCAGGGAGCAAATTTTTTTTTTTTGATTTTATTGCAGATTTTTGAATTTTATTCATCGTCTTCTTAGACAGTGTGCAATTAAAACTGTAATTAATATGCACATATTTTTCAATTGTTTGAGATAGCATGAGTAAACAGTATATACAAGTATGGCATGAGTGAGAGTATAAATTTTAACTTGTAAAATATATTTGGAAAGAATTCGGCACTTTTTTTAAATGATACTTAAGTAGCTAACCATTTTTAGAATTCGGTAAAAACCACAATATTTAAACAAGTATAAAAAAATTTTTTATTAAAAAAATTCTTTTTGCGATAGAAAAACACAGTATTAAATATTATTCTAAATATTAAAATAATTGAATAATTTTCATTTTCATTATATATTTATAATTCCAACTACTATGGCAGCCCTGGTGACCATATCATTGTAGACTCTGTTTTAAAGGATAAACCGGGTGGCAGCGGTAATCCATGGGTACTAGGGACTTAACTTTTTAACATTTTTTGCAAATATTAAAAATAGCGAATAGGCCACAAAAAACAATGAAGAAATACGTTTTTACTTTTTCGCTGGCATCAAAAACAGTTCACCATCCAAGAGCGATGAAGTTTTAAATTTGTGTTTTTTTATTTTTTAATAAAAAATATCATAATTACATTTTGTTTTATATATGTCCAAAAAAATAGAACCGAAATTAACAATTAGGGGTGGAGGGAAAGATTTCCGCCAACAGCGAAATTTTAATTTTTTCCAATTAATTTAAATATATTTGAGTCATAAATATTTCGGCTTACGCAAAAATTAAATTTAATTTTAAAAATATATTAGAAAATTAAATATATTGTTATTGTTAGAAAATAAATTTGTTGGGTGAAGTCTTTTTTCAAAAAATTTTTATCTAACTAAGATAACACAAGGCAACAATTTTGAAAAAATTTTAGGGGCTTTGAAAACCACTATACAATTTTGATGTATTGTGGTCCCAGTAGTACAAATATGGTTCAATTTTGAAATTCTATGGAGAGGTTTTTTTTTAAAAAATTTTTAAGTAAAATTATAAATTTTTTTAGACGTTTCTCCACATAATTAATGATAACTAAAAAAAAATTAGTCCGATATTATTCAAATAAATTTAGAAAAACTGAAATTTACATAGCCTTTAATCCGTTAATATATTGCGTTTCAATCGGCTCAGTAGTTTCGGAGTTATAATAAAAAATTGAGGGAAAAAATATTTTTTTTACGTGAAAATAGCAAATTTTTTTGTTTTAAAAAAATCATAAAAAATCGAAAACGGCAAAAATCGTTCAGATTTATTGCTTTATCGCAAAGCCACATGTAATAGGAACAAAATGAGATATCGATCATAAAAATCGATTGATTTTTTTCGAATTTATTCACAATTAAGTGAATTCGCTCATTTTCACCAAATTTTAGTTTTTTGTCTGATATACATAAAATTGAGCAGTTAATGTTCTTCTTTGGATTGATTGAATTTTGAAAACATTTTCCCCATGCTATGTACAAATTTTCACATCAAAAATGCATTACATAGTAACATTCGTGTATTTTTTGGCAAAACCCTACCTAGAATATAGTGATTCTATTCTTCGGAAAGACATTTGTGTTGGATGAGCTTAAATGTAAATAAATAAATAAATTAAATAGTAGAAAATTTATATTTTATTATTCACATTTATTATAATAAATAAAACAAGAAAATAAATAAATAAATATGTATTATAAACTACAAACTCTGAAATTTTCTTTTAGTCGATTTTCTACTATTGTTGAATAACGAAGTGTTACTCTGAATACTCCAGCAAAAATCAGCCATCATGTGTGCATCCCAGCGACCCTGGTATCGTTCCTCCATTGTCCGGATATCTTGGTGGAATCGTTCGCCCTGTTCTTCACTCAAGTCTCCTAGATTTTCAGGAAAACGATCTAAGTGACTGTGCAGGTAGTGTACTTTGATGCTCATGTTGCATCCAAGATTCTGGAAGTGAGTTAACATCTCTTCAACGTGCGCAACGTAATCATCACCCTTGTTATTTCCTAAGAAATTTTGAATAACCCATACAAACGAATCCCATGCATTCTTCTCAATTTCTGACATTGAACTGCCAAATTCAGTATCGTTCACCAATTTGCGAATTTGTGGGCCATCAAATATGCCTGCTTTCAGCTTTTCCATACTTAGATTGGGAAACTTCCTTGAAATATACTGGAAACATTCACTATCTTTGTTAAGTGCTTTAACATATTGTTTCATCAGTTTAATGTGAAGAGGGGGTAATATGATGCGATCTCGGGGCACTAGAGCCACATTTAAACCATTTGGCGTACCTGGAACTAGTGTTTCCCTAGAAGGCCATTGTTTTCTCTTCCAATGTTCTGTTTTAGCTCTGCTGTCCCATAAACATATAAAACAAGGATATTTTGTAAAGCCGCTTTGTTGGCCTAAGAGGAAATTTACCATCTTAAGATCAACACAAATTACCCACTTATGTTCATCATACTTTATCTTCTTCATGACCAATGCAATTACAGAGTATTCTTCTTTTACTTTGGTTGAATGTGCGATCGGCAAGCAGTGAAATTTATTTCCATTATGCAAAAGGACACACAGGTATTAAATGATGTTTGCGTTATCGCAAACACTTCTTGAATGAAATAAAAAGGGTCAAGGAGATCTTATAAATACTGATACTATAATTTGGGATAACCCTTTGTGTGGATACAGTTTGTGTGTGCTGCAAATTTTTTATTATTCCCAAGAATCCTAAAAAACATTAAGGACTTTTATGAAAAAAAAAAAAATCATCCGTTACAGGTAGCTAACGGAAAATAAGAGCACTTCAGCGTACACGCATTTTATTACTATCCTACCGCAATCGTAAAAATTAAACAATCTTTTGTTTATTACTTATTTTTTTTTAATTATTAGAATCATAAAAATGTCATAGAGGTTTTTCCCAAAGGGGTTTTGCCAAAATGCGTGTCGTAAAATGCACCTGAGTTTTTATGTTCTGCATTTTCATTATATAGTAGGTACAATTTTCTACAGTGCTTGTAAATATGCGATACCTTCAATTAATTGTAAATAAAAATGTAAAGCATGCATCGATTTTTATGATCCATATCTAGTTTAATTCGCATGATATGTAGCTTTACTACAAAAAAATAAACAGTAATATTTTTTGCAGTTTTCGATTTTTTTTCCAGATTTTTGTTTTTCAAATTTTTTTTTTTTTTTTGCATTTTTTTTTTTTTTTTGCTAACAATTTGTTTCATAACTTTGAAACTATTTATCGCATTAAAAAAACTTGTACACGTTCTTTAAAGATATTGTAAACCTTAATTTTTGTAAATTTAATTTGACAAAATCGGACTAGTTGTTTTTGAGTTATGACAACATAAGTGGAGAAATGTCTCAAAATATTGTCAATTTTACTTAAAAAATTTTTTAAAAAAAAAATTATCCATAGAATTGAAAAATTTTACCATTTTTGTACTTAGGCAGCCATGATGCATCAAATCTATATAGTGGTTAGTCAAGCCTTTTTTTGCTGTTGACCTGTGTAATTAATCAGAAATTAAGTGTTACACAAAGCTTGGGAAAAATATGCACCGCTAAACAAAGTCTGTGACAAAAGCTTTATAATAGAAAAGGGAATATGGACTAGAACTATTCGATGGATTATACAAAATAAACAGGTTCTACTAACAATGGAGGTATCCCGACCAGAACTCTGAGATTTTAATGATATATATAGGATATATTTAAAGGAGCAAACAAAAATATACAAAAAAAAATATTAAAAAACTGAATTTATTTGCAGGCGATGTTAAAGTGCTGAAGAAAATAAACATTTTGATACCCATATTGCGTATATATCAGACTGAGAATTAGCACATTTTTATTTATTATAAATATAGGGAAAAAGATAAGTCGCATAAAAACCGAACTATTCCGAATTTCGGAAAAAGCTGAATACATTAAAAAGGCATTACTTTTAGCTCAATGCCGCTACAATTAATTAACAAAAACCCAAAGTTAAAAAAAATCTTTTGCAACGCTTTTTTTTTTGCTTCCTTAATTTTTTTTTGAGCTTCCCACTTTTGGATTTCATTTAGTATTAAAAATCTTCTATCACTTGAGAGATAAATTCAACATGTACTATATAGGCGTTCCATCAACTGGCAAAAAATGTAAACCAATTGTTTTTAGATTTAAAATTTTTGGGGTTTTGTGTACCGGGAACTGACGCACCACAGTGTAAGATTTCACCTTCATATTTAGAAAAAATTATATATTTTCGAAAATAATAAAGCTAGATCTATTCAATTTGGTAGAAGATGTTATTGGACCAAGATGCACCTTTGGTAAGAAATTGGTAAAGATAAACTAAAACCATTAAAAATGGGCGTGGGTACGCCCAGAAAAATATTTCGTGCAAAAACTTAAATATGCATTGGTACGTTTAAAATAATCTTTAAAGCAAAGTTGGTAGTCATCAGCTCCACCCCATCCGATTTGCACGAAACTTGGTAGATGTATTTTCCTAATTAGTGTTACAAAACACTTTTCTTTATTTTTTAAAATCCGTTTTTGTTTTTTAATAGCTGCTAAAATTGTATGAGAACTACACTCTTCAAACTATTAAATGCGAAGTCTGATTTTCAAAATTTTTATCTAATTTTAAAGAATATTTTAGTACTCTGAAATATATAAAGCTTAAATATATGTATACGTTTATAAAAAGAATACAAACATTTAAAAACGTCCTTGATCCCCGAATATCTAAAAATGTGTTGAGGAGCATAAAAAAACTCCAAATGCTAGCATTTTATGTATTTTGCACAAAATACGCATAATTTGTTTTTGCTTTTTTATATAGCATTTGACAACGATTTTTTAGAACGCACAAAAAAGGGAAGCAATATCCACAAAAACTCCAAAAATACCTATTTATTTATTTGAAATCAATAAAAGTATTTCATTTTGATACTTTTGAATTTTTAACCCGCCAAAACTTTAGCGCCCCCTTGCAGAAAGTGACATGCTTTATTATTCTGTAGAATCCTGTTTAATGTGCCATGAAATAAAAAAAAAAATTTTGATATTTTTGAAAATAGCCCATATATATAACACATACTTTTGATGTTTTATGATCTTGAACGTAGTGAATACTTGTGCGCACGGAAGCCTTTTGTTTTTATTTATCAAGTTTAGACTTGTCTAGTTCGTGAACGAACTTGTTCAATTGAACTACTGATCCAGTTGACCATTATTCGCTCTTTTAGTTCAACCGTTCATTTCGTTCGTTATACACAATTTTATCTCTTTTTATTAGGTTTATAAGTTAATTTGAAATCCAAATTAAACAGTAAAAATATATTATTTTGACCAAACTCGTTTTTCTTAATTTTTTATTTTGATTAATATATTTTTTAACATTTATCGGTAGGGGTAAATCTATTTTCGTTTATTTCGGTAGCGGTATTTTTGGGATCACGATATTTTATTTATTTCGGTATAAGTTTTTTAGCGTTGACGGTATTTCACTTATTTCCGTAACAGTATTTTAGCGGCAACGTTATTTAAGTTATTTTGGTAAGGATAATGGTTTTACAGTAATGGTAATGTAAGTGAACACCGATATTTTTAAGCTGCGTTGTGCCCGAATTCCAATGGCTGGCTAGTTTATGACCAAAATATATATCTATCAACAGTAACTATTTTTGTTATCTTACAAAATTATTTCCGTAACAGTGTTTTAAGGTTAACACTATTTCAATTACTTCGGTAACGGTATTCTAGCGATAGCTGTATCAAATCTGTTATTTAACTAATGTTATTAATTATTCCATTTTACCACATGAACAAATTTAAGCCGTTGTTGAACTAATGTTTTCTTCTGATATTTAGTTGGATTTTTTTTTTTAAATATTTTGAGAACGCATCTGTTAAAATATAAATATTAACTTGTAACTTTTTTAATGTACGGATTTCGTTTAAAAACAAAGTGTTGTATTGTTCTGTGTTTTGATGTGTATGTAATGTATTTTAAAGTGTGCGGACATTTCCTTTATAAACGTTTGATGTTATTTGTGTATTTTTAGTTTACGAGCGATTATAGGTTGACGGCTTGTATTTTTAATACGTTCATCAAATACTACATGGCATCAAGAAAGAAAACACCAACCAAACAATAATGCAAACATTCTTTATATACTCGTTCACATGACAAGAATGATCGAGAAAAATGAAGTGGAAGGTAAATAACAAAAGTGATATTCAGTGTTTTTATATAGTGTGTGTACGAGAAACAAATTAAATGATTTATATAAATTAGTTTTTGTTAAATTAAAAAAAAATAAATGTGGTAGTAATTTCAGCAGAATATTGTTGAACTGCTTGTAATAAGCTAATATTTAGCAAGATTTTATCTGATATATTGTCGTTTCCATTTAACAGAACTTCTTCTAAATTATTATATTTAAATTAAATTTTTAGCAGAAATTTAGCATTAACTGATTCTCAACATCATTGCAAATTCTGCTGGCGCATATTCAAGTATTATATTCTGTAGTCGTAGCTGATTTTTCAGCTATTTATAAGAGTTTTTTTATGAGTGTATACACACAATTTGTTTAATAAAAAAGACTTAAGGCCCTAATGATATAGTCAGAAAATGTTATTGTTTATTTAATAAGCAATAGGAACACAGTGTACTGACTCATTCCATATAAAAACATCAAAAAAATATCCGATTTACGATCTCTACACCTTTCAATTTTAATCAAACTTGGCATATAATTAAAGTGTCATATAAGTATGCCATCGTACAAGTGGTGGTTAGCTCTAACTGTTGTGGAAATATCGCGTTTTTAAAATATGAAAAAAAAAAATTTAAAATTTATCAAAAGTAGTCGTACATAATCGTTCATATCTTTTTAACGGCTAAAGTTCCGTGATTCGCTGATACCTCATTTTAAAGCCACTGTTATCGTTTCCAAATTAATTTGTGGAGCTTTTCCGGGATTCAAAGTTATGGATAAAAATCTAAAAAAGATACTAAATTTAATAGAAAAAATATTTACATCAACATAAGAATTTTATGAAAAACATAAAAAGTAAAGTTTTGCAAAGGTAGTTGCACATAATTGCCCAGTTCTTTTAAATGATTAAAGCTACAAGTGTCATTTTAAAGGTACTTAAATCGTGGCTTTCCTGCTATGTAGTTTTCCTGTTTCACAAACATAACTAACTTCCTCACTGTAAAATGCATTTTTTTTCAAAATCCCTGGTTTTCTAAAACTGTTAAAAAAATATGTGTTAATCACAAATTATTCTTTTATACTGTCACCAAATCCACATTTGGCATTCCTGCATGTTGCTGAGTTATCGGCTGTTTAGTTAAATTTTTTTACATTTTTATTCATAACTCAGGATACCGTAAGAGCTCCACATATGGATTTAGACACGGCATATGGAAATACTTTATATATAACACATATTTTTTTTAAAATTTTAAAAACCAGTTTTTTTTTTAAATACAACTTTTTGAAGCGCGGTTTTTGAAAACAATGCATTTTGCCGTGAAGAAGTGTATAATTTGTGTAGTCTAGTAAAGCCACAATTAAAGTAGCTTTAAAATGAGGTATCAGTGACTCTCGTAGCTTAAGCCGTTAAAAAGATATTTAATATTAAGTACGAATACTTTTTGAAAATTTTCGAATATTTTTCATATTTTGAAAAGCGATATATTTATAGTTATATGATGTATATATCCTATACCAAGTTTGGTTGAAACAGAAGGGGGGAAATCGAGTGGTTGTTTTTATACACACAGAGAAATAAAGTGCCAACCGAATAGGAAAGTGTATACTAATGATAAAAACTTATAAATTCAGTGCGTACAACGATATTTACATTTGATTTCTGAATATTTTGTGTATTGCAACTAGAGTTCAGTTGAATTAACCTAACTTTGTTGTGACAACTAATGTATAGTATTGCCAACCGTCTGAAACTATTAATAACCGAATTTCAGTTGTCAAAGTGTTCTCTGTGTGTATGTTTTCAGTCTATTCCCAGTGTGCCAAACGGATCCGTTTCGGATCCGTAACGGATCCGCATCTTCGTATTTTCTATCCGTAACGGAATCTGTTACTGATCCGTTACGGATCCGCAAGCGGGAGAAATTCCTCTCGAAAAAACGGATTCAAAAACGGATTTTATGTCCGTTTTTTTGGATCCGTTACGGACTCGTTACGGACATCATATTAGGATCCGTTACGGACCCGTTTGTTTTCATAAAACGGATCCGTAACGGAATCCGTTACTGATCCGTTACGGATCCGCAAGCGGGAGAAATTCCTCTCGAAAAAACGGATTCAAAAACGGATTTTATGTCCGTTTTTTTGGATCCGTTACGGACTCGTTACGGACATCATATTAGGATCCGTTACGGACCCGTTTGTTTTCATAAAACGGGTCCGTAGCGGAATCCGTTACGCATCAGTTTTGGATCCGCAAGCGGGAGAAATTCTTTAAAAAACGGATCCAAAAACTGATTTTATGTCCGTTTTTTTGGATCCGTTACGGACTCGTTACGGACATAATATTAGGATCCGTTGCGGACCCGTGTATTTTAATAAAACGGAATCCACTGCGTGGTTTTAATAAAAAAGATTTAATATTGTGATGAATTTTTTGTTTTAATTTTTTTTTATTATTATTATTAAATTCACAGTCATTTGATAGTAAAGTAAAAACAATTCAGTCAGTTCATTTAAAATTAACATATAAAAGTAAGATACATTAAAAACATAAAAAACAATTCATAGAATATTAAAAAAAGTTTGTTTACAAAAAAATAAATTAATGGCCTAACCCACTGATTCCGTTTTTTAACTCTATTACGGATCCGGAACGGGTCCGTAACGGATCCGCATCCGTTTTTGTGCGCATTGGGTTATGACTAGAGATTCTAGCCTTTACACGAACAATGTTTATTAGTTAAAAATATTTTATTTTTGATTTGAATTAGTTCAATTGTGCCAATTTTTTTTTTTTTTACTTCCCATCGGGTATATAACGGGTAAATACTGGTAAAGCGTTGATCTTGTTCCTTCAAAAATTATAATTTGGGTACTTTTTCTACCCTCTATACATTGGTCTTGTGAGGATTTTCTGTGACGAGAAATAAAACATGTAAGGACCTGTCAGTATATAAAAAGTAATGATCTTGAACGTGAATAATCTTGCTCACATTATAATTTAATAAAAAAGTTTTAAGTAAAAGAATTTTTTTTTTTTAATTTATTCGACATTTTGTTTGATTTAGCTCTAATGAGCAACTGTTTTATTAAATGAATCTTCAAACTTAATCTAACTTAAAATTATAACATAATGTGATAATGTGTATAGGTGGGAATCTGCTTGATAAGCAATATTCACAGTTAAGGTATGCGCGCGTAGACTAAATACCACAGAGTATGGTTTCAAGTGTCATAGAGAAGGTATGACAATGTTGACTCGTCAAATACACTACATTGGACTCCTTACTTGTGTTAATACTGGTAAGCATATAGGTAATAGGTAAAAGTAAGTTGTTATAATTTCCGGACATCCCGTTATATAACCCATTATATGGTAATACTGTTTTGCACTGGTTTTTAAAATGCATTTTCAGAAATGTATTTACCTTGTGAAGAGAGGCACAAGTGCAATTAAATTTATAAATAATTAATGCAATTTTCGGGCGGAAAATATGTTTACATTCCTACACATTTTGGGAATAATTAAAATTATTGAAATATATATTATTTAAAATTACACAAACATGTTGTTTATTTATTTTGATAATTTAATACTTTTTTCAGTTTAGTACATACTTTTTAAAATAAATATGCGTTTTAAAAGTTTTATATGTAAATGTGTATATTTCGTGTTTTTTTTTTTGTAATAGTTCACAAGACTTTATACATTTTAAGTAAATCTCTGCTATTAAAATAAAACTAATGTTTATACGCGTAATATTTTACATATGCAAATTTATACAAGAAAGTATGAAAGAAGCAAAAACGTTATACATAGGTACACTAAAAAAAATTTCAATAAAGTCAGCTACATTTTTGCTGTAAGGATCCTTGCAGAAAAATTTATAATATTAGCAAAAAAATTAGAAAATTCGGAAAAAATTTGCTGAGTTCAGCATATTCTTTGCTGATATTAGCAATTTTTCTAAAAGGATCTTCCAAGCAAAAATACTGCTTACTTTAGGGACATTTTTCTAGTGTAATACAAAAATAAGCATAGCTGCATATGTAGGTATATGATTTTCTTATGCATAATATTAAAGTGTTACAGTATTTCGAAATAGGTCAGATATGAAAAATCACTCTAAAATTTTTAAAATTAGTAGATATAAAAATATTGTCCTAGTTATGGTGGCGACAATTACGAAAATACAGAAACAACAATGGTTGACAAAGTTAAAAAAAAAAAATAAATATAAATAATAATTTTGTATCATTTTTATTCATTGACACGTATTACTGTGTCTATGTAAGTTTTTAGTTATTTTGATATAAAAAAATGTTTGTAGTTTTTATGGTAGTTTTATGCATTTATGCATATATGCATGTTGTTCATCCACCTGATGTGGCAGTTATGTGAAACATTTACATGCCATAAAAAAATGTTGATAAGAAGGTGGCAACTGTTTGCATTGTTAAATATGCACAACAACATTTAAGTGTAAGTATAAGAAATATTAACAGATACATTAAAATGCATTATTTTTTATTTTTTTTTTTTTTAAATATGTAAAGTAATTTTAATTTAAATATAAATAAAAATAAAAATACAGAATACAAAATACAAAATACAAAATACCAGACTAATAAATAATTTATAAGGAACGTATCCTTGTCGTCACCAACTACATAATTATGTATATTAAACTTGGATACGTGATAGAGGAAACCAAACCAAAGGATCAGTTAAAACCCATTAATGGAAAATGGCTAATACATAACCTATTTTTACTTTTTGATATTTTAGCAAAGCTTGGCGAACTTACTGTGGGCGAGAGAAGTTGGTTTTTAAGGACCACTACACTTATGGAAAACCGTTCGGAATGGAACTTTGCAAGTTTTACACTAATTTTTAATAAAACTTGAGATTTCAGTTAAACATTTTCCTATCTTGAATTGATGAAATAAAATATTTTGAACTAATTTTTTTTTTTGCTGAATTTACTAAAGTCTCAAAATATTATTTTGATATTTAAAACTAGCAAAAGTCGTTGTAATGCAATGAGTTTCAGTATTTGTGTATAATTTTATATTGTGTCAGAATAAAATAGACAAGTGAAGTGAACACGTCGTATTTGAAATATTTTTAGAAAGATTAATTCAAATGGTTTTATTTTAAACTAATAAAAAATAAGTTTTTTAAAAAAGCAAAAGATTTTTTTTCAGAATTAGAGAAATAATATAAGTGTTTTTTGTGTTTATAAAATAATTTATAATCTTAAAAAATTAATAAAATAATTTAAAAAATATTTTTCTTTTAGCAATTATTTTATTTCATTTCTACTTATATTTTTATTATTTTAATTTTTGTAAATTACTTTTCAGTATTTGTCAACTACACCCTGGTAAAAAAGTTAATTAAAAAATATGCAAATGTTGTCAATTCTACTTTACTATTTTTGTACTAATTTTTAGTAAAATATAATTTTTTAGTAACAATTTCTGCTATTCTCATTTTAAAACTTACTGAACACTTTACCAATATTTTTTGCTGATTTCAGCAACGCATTTTACTTATTTTTCAAAATCAGATGCTAAAATTAGCAAAAATGTTGCTAATTTAAAATAATTTAATATTAGGGGTTTGATATAATTTTTATTAAAATAAAAATTATGTTTTTTCGATATTTAATTGTGCAATGAAAATGAAAATTCTTTAAGTTCGAGGCCATACTCTATATTTCTTTATTAGGATGTTGTTCTAACAAATAATCTATAGAGTTTTTGTTTTCAAATTTATTAATTGACCACTTTCAGGAATGTGTTGATAGATCTATTTCGTTAATTTTCTAGGTTCCCATCATCAGAACACGTTTTGAAAGAGGTAACAATCCCATGCAAAACATCGAACATTCATATAAACTAGTTTTCTCACTACATGAGAATTAATCAATATATAAGTTCGAAGTTAAAGATTATCACCATTGATCAGAAATTAATTGAAAACTTGTTATGTGCAAAGTCCATATTTGATAGATATTCAATACACGTTTTTTTGGGTTTTTCCTGCTTTTTATTTTTTTGTTTTGTTTAAAAACAAAAACAGGGGGAGTAAACTAGACCTTACTTTGTCTTTTATACAAGTTTGATATAATTTTTATTAAAAATTAAAATAATGTTTTTTCGACATTTAATTGTGCAATGAAAATGAAAATTGCATTTATAGTAATTAAATGTGCTAAAATCCCAAAATTTATTTAACAAATTGTGAAAAGCAATCTGATGTGAGCGTGTCCCTATCCGGATTTCATTCCTGCCTAAGGAAATCTTCAGGGGACTTTGTTATTAGAATTTCTAGAGATATTTGTTATGTTAAATCACAAACTCAATGAGAATTTCTTGTCCTCGTCTAGGAGCGAGATTCAAAATTTAAAATATCAAAGAAAAACCAAAACAACAACAAAAAGTTGTCACAATTGGCTTTGTCATCTTCCAAATTATTCAAGTTCGAGGACATACTCTATATTTCTATATTAGGATATTGTCCTAACAAATAATCTATAGAGTTTTTTGTTAATAAATTTTTTAATTGACCACTTTCAGGAATGTGTTGATAGATCTATTTCGTTAATTTTCTAGGTTCCCATCATCAGAACACGTTTTGAAAGAAGTAACAACAATTTTATATTTAAGAAAATTTTATTCGGAATAATTAAAACATAATTGCAAAACATATACGCCAAATATACTATAAGCTGATTATATTTTCTGCAAAAATAATGTCTATCTACACTGAGGGTAAAAAGTGAAATCATATTGACGAAAGTGTTAAATATATGCATAGGAAATATTATCGTATCTTTCGAAACGTGAAAGATATCAAATTAAAAGGCATTTTTCATACCATTTGAATGTTGCAAAAAAATAGTATGTATTATTAATTTAATTTTTTTATTTTTGCAAAAGCTTTATCAAAAAATTAAAATTTTCTACAAAAAGTTTTTTGCAAATATTTCTTTAACTTTGAAATTCGAAGGCCATATTAGCGATCTGGTAGGTCGCAACGCCGATACCTCAAACTGTTTTCTTTTGAACGGTGTAATTTGTGTTTATTAAAAAAGTCATTGTTCAAAGCGATAGTTTCAAAAACTGCACTAAAGTTTATCTATAAATCATTCTTTAGTCTTTTTTTCAATTAGTTTATTTAATTTTAATATATTTTTTTAATATTCACATCTTTTATGTTTATATGCATGGTTTTGTTTGATGCGTAATATACAAAAGAAAAAATTAAATGAACGAAATCAATCTCGCTTGCATTTTGTATAAGTCTTATAGTCTCTACTTCGTCCATACAAGCTGCGACATCACGGAAAAGTTTAACATTTTTTTTGCCAGATTAACAAAAAATTACATAAATCACAAATCTGCAGGTAATTACAGAATTGTGATTAAAAAAGCTGTTACTAAAATTTAATTTCAATATGAATATGAAATTAAAAATTTTAAAACTGCTAAAATAATATTGGCCATCACAACTAATAAACAAAGTTACTTATCCTTTCCCCTAAATATCGAAAACATTAAGCAATGTAAACGTATTGATAATTACAACCGATATATCGGCTATTTAAATTTAAATCAATTGTCATATTATACATCAAAACATCCAAATACAAAACAAAATGAATAAATAAGAAAAGGCAAAAAAGAATATTTAAAAAAAAAATAATAATAAACCAAATCAATGATAAATGAAAACGAAAAAACAGGAAAGTAAAGAAAAACATAAAAGGGGATAAGCCACTAAATTAAACTAAATTTATATAGATTGTTAAAAATCATTTCTAACTATTCTTTAATCTTTAGAAGCAAAATGGAAATGCAGAAGTTGAACAATGTCACAAACAAAGCACCTCAGTAAAAATAAGTATTTTCAAAGATGGAAACCCACATCCAAAATCAGCTTATAAGAACTATCAAGATTATTTTTACTTACTAGCGTCCTGTGCTCATTTGCTAAGACTCTTCGCAAAAGTTTCTGTGAAACCAGTTACCAAGCCTGTCTTACAGAGTAGTGGTTAATTTTAAAACGCATTTTCAGGAAAAAGGTCATAAAAGGTGGTACTTTATCTGGAAATATAGGTATTATCAAATTCGTGGGTTGTTTTTGATTACATATCATAATAATTTTGAGCATATTAAATAAATAAATGAGTTAAGAACTTGTGTTTGCATAATTTTGAATTTTATGAATTTTTAATAATTATACACTTTTATGCAAAATGGGCCATTTTCGTCCGAAATGCGGAACGAGTTAACGATAGAAGAAATTAAAAATAAATTTTTTCCATTTCGAAACATTTGTAATGAAACTAGGGGGTGAAATTTAAGGAAATCGACAAATCGCTTTTTAAGGGACATCTTATTGAATATAAATCACAATTTATCTCATCAGCTCCACTTATTTGTTTAACACTTTTGTAGGTTAGTATATAAAATACATTAATATCGCATTTCTTTAACATTTTCTGGTCAACTGTCTTACCCTTAACATTTTGTTTTGTAACACTCCCTAAGCTCACTGGTTTTTTCGTTGTTATTCTATGTTTTCGAACTTTACACTTAATAAACGTATGGCTGATGACCGGGGCATGTCACCCTAAAAGGCACGAAAATATTAATTTATGTAATACAAACGATTTTATCATCCATGAAAGTGACCCTAAAGCTATATATTGTACGTTTGTGTTTATTTCTGTACCAGCCTAACCTTATGTATAATAAATATTTTGCAAATTATGTATTTTATCCATTAGACGACTATTAAAGTAAAAAGGTAAGTATAATGTGTAGATTAAACTTAATATAGTGAAATTCGGTTACATAGAACACGTACTTAGTGAAAAGTTGTATGGCCGTTTACAAGTCAAACCAACGTTTTCTAGTCAAACCAACGTTTTCCGATTTTTAAAATTTTTTTCCAGAATTTTGCGAACAGTATTTAATAAAGGCGGTGATTTTATATAGATTATGGTACTCGTATACCAAGTTGCATCTCTAAAAGACATGTTAAATTTTTTAAACGCAAAAAAACGAAACTTGTATATTAATGCTTTTTACACTGGGTTTTTTTATATGGTAACATAAGTAAAAAAAATACATTTAAGAGCAATATAAAATTTGTCTGAAAGACAAAAATTGTACCTAACAAAAAAAATTGTACCTAACAAACACATAAGAAATAAAGTTGTATTAAATAACATAAAATATTAGAATGCCCTATTTTCTCGGATGTTTGCCAATCGAACTCATGCAATTAAAAACTGCTAATGGCATATATAGCTTCAACCCTTTAAATCAATCAGAAATTCGTCATTTATTACAGATCGGAATTAAATAACGTTGCATATGGTAACAAAAGTTTTGCTAAGCATAATATGGACCATGGAAGCTGTGTTTTGCATTTAGTAAATGTGCAACTAGAATAACGTAATTATTGTTTAGCTGAATAATCTGAAATTCATGGTGCTAGCCGTTTTAAAAAGATAGTGATTGGTTTTCCGATATTGGTGATATACATAATATTTTTTCTGAAATGTGGGTAATTTATTAAATTTAAAACGATTTAAATATATTTAGTTAAACCAAAATAACATTAAATCTGTTTTTTTTTTTCAATAATTTTTTTTCGGTTTTAAATATTTTTGTAAAAATTATTGCAATGCCTAGAACATTGTGTTAAACAAAGAAAAAAAAGCAATATCAATGATAAAATGCAAACACTATTAGAATCAGTAAAAGCGAACATGTTTTTCTAATTGCTTTTCAATCAATGAATTTTTTTAAATGCAATGACTTAATTCGTTGTCTTAAATATCAATAACTACAAATCGCCACAAAACTTGAAACCAAAAATATCGCGAAAACGAGTGCAAACTTTAGAAAGTGGCATGCTCCAGTAAATTTAGTGAACTTGAATATAGCTGCGCGCCCAGTTTAAAGTTTTTGACTACCACTGATAGTTATGTTAAATATAAATTTTGTTCAAATAACTATTATTTTCGTACACAACATTTTTTCCGTAAAGACTACGAAATATACACCTAAAATTAACTGAAAATCAGTTAAAAACAGGACTACTTACTTTTCGTTTAAAACAATTGCATTTTTTAGTTTATTTTTAACTGTTGAAAAATTAATCGTCAAAATCCATAAAATCAATAGATTGTTTTCGTTTATTTCAAAACTCAATTGCCCATATTTTGTATTTCCCCTGCGTTCAACGTTTCAACTACGCCAACACAAACGCTAAGTAAAAAACATGTTATTTTATAAATCACTACGTCATCGCGTTGTCTCAACACTGAACCAAACACTGAATTGTCAAACCATTGCGTTATTATGGTTTCCTACATACAGGAGAGTACTGAACTAAAAAAACAAAAAGTTGAGAAAAGCAGGTTTTTATGATCTGGTAACTCCATCAGCTGTAATTGTCAATACAAATTAAAACCAAATTAAAATTTGTGTTTATAGATTTCTTTAATTTGTTTTATTTAAAATTAACATACACTTGTGTGAAAAATAATAGAGCCACCCCCAAACCTCAATTTCAATACTTAAAAATTTATACAGATAATAATTTTCTTTAAACTTTTTTGTTGTTTTTTATTAGGTATTATTGTAATATAACATAAAAACATAAATTAAATATTTGAATTCATTGCTTTAATAATTAAAATAACAAAAATTCGGTATATACAATTATTTTCTCTGTGAAAATAATAGAGCCATCTAAAAACCTAAACCTACCAAAATTATTAAAAAGAAAAAATAAATAATATGTTTAATAAAATAATTGCTTACACAACTGCTTATAAAGGGTCCGCCAAATAACATCTTTTTTTTTGAAAATGATATAAAAAAAAACTACTGAATATTTTCTCAAATTTCTTTTTTTATTTGAAAGTACAATCCTTCCGGTTAATAATGGAAAATAATTTCATTCAAATGGCTGCCTCGGCTGGCCATGCAGTAGTCCACCCCACAAATAATAGTCCAACGGTGTCAAATCGCAGCTCCGAGGTGGCCAAACGACATCAGCTCTGCGGCTGATAATGCGATCTTCAAAAACAGGGCGCAAAACATAGAGTGTAGCTTCGGCTACAATATTCAATAGCAATATTCTCGGGCGTACGCACTGTTTTTAGCTTTTCACGCTTTGGTTTATCGATGAGGATGCCAGTTTCTTTCACATTTTTTTTACAAGATAACGAACATACGGTGCTTCTCTTCTTCAAAAAATCCGTACGCAATTTTCGCACACATTCTGCAACATTACAATGATTTTCAAAGTAATGTCGCAATATTTCCCAGCGTTGTTCAAGCGTGTACACAGCCATATTCGTTCAGCGGAAGGATAAAACTAATTATCTGTCAAATCAGACATGAGCTAAGTGTTACCATTCATGAAATAAGCACTAGTTGAAAAAAAAACGTTAGATGGCGGACCCTTTACTACGTCAGTACTTAGTAGAACTGCCCTTATTTTTTATTACTGCGAGGTAGCGCTTCGGCATAGAGTCAACTAACTTTTGACAAGTCGTGACTGGAATATTCTGCCATGCAGTCTCAACCATTGTCCACAGCTTATCTTTATTTGATAGATTCTTTCCTCTAAGATATCTTTTAACCTCGCCCCACAAGTTTTCGATGGTATTTAGGTCTGGTGACTGTGAGGGCCATCCTAAAACCTTCACATGGTTGTCCCTAAACAATGCCTTTGCCAACTTCGATGAATGTTTTGGATAATTGTCCTGTTGGAATGTTCAATTCAAGCGCCATTTCCCACTCAGCATAAGGCATCATGACTTCTCTTAAAATATTTGTATAACATTTTGCATCCATTATATCTTGTATGCGATAAGAGTCCAACTCCATAATATGAAAAGCATACCATAATATAACCCCCCCATGTTTAAAGGTTTTCGTGGTATATTGAGGACAAAATTCTTTATTTTTGGGTCTCAGAGCTTGAAGAGAACTTCGATCCGAGTTAAATAAATTTACTTTGGTCTCATCCGACCACAAAATATTAAGCCATTAGATACGGGCCAATTTATGTAAATTATGGAGTCATGTTATTATGGAGTCGGACCCTTATATCGCATACAGGATATAATGGATGCACTATTTTATACAAATATCTTAAGAGAAGCAATGATGCCTTATGCTGAGTGGGAAATGCCGCTTGAATGGATATTCCAACAGGACAATTATCCAAAACATTCATCGAAGTTGGCAAAGGCATGGTTTAGGGACAACCATGTGAAGGTTTTGGGATGGCCTTCACAGTCACCAGACCTAAATACCATCGAAAACTTGTGGGGTGAGGTTAAAAGATGTCTTAGAGGAAAGAATCTATCAACTAAAGATGAGCTGTGGACAATAGTTGAGACTGCATGGAAGAATATTCCAGTCACGTCTTGTCAAAAGTTAGTTGACTCTATGTCGAAGCGCTGCTTCGCAGTAATATAAAATAAGGGCAGTTCTACTAAGTACTGAGGGTAGTATAAGCAGTTGTGTAAGCAATTAAGTTATTAAACATATTATTTATATTTTCTTTTTAATAATTTAGGTTTGTTTAGATGGCTCTATTTTTTTTTACAGAGAAAATAATTGTATATACCGAATTTTGTTATTTTAATTTTTAGAGCAAATAATTTAAATATTTAATTTATGTTTTTTTTTATATATTACAATGATACCTAGTAAAAAACATCAAAAAAGACAATTTTTATCTGTATAAAATTTTAAGTATTGTAATTGAGGTTTGGGGGTGGCTCTATTATTTTTCACACCACTGTATTTTTTTAAATTGTTATAATTAAAAAGCAGTTTTTTTTGTTTTATTAAAAAATATTACAAGTGGAAAATTGTTAACATTATAAAAATTAAACACAGGAAATTAAATTTTTTATTTTTTTTGTATTTGTGGTTATTTAAAAATATGTAAGCTAACGCTTCAAAAAATTGGGTGTTTAATTTGACAGCTCAAGTGATAAAATGTAATCACAATTGGCTTTTTTCAAACATTTGAGTTTAAAATAACGTAATAATCAGCTGTTGCAACGCGAGCAGTCACTTTTTTGAACGCGGTGCGGTGATTTAAGAAATTCAAATAAGGTCAACGCAAGGTGAAGTGTGGCGTAGCGTTTTACAAAATAAGGGCACATATAATATAACAACTTTTTGTTTTAAAAAGCAAATTTTAATTAAATATTTTAACTATTACGAAAAGTCCGTTTTTTTTTTGTTTATTTTTTTTTTTTCTTTTGTTAAATAACAGACAGAAAGTTCAAAAATATATTTCTTTGGTAATTTAACTGTATATTCCATTGAAACAACTTTACCGATTTAACTTTTAAATAACTGTTGATTTTTAATGGAAAAGTTCTTGTGAGTGTAGCGAATATCTGAGTATCGTGAGCAGCTGAAAGCTTTCTAAAACCAGATTCTTAAAAATCATATCACAGTTATACGAAACAGTTTATGATACAGTTTAGATATATTGGCATAAATTTATGTCATCTTAAATTCATACCAATTTTTTTAAACTAAGATTTAACCTTTCTAATTAATGTCTTATTCCATTATGGAAAATTCGTGAGTTGTAATTTTTGCTAAAACTACGACGGCCGATTTCTCAGAGCAGAAATTAGATATTGCAGATAAACCTGAGTTTTGAAAACAACAGAGAGGAATTTAGACTACATAACATGTTTTGTGAATAAGTCATAATACCAAATATTATATAACGTCCCGAATATAGCACAGAAGCGCTTTTTCTAAATATTATGTTAACATGTCTCGCAAACGAAAAGTGATGGAGAAATTCTAAAGTCAGATTCGCATTCAGCTGACATCGAACCGTTAGAAAACTATGTTTAGGTCCTAGGGTCGTGACCTGTTTAAAATTTTGTAGGCCTGTGTCATAACTTTTCAATTTGTCTACATATTTGTTTTAAAAAGGTTTTTCTGAAATCGGAAAAATATTGTGTTTTACGTCAATACTAACTTTTTGCGGAGTATTTTATTTTTTTTTTTTTGTCAATTCTTTATTGTAGACCGCATGTGACTTAGTAGTTATAATATTAAAAAAAGTACAGTAGCTCATTTCTATTAAAAAATAAACACTGTTGTATATAGCTCTATAGAATTTTGCACAAAAAAAAAATCCTCTTAGAATGATATTTTTAACTTAAAATAAATCCACTGAATGGCAGATATGTCCATGAATATTTTGACATCAAAATTTTATTTAAAAAAAAAAACAATAAATACATTTGTTGGAATAAAAATACAACGATGTATTGTTTTCAACAATGATATTAATTAAATAATTTTGTTTGTTCTATAACATTTACGTGATTAAGTGATGAATTTATTTGTATGTAAATTTAATAACTTTAGGAATATGAAATATTAGTATATAGAATATTACATAATCTCTCACTTGTATAAATATTAAATAATACTCAGAAAAACAAAAACTACTGTATTCACTAACAAAATATTATTTTGTAGAACATAAATTATTAAGTGTAAGTAAATATGTATATGTACACGCAGAAAAAAAAATATTGCTGAACATGATTGGGGGCTAGAAATTATCATACTGAGATCCTAACAATCAAAAAACATTATTCTGACTGACCATGTTACTATCACTGGGCACATTTTTATCATAATCTGGGATCATAATATGATTATGAGGATTATATTATGATTGTTACGTGTTTCAACCATAACATGATGCTCTTAAATTATCATAACATAATGCTCTTTTCTCTGAGTGTATTGATGTACACACATAATCGTATTCTCTTACACATAAATGATAATATCCTTAAGATTTTGTGTTGTTTCTTCTGAACAATATAATTTTTACATTTTTTTATTTTACTTTTATTTTCAAAGATGATTTAAAAACACTTTAACTCACATTTTCATAATCAGCTAAAACTTGCTTTTATCACGTAAAAAGTTTATTTTTTATAAATGCTTAAAAATATATAAACGCATACAAGCGCATAAAAGGTCTAAACTCAACTCAAAGAAATTACAAAGTTTTCCTAAATCCCATTTACTTGGAAAAGCAAAAGTACAACAAATATACTCTCAAACACAAACATACTAACCAACATTAATTCATATAGTTTTAATAAACGGTGCCAAACCCAGAGGTGGCATCATGTAGACAAATACAGTTAAGAGATGAAGAAAAAACAAAGTAAAATATAAACGACAAAGTGCAAGAAATGAACGCATTGTTATTACTATTATATAATGCGTGGTATGGCTTTAAAGAAACACCATGTCAGTTTCAAGAAAAAAAAATCACTAGACCATAAGAAATTGCTTTACTAAGAAACTAAAATGAGCAGTAAAAACATAAAATATTTTTATATTAAGTTTGGTCGAACTTGTTTACACTTACATAGCAGTCCGACAAGTTTTGTTATAATTTTTAGTTTATTATTTATAATAAAGTAGTTAACTGAATTTGGCAAATGCTAGAAATTTGATTGCATCAATAAGTTTTGTATGGAGAATTTAGAAAAAAATTAATTAAAAAAAAAATACTAAACTACCCAGCAAAAATAAAACGTATGCAATCCTCCTATAATGTATTTTTTTGAGCATATGAAAGATGCAGTATATGCAGTAGGGTGGGGTCAATTTTTTGCCTACTAAGCGTATAGCAAAATCGTCATCTACGGAAAATTCTAAGAACTTTCCCCAAAGAAACCATGGTCCTAAAATCAAAATCGAGCTTCCGGTTTTTAAGAGAAAATTTGGTGTTCAGGAAATCCGAAAATAATGCTATTTTTTTGGAAATATTCATTGCAATTCATTGCAATTGGTGAATAGTTGACCTGTAACGCTGGAAGAGGGCTTATTTTAAAGGAAAATTTTCTCAGCTTTCTATATCTGTCCTCATTTATAGAAAATTATTTACCCAAATAATGGTTTTGGGAGGTTTATGTTAAAATAACAATAGTCAAAACTGTTAAAAACCTAAAACTGTTACGATATTGCAATTATTAGTGAGAAAAGTGTTGTGAAAAAGCTTAAATCCTTGCTTAATAGGTACGCTAAGGCAACCAGAAATAAACCAACATCTAAAAGTTACAAAGCATTTTTGAATACAATAGACAACTTATTTTATATTGGAAAAATGCCAGTGCGATTTAAAAATACACCATTGTTCATGTGGATTGATTCCAGAGCAATTAAAGGAGTTTATGCTAGATCAACCACACTAATAGGAAACATACCATTCCTGAAACCTGTTGTAGAAATGTCTGAGTTGCTCACAACAAATTCATCAGCTAGTCATGAAATTACATACAGGCCCGACTCGTCAGAAATGGATGTTGACTATGGAATCGAATTTCAAGCAAATGAAATTCCTTTAAAACGATGTCCATATTCGGAAAGGTACACTACTCTGAATTTTGCAATGGCTTGCGATAGGTTCGGCATTTCTGACAGAGTAGCTTCGGTCTTAGCAACAGCTCTTTTCAGAGATATTGAGTTTAAGGACATAGTGGGGGAATTCATTGCTATGGATAAAGCCAAAGTCGCTCGTGAAAAAAAGAAGTGCAGAGCATTTGTTTGTCCACAACAGTTCAATGACTCTGATATCATAGCGTTTCCTTCGATGGCAGAAAGAATAATTCCTTATCAAGGGTTAATATTGGAGGCAAGTATCATACAAACCTAGTCAAAGAGCCACATAAGTTATTGTTCAGGAGCCAGAAACAAAATTATTAGGTCACATAAAAGTTAATGCTGAAAAACGCTGAGACCAAGCAGAAGCAAATTTACGACTTCTTTATAGAAAGGGAACTCATCCCTTTCTAATTTGATCGGGATTTGCTGCGATGGTGAAGTCAGTAATACTGGAAGTCAAAATTTGTTGTCCACAACAGTTCAATGACTCTGATATCATAGCGTTTGCCTTCGATGGCAGAAAGAATAATTCCTTATCAAGGGTTAATATTGGAGGCAAGTATCATACAAACCTAGTCAAAGAGCCACATAAGTTATTGTTCAGGAGCCAGAAACAAAATTGTTAGGTCACATAAAAGTTAATGCTGAAAACGCTGAGACCAAGCAGAAGCAAATTTACGGCTTCTTTGTGGAAAGGAACTCATCCCTTTCTAATTGATCGGGATTTGCTGCGATGGTGAAGTCAGTAATACTGGAAGTCAAAATGGAAAACTTCGAAGGTTCGAGACGGTGTTAAATAGACCATTACATTGGTTTGTCTGTTTGCTACATTTTAATGAGTTACCATTCGACATTTGTTCTCCGCGCCAGAGCAATCAACCACAAGCGGGCCTAGAACTTCCAGTGGTATTTTGACTAAGCTGATAGAAACTTGCGAGGTAGGCAAATATATATTTTAGCTAGACTTTTATAAAATCGTTGTATAAATTTCAATTTATTTAAAAAAAAAATAAAAAATTGTCGCAGGTTGTTACCAATTTTCAACCAATTTCTTTGGGAAGCATGCCACCACCATTAGAAACTGAAGTTAAACAGACACTTTCGACGGACGTAAAGTATTTATATCGCATAGCTAATGCAGTTGCAAGTGGTTTCTGCCCCGAAGATTTAGCCAACATAAAGCCGGGACCAATAGTCCACTCTCGATGGTTAACAAAAGCCAGCAGAATTTTGCGATTATATGTAACAACTAAATCCCCATCGGAAAACCTGAAAATACTAACATAATTTATTATGAGAGTTTATGTGCCAATGTACTTTAATGTGAAATTCTATAGCTCAGTCATCTACGGGAGTGCACTTTTATTTAAGTTTATACGGTCGACGCAATATTTACCGCCAAGTCATAGAGAGATTGTTAATAAGGTTGTGCAAAACAATGGATACTTTGCTCACCCGGAAAATGTTTTATTGACAATGTTTTTCGACGACAGAAAATCCGTGCGTGAGAGATGCATTAAGAAAAATTTGCATTTTCGTAACAATCTTTGGGATCCGTCAACACTTAGAGCTTACGAAAAACCTAAAATTTTGATTGCTCAGACTATGTTGATATGATTGACTTAGATGACGATAGTATTTTGTCTGAGCCCCCATTACTACAAATATCCCCTACGAACATTTGTTGGAATACATTGAATTCGATGATCAACCGCTTTCTGATCTAGGAATACCTTCACATATTCAGGGAACTGAGCGATTTGTACAGTTGCTTACCAATGGTTCCCGGCGTGCAATAGAAAGTAATCGCGATGATATTTTGGCAGTTACTATTGAAAGCCGCAAAAGAATACCACGAATGGATAGCAAAAAAGATCTTGTATGTAAATTGCCGCTATAGGTCGAAGCTAAAATTAGTTACACCCCGGTTTGGTCAATATTTTTTTTTAATATTTTATTTAGTTTAATAATTTTTAAATAAAAATTTAATTAATTGTTTAAATAAAAAAGAGGATTTCAATAACATAATAAGAAAAAAAATATATTTTAATCTTTTTTGTTTTATTTACAATTCTTTTTTTTTTTTAATTACATTTTAACATAAAAACGAGGAAAATAATATTTTTCGTATATTTTTGTTTAATTAAATTTAAAAAAAAAATTAAAAAAAGCAAACAAAAAATAAATCAATTTGATGGGCATTGCCAGGATTCGAACCTAGGCAGCCGGCACGCATTAGTTAACAAGTGTTGTTGTGTAGTGGTTATGTCGTGCTTTGTGTCCATAGGATCCCAGGGTTCGATTCCCGGTTTGGCCGATATATATATTTTTTGAATACATTTTTCATTGTTATTTTTTGATTTTTTTTTTTTTTAAGTTGAAGAGCTTTTTAAATAAAAAAGTGAGTTTTAATAAAAATCGATATTTTTTTTTTTATTTTCAGTTTTACTTAGGTTTTGTTAAATAAATTTTCTTTTAACCAATTTTAAGTTCAGTTACTTTTTTTAATTCAATTTTGAATACCAATTTAGTTAAATAATTTTTTTTTAAGTTTTAGGTAGAAAAATCGTAACAGTTTTAGGTTTTTAACAGTTTGACTATTGTTATTTTAACATAAACCTCCAAAACCATTATTTGGGTAAATAATTTTCTATAAATGAGGACAGATATAGAAAGCTGAGAAAATTTCCTTTAAAATAAGCCCTCTTCCAGCGTTACAGGTCAACTATTCACCAATTGCAATGAATTGCAATGAATATTTCCAAAAAAATAGCATTATTTTCGGATTTTCTGAGCACCAAATTTTCTCTTGAAAAACCGGAAGCTCGATTTTGATTTTAGAACCATGGTTTCTTTGGGGAAAGTTCTTAGAATTTTCCGTAGATTACGACCTTGCTATACGCTTTGTCATGTTTTTCGGTCCCGAACAAATTGACCCACCCTAATATGCAGCATTTCCACTACCAAAAAGTGACTATAATTGGCTTCCAAAATTTTAAATGGCTTATTTTTCATACGATACAATTAAAACTACTTTTTACGATTTTCTCTAGCTATACATTAGTTTAATGAAAGGTTTCACAAGCTCGTTTGTTCCAGTGCAAATTTATTGATATTTTCATTTCTTTAAAATAAAATTTTTTTTATGTTTAATTGTTAAAAAGAAGCAAACATATCCTTTTCGAAGTATCTCATATAAATACATGATATTTTTTCGAATGTATTGTCAATAGAGTTTGCTAAAAACCGATACATTTGAAAACCGCGGATTCGGTTTTTGAAAATTAGAAAAATCACGGTTCTGTTATTTTTCGGTTTTATTGTACTCTAAAAATGTCTAACAATAATTAAATATCATGCAAATTAAGAAATTTTTAGAAGATAGTTATTGAAACTCAAGTGATAGCAACCAATCAAAACTTTAGAGGAGGCGAGGAAAACCTTTATATATAATTATATTCTTAATTAATATTTTTTATTATTTTTTCCGTCAATCTGTTAATTTTAGTCTAGTTACACGGTTTTTAAAATATCATACAAAAACCTTACCAAGAACATTAAGAATTTTGCGCTTAATAGAAAAAAAATCTTAAATTGTAATACCCACAGAGAAATAAAGTGCCAACCGAAATGAAAAGTGTATATTAATAGTAACAACCCAGCCAGAAAAATACGAACGGCAAAGCATTGGCCCAGTGCTTTCAACGGTGGTATGAGCGTTGGCAGAGCGTTAGATATCTGAAGATTTAAGTGCTTTGCCAACCCCAAAATGATAACACCGGGCAAGGCTTGGCCGTTCCTTTTTTAAAAACGTTGGAAAAGCACTGGCAATGAGCGCTTTGCCAGTACCAAAAACATAATTTTAAAACGTTGGCAGAGCATTGGTAGAGCAACCAATAAAGTGCTTTTTTTAATAATATACTAAGTGCTTTGCCAACCTCAAAATAATAACACCGGGCAGGGCTTGGGCATTTCTTTTTTAAAAACGTTGGCAAACACTGGCAATAAGCGCTTTGCCAGTACCAAAACCAAAAACGACCAATAAAGTCTTACTTAGAAATTCACTTCAGTAAAAAGTTGTATTATTTCATATTAAATGATTTTGGTAATTTGAACAGAAATAACAATAGGCTTGCTTCAGCTAAGTTAATTACAAAATAACTGAATATTTTTTTATTAAATTATTTTTGTGATAAGTTAGCACGATTTAATACTACAATTTACTAAAGAAATAAATTTCTTAAGTAAAATTTTAGTACAAAAACTATACTTTGTGCTGACTATAATAGGAGTCCTTAATATTCTTAACTTCAAATCATAAATTGCAATTTAGTTTTGAATTGTTCCACTCTTGTTGTGAACAAGGGATGTGCCACTGTTTTTATTAAGTTAACGGTTGTAAATTTTGTAAATAAGTACTGGCAATGCACTTTTTGCCAATGTTGGGAAAGCATTCTAAGTCAGTACTGTGCCCGTGCTTTTTTATTTTTACGTTTGTAAATTTTGTAAATCAAGTACTGGCAAAGCACTTTTTAGGAACGTTGGTAGAGCGTTCTAAGCCAGAGCTGTGCCAGTGCTTTTATTATTTTTACTGTTGTAACTTTTGCTAATTTACAACTGGCAGAGCATTCTAAATCAGTGCTTTGCCAGCACTTTATTTGTTGGATCATTGGCAAATAGTGCTCTGCCAGCGCTTGATTTTTCAGACCATTGGCAATTTCTGGCTGGGAACTTATAAATTCAGGTAGTACAATAATATTTACATTAGATATCTGAATAGTTTGGCTGTTGCAACTAAAATTCAGTTAAAATAACGGTATTTTGTTGTGGAAACTAATGTTTAGTTGCGTCAAACCGTCTGAAGTTCGTAATAACTTAATAACTTAATTTGTGTCGCAGTCACCGTTTTTTTAAAACAAGCAATTTTAGGCATAAATTCGATAAGCGTTAACGTTTTCCAAAAAAAAATAAATTCTTCCATTTGGAACTAAATTGCAGTTTTTATTTCAATTTGAATATAAATCGAAATATAAATCAACAAATCGTTTTTAAGGGAGGGTATAAAAAAAAAATCGGTAAACCGAATTTATTACTTCTCTTTGCTTACAATTTACCGTACACACACACAGAAAACCTCAGTATTTGCCAACTGAAATTCAGTTACTACGACTTAAATTCGGCAATTACGAATTACAGTGGGTTGGTAAAACTGTTCATTAGTCTTCACAACAAAGTTCGATTAATTCAACAGAATTTTAGTTACAACGCCCAAAATATTCAGAAATATAATGTTGTGCTAACTGAATTTTTAAATTGTTTCAATTAATATACACTTTTCAATTTGGTTGGCACTTTATTTCTCTGTGTGTAGCATGGAAACCACTTGTTTGAAGTCTTTTTTACAAATCGTATACATTCACTTATTATCTCATCTCTTACATCAGTATATGATATTAAATCCGCTCTAGCCTTATGCATAATCCATTGGTGGCTGGTTCTTTAATATTAAGAAGTCCTAATTGTATCGTGAGCAATTGCAAAAATAAATGTTGCTTATCGGTTTGTTCTACAGGCTTCTTTATATATGATAAATGCAGCAAAATCAACTATATTGTAGAACATTTCAAGTGACCAGCTGTTTGTTGATCGTTTGCAAGAATATGTGTCAAGCATCTGATCCATTGTATCCATTTATTCCTTCTGTTGTGTCTACATCGCAAATACAGTGCAATGTCGACAGCAAAATTACCGCTTTATTCTTCTTCGGAACATATGAGCACAGTGATACATCGCCCGCGTTGAAGCCAAGCAATGTCACACAGCACTTTGCAGGAACTGCAAATTACTCTTCCCACAAATTCAACTTTCTGCCCCATCAATGTACTCGCCACATCTAACGTGAAAAAAATAAAGTGTCAGCATAAATTGTGCGGCCTGTATTCACATATCTTTAAACTAATTGATACACAACATTCTTCCCTTGATTTACTTGACCAGGCAACTTCCCAGAGTAAATCGTTCCTATTAGGGGATAAAATTATTTCGAATCGCACAGCCACCCTACCTTTACGTCTTCCTTACGTGGCTGGCTTAAAAGGATACATTACTTCACCCATTATTTGTTAATGTGCGGTTTTGCTGGGAAGCTCATTAGCTATTTATTCTAATAATAGCAAAAGGTCCGTAGGGGACCTTTTCACTAATCCACGTACTAAACGTCATTAAACCTCAATAAAATGTAAACTATTGCTCGTATAGCTTCAATCGATTCAGCACACTTTTTTCTTGGAATATATGTACGGTTCGGGTATTCAACCCATAAAACATTAAGAAGTTGTGCGAGTTTGAATATTGAAGGACCTTCTCACAAACCTTCTTTCAAGATATTTGTGAGAAATTAAATTTATTTTGATTTTTTTTAGATTTATTTATAAATGTTTTTTTTATACCACAAACCTCTAAAATGTGCTTTTAGAGCATGCATTTAATATCGGTTATTAAATACATATTAATTTTCAGCACTCTTTGAACACTTCAAAAATGAATGTATAAAACGTATAAAAAAGGACATTCAATAATCGTTCTTTTTTTCAATTACATCAGTCGTTTTTATGAAGTGCAAAAGAATCATTTACGAGCATAAACACATTCTTGTATATGACAAGCCATTTGAATAAATTCGCTGTGATTAAAGCAGTTGCTTTTACAGCTTTCTGGTCAGGTCTATTTTTGCTGGGTAGTTTCGAGTTTTTAGAAACTTAATTAAATGTATTTAAAAATCCGCAACATTTTTTATTTCTAAAAAAAGCTTAGATGTTTTTCTATCGAACCAGAAAGTTTCATAGTATGAATCGTATTAGTTTAGGAAAAAATTCGCCTTGAATATTGTCTTGCATACACATTTCAATACATGTGTGCTAAAATAATAACTATACTCATAATATTATGTACACATAGTAAACTATAGTTTACTGTTTGTAGTTTATTAAAAAGTTTTTCAGTTGATTGAAAATAAAGGAACATGCATTTATTTTTCAAATAAATATTTATTTCAACTTTTTTATACATTTGTTCAAAATAATTTACTACGATTTACCGATTTTATTAGTTTCATTTATTATTTTAATTCATTTAAAGTTTCATACAAATTTAACCATACAAACCCATAACAAAATTATTTCTTTAGTAAAATAATTTTAACAGCTTGTTCCCCATGCTATCTGATTATTGGCAGCAACTATATTCCAAAAAATAAGGTATATATATTCTAAATAAGCCTTCTGATCTGATAAATAAAGTTAAAAGTTATGTTTTGCCCTTAATATAGTAATTTCTCGTGAGGTTTTGGTCAGTTTTCTGTCGGAGATTTAATTCAACTAAACTCATTTTCTGTTAGAAAGTGTTTTGCAACCGTCAGATAATGACAATCGTAATTAATTTTTTATATTAATTACTGTAGAATATTTCTTTAGTTAGTCTCTTTACAGGAAGAAGAAGAAGAAAACATTTTTATTGAAAAATTTTACGGACACAAGGGATACACCAGACTGCCGCAGTTTTCGTCCCCCTCCTGGGACTCGTCAGTGGTTAATTTATGTGTCAATTGAACAAAGTATTTTATATTGTTAATTTTGCTCTATATGAAAAACTTTTTATTTTTTTGGTGTCGTACTGTGATTTGAACTCACGGTCTTAGCATCAAGCTATGCATCGTAATCTCACCTATTAACCAGTTGAGCCACGATCGACACAGCGTGGACTGCGACTAAATTGGAGTTTGGTCACACTACGTACACACAAGTATTGTTTTGATCAGAAGAGACAGAATTAGCTAATACCAATGCCACAATTCATTTCTCAACTAGAATGCTTTTTTCTTCTTAATCCTATCTCTTTTTCACAAGTAATTATCACGTTTTATGATGCGCTTTATTCACATACAATAGTTGGATGCCAATTGTAAAATTTAAATTTCTAAAATAATTTTAAAACAGTTTAGCTCTCACTGGATGAACCGCTTCTGTCGCTTTTAATTGATAAAAAAGTCATTATTTGTACTTTTAATGTTTACACACAGAGAAATAAAGTGACAATCGAATTGAAAAGATCATTTTGGAGCAAACATCCAATAAATTTCGGTTAGTATTAACATATTCAAATTTGATTTCTGAATATTTTGGTTGTTGCAAATAAAATTCAGTTTTATTAACCCCATTTTATTGTGAAAACTAATATTCAGTAGTATCTACAGATTTCAGTTGAAGTAATCGACATTGAGTCGTAGAAGAATTTTAGTTGGCGGATGGCTAATTTTCTCTGTGTGTAGAATTTATTAAAATTGTCAAAACCCCAAGAACATAGTAAGTTAAGTTCCATCACACGAACAAAAAACATGGTTGGGGCAGCAATATTCAAAGAACATCATAATTTTTTGTATATATGATTACGACATGTTACCATGGTTGTGACAAGCATGCTCTTATCTTTTTCTTAATCATACTATGATAAAAATATTACCATATTATGATTCCTAATTTATCTCAATATTGCCATAATATAGCTATATTTGAATATATATTGAATAAGGGCATATGTTACAATTTTATTTCTATCTTCTATTTCTATTTTTTAAAATAATTTTTTCTCATTTTGGATTTTCAAACCACAATATGAAAATGCCTGAATTAGATTACGTACAAAAAAAACATGCAGGTTGACTTACTAACGAATTTTATTAAAATGTTGGGACACTTTAGGGACACTAGTGGTTTTTCAGTCTATTTCAACCTTAATGGTAAGTGAATAACCCATATTACATTTAATTCTGTACTTTTCCATAGTCAAAATTAAATAAAAAAAAAATAATAATTAAAAAATGTTTCCGTGTTCAGACTTTATATGTTAATATTTCACGATTAAAAAAGTTTCACGAGCAAAAAAGCTACTAAAATTTATTGAAAAATTAGCTAGCAGAAGAAACGGCTAAAATTAGGAGATTTTTTTACTAAATATTAGTAATATAAGACTAGAAAAAAAAAATGCTAGAAGTAATTGATGTCCAATAAAATTACTATTTTGTTGCACATTTTAAAGAATTTTAGGTAATACATTTACGAAAAATTAAAGCAAAATCTTTTGCCGTTTTGATTTTATTCCGAAGAAGTCACCGAGAATCTACGAAAGTACTACACCCAAAATAGTTTGTAATTTAAATTAACTAAAAATATAATTAAACATAAATGATAAATCACTTAAAATCCGGTCTACTTATTTTTCATTTAAATCAAATGGTTCTTGTTATTTATTTTTACATATCGTTTAAATAACTTACAATTCGGCAAGAACAAATGAATAGTAAGTTAAAAATAGTTTTTTGTTTTTTTGTTCTACAAAATATACACACACACACACAGATTTGTTTAAACTTTTTAAATTTCTTATAATTTGAATTGAAATAATTTATTCCATAAACAAACCATTTTAATAAAAAAAGACTCAAATTTTTTTGTAAATTTTTTTGTTGAAAAAAAAAAATTGTTTAAAATAAATGAAAAGGAAACAAATAAACAACAATATTTGTGGTTAATTTTGTATGAAACTTAAAATTTTGGTATATGGTAGTAAATTATTTTGTAAAAAAGTTGAAATAATTATTTATTTGAAAAATAAATTCATGTGTCTTTATTTTTAACTCAACTGAAAACTTTTTATTAAACTGCAAACAGTAAACTACATAATATTCCGAATGTAGGTACACAGAGATAATTTTCATTTACAAGTTTTTACACTATTTTGAAATAAACAAATTAAGTTTTCTCCACAAAGTAAATGAAATATTAATAAATGAAAGTGAATGAAATATTAATGAAAAATTCTCATAATTATTATGAAACAGGTTTTAATAAAACTTTTTTATAAAATTTTATGGAAAATTAATTTAATTGAAAGTTTCAGTGGTCGAATTCTAGCCACACTTCATTGATCTAATGCCACAAGTCATTGAAATCATGCAGATAGTTTTCTCAGTGAACAAAGTAGATACATATGTGCAGTTCTAACTTAATTAAAACGTTGTCCTGCACCTTTTACCAAATTTCTTTTGATTAAAATCCATATAAAAAATAAGCCACATTTTATTATGATACCCCCAAACATCTAAACCAATAATGGCTTAAGATTGGAACTCCCAAGACAGTAGACAATCTGGACATCCCTGTATCAGTTTGGTTAAAAAAAATTTCAAATACACCTATCCCTCGAATTAAACGACACTTTTTTTATGCGATTTTTTATTTCTCGTGCAAATCGAGGAATATTTAAATTACCTCGATTTTTTTCGATTTTTATTGATAATGCGCCAGGTAATCCTCAATGTTTAAAACACGAAAATGTCTAAGTTATATTCTGCCAAAGAATACCACTTCTTTATACAGTCCTTAGATCAGTGAATTATTTCAACGTTCAAAGCGTTGTACATTGAGAGTGCTTTTACATATATTTTAGATCAAATTGACAATGTTGGATCTTTGGGAGTAATGAATGACAGCATGGAAAAAATTTACAATCATAGATTGTATAAAGCATGTTGCACTGACATATGCTGAAAACAGAAAATCAACTCTCAGGGGATGCTGGAAACAATTGTGGCCAGGAGTATGCATGTAAAATATTTGTTGTCAACCTTTGGAGCAGGAATATTCTCAAATAATTTAATTAGAGCGTACACTTGAAGGGTAAGGTTTTGATGACTTTTCTGAGAAAGTAATTTTGGAGATAATAACAGACAATGAATTGGATGACGATGATTTAGTTAATATGGTTAACAAAAACGATGTAATAATGACTCAGGTGAACCGATGTTATAAATGGTTACATTGACACCTAAAATTATTTGTGAATGCCTTGAATTAGGACGAAAATTAGAAAATCACTTTGTCCAACATGACCAAAATGTTGATTGAGCTCTAAAGTTTCAGAGATATATTTCTCAAGGCCTGGCCCATTATCGGGAGGTATATAAAAAATTGAAACATAGTTCGTCCCAATTTCTTATAACAAAATATATTTCCAAATCTCAGTGGACTGAAGTTATCGCTAACATCGAAACAGAAACTTTTGAAATACTATCGAGTGATGAAAGTGATTCGTCACCAACCAGAAAGATAAGAATAGTTGTCGCAGAAACTGATGACAAATTTATAGATATCGAAAATAATTGCGAATTAATTTTATTTAAATAATTTTTTTTTTTACAATATTGTTTGAAATGAACAGATCTCTTTTAATGAACTGAATAATTATTTTTATTAATAAATAGTAGACTAATTTTATTGGTCTATTCCTTCATTTATAATACTACCTGGTTTAATGGATTTTTTATGTTATTCCAGGCCTCATAATTTTTTTTGTTATGAATTATATAACTAAGTTTTTGTTTTTAAATTTACTCATTTTGTTACGTAGTTTCTTTGTTTTGTTTAGGTTTTTTTTTTGTTTTAAAATAAATAAATATTTATATTAAAAAATTACTTTATATACAGCATTTGTCTTTTTTAGATTTACACGATATACAAACTTTTTTGAATTCGATTTACACGATTTTTTCTAGAACGTCTATTGGCCGTAATTTCAAGCAATATATACCTACTGGTGCTTAGATACCTACTAATAACCCGAAAGCCCCTCACCATCACATGCTCGCCTCCATGCTTAACAGTACCTTGACAGTATCGAGAATGCAAGCGATGGTTAGGGGGCCGACGTACTCTTCTTATTCCGTCCGAATTTACCATCTTAAACTTTGATTCGTCGGAAAACAAAACTCTGTTCCACTGATCTGGAGTACAGTGGAGATGCTCCCGTGCAAATTTAAGTCTGGCTTTTTTATTCTTTTTTTAAATAAATGGCTTTTTTGCAGCCCTGTAGGATTTTAGTCCAGCTTCAACTGCTCTTCTTTGGATTGTAAGTGTGCTAATCTCGATGTTTAATGAGTTTTGAACACTTGAAGTAGACTTAGTCGGATCCTTTTTAAATTCCCTAACTATCCGTGTATCATCCTTGCTAGTGGTGGATCTTGGTTGGCCTCCAGAGTGAATTGCGTTGACCTTTCCCGTAGTTTTACCTTACCTTACCTTGAAACTATGGACCTATTTAAGATTTGATTAAAATAATTTTAACTGTATTTTATTAAACAATGTCTAATGTGTCACTTTCAATTACAATTTTTGCACCAAAAAACATAACGATTATTTTTTGTCTCTGCTTTGTTTGGTTAAGTTTGTTTTGTCGCATGCTGTTAGTGGTTTCGATGTAATTTTACTTATTTTATACCTATAGGAGTGAGGAAATGCAACAAAGTTTATGATTTTTATTAAGAGCGGTAAACAGGCAGTCTATCGGGGTGCAATTTTTTTTAACGAACGTTTTATTTCTTTTTATTCGAGGGAAGAACCAAAAATGTAAGATTTGTTCAGTTAGTTTTGGCCGACACTGTATGTCCTAATATCTGTTAGAATTAAACAAAAGCTTGCAGAGCATAATGGATTTTTTTATTGGAACAACACCTGAATTCAGACAGACAGTGTTGTATTAAGTGATAACAAGAATTTTAGGTTAAAATTAGTAGTGAAATTTGTAAAATATAGTGAGACATATAGAATGGTTGGTTATTTTCATCATTAACCCTCCGATGAGTGACAGTTCTGAACTTCACGGCCGTGTGAAAAGGTCCCTACGGACCTTTTTGTAAATCATGTTTTTTTCATATAAAAATTTTTTTTTGATTTTTTTTTTTTGTTTTTATTGTTTATAACTAAATTCTACATACAAAAATAATTTTATAAATTTTTTTAATTTTTGTTTTTATCATCATCCCTAATGTCTTTGAGTTTAGGTCTTTGTATTCAGAACAAGTAAATTATGTGTTGAAACAATAAAAAATTATAATGATGCCCAAAAACATGCATTTATTAGTGAAATTCAGTACAAGGTCCATACGGACCTATTCACACGTCCGCGTACTATTCTCACTAAAACCTCAATAACTCCTAAAGTAATGATCCGATCGGCTTGATTTTTTTTACTCTTCGAATACAGTGTAACTTTGGGGGGGGGGGGGGGGGGGGGTTGTAGTGGCCGAAGTAGGAGTAATTTCAGTTTGAAAAGGCAAAAAGGTCCCTAGGGACCTTCTCACTCATCGGAGGGTTAACCTGAATCAATTTTAAGACGTATAAGTATTATTAATTGATAACAATATAATAATATCACTCATACGCCATATGTAAATAGATAATATTTAAAAATTGTATTCTTCTTTTAATTCATTCTTTCAAAGATCGTGAAAATTTTTTGATTCATGTCTTCCGATTTTCAAAAAATATCAATTTTTTTCACTGTTGAAAATGTCAAAATTAAAAATTATATAAAAAAAATTAATTTTTGTATGAAAATAAGAGATAAGTTTTTTGTTTTTTAAAATCGAAACAATTAGATGGCATTTGCTTTACAGAAAAAGCGAAATTTTATTTTATATAAAACATTTTAAATTTGACGTATTCTTAATAAATTTTGAAGGTTGAAAACAATTTCAATAATGCATCTTAAAATTGCATTTGCATTAAAAATGTAATTATTGTTAATTTGTAAGTATTTTATTGAATCGTGTAAAAGAGAATAATCATATGAAACAGAGAAATCGAAAAAAAAAATTTTAAATTAAAACCGCGAATAAATCCGTTTAATGCATTGTTATATTATACACTTAGAATACTATGTAGGTAAAGACCACTGCAATTGTAGTTGAAAACAAATGAAATTTCACTTAAAGAAAGGACGACTTACATTACAGTAAATTCAACTAACATTGTCATTTGTTTTTTTAATGTTCAAAAAATGACTAACAATTGTAGTAAGAATGGTAGAAAAAAATAAACTAAAATTTTTTTTTTTATTTTTTTAAATAACAAAAAACAACTGTAAAAAATGAATGTAAAATCATAAAACAGTCATTTGATGTGGGTTGTTTTTTTAAATGAACTACAAGGTTAGTAAATATTTTAATTTGTTCTACAAATGACTGACATTTACATTAAAAATAAAGAAACTGTATTACAACCCAAACAACCACATATTTTTAAAGCAAAAGTTCCCTGCGTGTATGAATAGAATCCAGGGGTTTTAATTTGGAGGAATCTTAGGTCTCTTGAAAAAAAATGTTATCAGCAGGGCAAGTTTTATTTGCTGATATTTGGCATTAAATGCTGTTTTTCCAATTATTTTGTAATAATAAAATTTTTTAGGATTATTGCAATATAAACGCAATTTTGCAAAAATTTTAGACCTGTAGTCAAAAAATTCTATAAAATATAGTTGAAACCCAAATTCTGTACATGAAAAAAAAAATAAAAAATGTATTTTTTTTTTTGTTTTTGTAAAAATGAAATTTCGTAATATTTTCAGTAATGCCACCAAAATTGTAAACTTTTAAGATCACTATGGTTTTTGTTAAAAATAACAAACAAAAAACCTTAAATAAACTGTTATTTTAAGCAATTTCTAAGTACATGCCAATTTTGCATTTTTATGGCAATTTTAATTATTTTCGTGAAATTTTTACAGCCATTTTATACTTATTTGCCTTTAAGTGCTAATAACTGCATAGTATTACCAAGATTTTCTTTAAAAAACACCTAAGAATCTAATAGTGTTACCATTTTTAAAATATGCGAGTTTCGAAGAACTGATTGCAGAACAAATTAATTTTCTATATAACCCATTCCAGTTTCGGTTTTTAAACCAATTTTATTTGTGTAGAATTGTCCCAAAATCAACCTGTTTAGTTGCTTTGAAGTAGAACAGGTAAAACAGCTTCTGAAACTGGTTCTAGATAGGGAAATCTTTTATTTTCACTGCAACATGTTTGAAAAATGTGGTGGCTGGGAATTGATTATAAAAATGTTCTTGGGAGATGAAAGAAATCGGATTCCTAATAGTCCATAATTATATTTGGTTTAGAATGAATTTCATTAGAAACTGAACTGTCTGCATGTTGGGAAGACAGAAGATGTACCATCCGGTTCTTTTTAGGAATATATGATACCATAGTTATGGCTTTTGTGAAACAAAATATCGAAGAATGCTCCTCCGATGTTTTGATAATTTTAATTCGGTGGGTGTGTCTGTTTTGTTTTTTCTGACAGTACCCAAAAGCGTCATATTTTTTGTAAGAAGGAACTCTGCCAAATCAAAACTTGTAAAAAATGATCAGTAGTTATGCCCATGCCAGATCCAAACAAAGGCTTAGCAAGATCTTTAACAACTCGTGCACCTTGATTTTTTCTCCATTTCCACCAGGAAGCTTTCCCGTATACACCTGCAGATTGTACAAATATGTCGTGTTTACATCAGCGGCTGCCCAAATTTTTATACCATATCTTCCCGGTTTTGACTTTATGTATTGCCGAAATTGACATTTTCCGCGAAATGTTACTAATTGTTCATAGATAGTTATCTCGCCAAAAGGGTTGAATGACTTCCGGCAATTGTCTACAAAAGAATCCTAGATTTCCCTTATGGCAGCTAACTTGTCTGTCTCTTTTCGAGTTTCTCTTGTTGTTTTATCATCAAATCTTATATACTTAGACAATGCAATAAATCTATCACGAGGCATGGATGCAGTAAATATATTTCTCCGAATGGATTCGTCAGTACTCCACATTTCTTTCACATTTTCTCTTCTACAATGAAGCGCTCCAGCTGTTATAAGTACTCCGAGAAAGGCATCCAATTCACCTTCAGTTACTTCTTTCCAGTTTTTGTTTTGCCTTTGGGGATACTTTTCATTGTATTTATCTAATACTCTTTTGGCTTATTCGTTAGTATGAAGACAGATTTTCTTTTTCATCATTGGTGTTATAAGATGATTGAATATATCATCCATTTCGGTTGCAGTACTCATGTAGCTTGTTACTCCTGGAGTTACGTTCACAATATTGCATGCTAACCTACGTGTATGTGGAAATGGCTTCGTAGACCAAACTCGACCAGACTTGGCAGTGTAATATTCTGCATTCAAAGGAAAAGCATCATTATCTTCGCTAATATCAATATCCGGAAGAATATCTTCTGCTTCTTCTTCAAGTTCCGCAATCTCGCCTTCCGTTTCACTGCTTTCACTCGCATAAGCATCAGGTATACAACTAGAGCTGTCACTGTCACAATCTGTGTCCCAAGGATCTTCCTCACTATCACTTCTGGCATTCAAATGGTCTTCTATTTGTCGCTGGGATAATTTTTTTCTGCGGTTTTCCATTTTTTGTCCAAAAAAACACAAAGAAAATTTGTAACGTGAAGTACGACGTGAGGTAACTTGGGTCCCCCAAACGAAAAACTTACCTTTTAAATACAAATAAATTAATATTATAATGACACGTTTTTATATAGTATTTAAAATAAAACTAGACTACCTAAAAGGAAAAAGAGAGAAAGAAATTATTTTCGAAGTTATTAAAGAAAAACTAATCTTGGGGGACCTAAAGCCCCCACTCAGTACTCTAAGGGTTAAAAGGTGGACCGATTTTCAATCGGGTTGTTTTTTTTTTGGAGACGACTAAAAAATGAAGTCCCTAAAGAAACATTTTTAAGTTTTTGTATATTTTTTTTTTTTTAATAAAAAACAACAGCGGAAAATGCGTTTATATGGAGAAAAATTAATTTGTTTAAAAATGAACATATGATAGTGTTTATTTAAATTTATCCAGGAGTGTTTGTGCTTTTTTTCAATTTTCGTAAGCATTCGTCTTTGATACGCATTTTTCCGAAGTGCTTTTATAACTGTGCACCCTGTGCACACACTTAAAAAAAAATTTTTCTTAAATTTTAGCCACGTTTTCATGCAAAAATGTTGAAATTTCTGACCACAGTTTCTGATCAGCGTTTTTTAACATATCCAAGTTTTATGAAAATATTCGGATTCACCAATGTATAGTTTTCTTGTTAAAAAAAAATTTTGCTATTTCTAGTGATTTTGTTTAACAAAAAATGGCAACAGTGTTTGAACCCAATAATAAATTTAGCTTGCTTTATTCTTTGCATGTGTTTTTCTTTTTTAAAAAATTTTGATTTTATACCTGTTGTAACATAAGAAAATGCTTATGAAATTTAACTTTCTACCTATTATTAGCCGACGCCTACACTTTTACCCTCCTAGACGCGATTGATCAGCCGCCGACTGTTTTTGCCTCAAGCCGCCGACACAACTTTTATCTCTGATACTGAAGATTTTTTAAATTTTTTTCCTCTCTTTAACTTATCCACAGTTTATCGAAGTCTGAGGAAACCCCCAATTTTTTTATTCTTACGTAAAGTGTCCCAACACTCCAGCGATGTGTATTGAAAAGCTAAATGCGAAAAATAAAACAACATTTTTTTTATGGTACTTTTAGTTTCCTACACACGATTTAAGATGTCAAAAGTCGTATGTTTTGTCAAATTTAATGACAATGTAAACGTTACAAACGTTATACAAAATTGAACATACTACAACACAAAGTTGAATTGTTTTAAAAAGTAAAGAAAAGTTTAGCTTTCTTACATCTCGTTTATTGTTGATTCCCAAAGTTTTTTAAAAGTACTCAAAAACTGATTTTTTTTCACCAGAATGTCATGAAGAACACAAAAGTAAAAAATCACAAAAGACTTAAAATATGTATAAATTTTTCAAGAATCTTTTTAACACACAGCATGATTCATTATTTTAATCATGATGGAAAATGTATGAAATGTTGTAATCTTTATATTTTTTGATGTTATTTGAAATGCCCTAAAGTATGTTTTAAGCATACTTGGGAATTTTCCATTGGCATTGAAATTTAATTGGCAATACTAGCCAATGCCAAAAATTTCATTACCATACCAATCATAATTAAATATCTTTAATTGGCAGTGATTAACTATACAAATTAATGAAATGGCACCAATGACTAAAAAATCAATTGTAACTGATGGAAAAATAATTGTTTATAAAAAGCAGAAAATATGATAAAAATTTAAAATTTAAGACCTAACTTTAAATGTTTTCGCTTTTTTTCTAGTTTTAACACATAAACACTCTTCTGTTTTGTTTTCTAACTGATTAGTTATTATTAGTTCTCGGAAACTAATGCATTTATGTTTGTGTTTTATGTACATAAAATTTACTTAAAATCGTAAAATATATATGTAGTTAAAATTTAATAATATGCATTTATTATTAATTTTTTTTTTTCTTTGTTTTCAATATTCATATTAGTTTCTAAATTTTTGTAACTTTTGCTTTAAAAAATATCTAAACAATTAAAATCACGAATAAACATCGTAGGAAAATTAGTAATTGCATTTTCTGTTATTTATCTTTTCGTGATAAAGAAAAATTATATGCATAAATTTAAAAAAAAATATTTTATTTATAAAATTTATAAAATGAGTTTGATATAATTTTTATTAAAAAATAAAAATTATGTTTTTTTTTACCTTTAAATTGTGCAATGAATATTGAAATTATTCAAGTTCGAGGCCATACTCTATATTTCTTTATTCGGATATTGTCCTAACAAATAATCTATAGAGTTTTTTGTTTTCAAATTTATTATTTGACCCTTTCAGGAATGTGTTAATAGATCTATTTCGGGAATTTTCTAGGTTCATCATCAGAACACGTTTTGAAAGCGGTAACAATCTCATGCCAAACATCAAACACTCATATAAATTAGTTTACTCACTGCATGAGAACTAATAAATGAGCTTGAAGTTCAAGATTATAACCATTGATCCAAAAATTAAATTGAAAACTGGTTTGTTATGTGCAAGGTCCACCTCTGGACACGTTTTTTGTTTTTTCCTAATTTTTATTTTTTGTTTCGTTTATAAACAAAACAGGGGGAGTAAACTAGACTGTACTTTGTCTTTTATGCAAGTTTGATATAATTTTTTTAAAAAATAAAAATTATGTTTTTTCGACCTTTAAATTGTGCAATGCAAATTAAAATTATTCAAGTTCGAGGCCATACTCTATATTTCTTTATTAGGATATTGTCCTAAATAATAATCTATAGAGTTTTTTGTTTTCAAATTTATTATTTGACCCTTTCAGGAGTGTGTTTAATAAAATGTGTAAATTTTGTTTTTAGTAAAACATAAAAAAAAATTTAATATACATGCATTTTAATACAGAATATGAATTTATAGAAAAATATGCAACAAGATACATTTATAGCAAAATATGTAAGAATATAAATTAACGTTTTGTATGCCTTACTTTTGTAAATATAAGGAGGTTGAAAGATTGTTAAAAAATTAAAAATGGCATAAAAATAATTTCGATGTACACAAAATAAAAAAACTAATGAAACTGTAAAAAATATTACTTGAGCCAGACTGAAAACTAAAATTTTTTTATCTAATGTGAGCAAGATTATTCAATTTCACGATTATTTGTTTATTGTTAACAAACAACCGTGCAATATTTATTTATTAATAATATAATTTCTTCATTTGCTAATTTAAAGCAGACTTTATCTAATGACAGGTCCTTGCATGTTTCATTTCGCGTCACCGAAAATCTTCAGAGGACCAATGTTTTTTTATATAAATAGATCATTTTTGGTCTTCAAAGTTCAGTAACGTCATGATGCTTGTTCGGAAAAGACCCTATTCACGTGTTTGATTACTAAGAAGACAAGAATGGAGCAAAATTGAAGAGTGAAAGTGTTTTTTGTTAAAACTCTGCCTATTCTGGAGGCTATAGCTTTTCTAACCTTCGGGTTCAGATGAGATATTTTGCCAGATCGAAATATTAGTATCAACTTAGCTAATGTGTTTCATTGGCTTTATTTTTGTAAATATAGGGAGGTTGAAATCTCTTTATAAATTAAAAATAACATAAAAATAATCTCGATGTATATAAAAACAAAAAAAAAAAACTATTAAAACTGTAAAAAATAGTTACCTGGGCCAGAGTAAAAACTAATTTTTTTTTTTATATATAAATAGATCATTTTTGGTCTTAAAAATTTAGTAACGTCATGATGCTTGTTAGGAAAAGACCCTAGCCACGTGTTGTATTTCTAAGAAAACAATAATGGAGCAAAATTGATGATTAATAAGTTTTAGTTAAAGCTCTGCCTATGCTGGAGGCTGTAGCTTTTCTAAAACTTCGGGTTCTGATGAGATGTTAGCCAGATCGAAATACTAGTACACTTAGAATAATATGTAGGTAAAGAACACTGCAAATGTAGTAAAAAACAAATACAATTTCACTTGAAAATAAGACGACTTGCTTTTCAGTAAATTCAACTAACATTATCATTTGTTTTTTTAATGCTCAAAAAATGAAACACAATTGTATTAAAAATTAACCACATATGCAGTAAAAAATAAACAAACAACATTTATTTGTGGTATGTTTTTAAATATATAAAACTACTGTAAAAAATTAATGTAAAATCATAATACAGTTATTGGATGTGGTTTGTTTTTTTAAATGAGCTACATTTGTAGTCAAAGACTAAATTTATTCTACAAATTCCTGTTTTTCACTTAAAAATGAAGATACTGCATTACAACGCAAACAACTACAAAAATTTACAGCAGAAGTTCCCAGAGTGTATTAACCTAGCTAATATGTTTGATTTGCTTTATTTTTGTAAATATACAGAGGTTGAAAAACTCGTTATAAATTTAAAATATTATAAAAATAATCTCGATATATATAAAAACATAAAACTAATAAAACTATAAAATGTTAATGGTTGGCATTTTGTTGTAAATTTGTTGATTCGCAAAGATATTTGTGGTTAATATTGTTGTCAAGCCAACTGAAAAAAAAACATGTATTTTTATGAAATTCCTAGCCCTAGTTATGATGGCTCAGCTTCTTATTATATATACTTGATAAAATACCGAATATTTATAAAATAAGTACCCAAATATAGCCTTTTTCTCTAAATTTGCAAATAAATTTTTTTGTAGATCATTGTAACCAACAATTATAACAATCAAGTATAGCTGTCTGTTTAAAGCATTAGCTTTGATCAATGCCAATTGAAAACAAATTTCATTGGCATTGCTTTTAAGTAATTGTAATTCAAAAAATTTGAATTACCATTGACATAACAATTAAATCATTAGTTAATTGGTACATTCAATAAAATAGTCCCAAGTATGATTTTAAGTATTTTATTTTTCTTCTTTTTCTACAAGTAGATGAAAAATATAAATCAGTTTTTTTTTTTTTGTTTTACTCTCCAAGGTTGTTGAAAGTTTCAAAAAAAATCTATATAATTTTAATTTGTGTGAAGATTATGTGGGTGTTTAGAATAAACACGAATATAATGAACATGAAAATATCTTACGGTTACAATAATTCATAAGGTATTATTTTATTATTGTCTGTTGATGTTTAAACTTTTTATGAATTTCTTACAAAAAAAAAATATCTTTAAAAATGCACTTTTCTTTTCAACAAATTTTAATGTATTTAACAAGTTTTTTGTATATATTATTTTAGTGTATTTGTAAAGCAGTTATTATTTTAGTATGCAGTATTTGAAGTTTAATAACAATGTAAATTTTTTTAATAGAGGTATTTTAAAAAACATACACACATACACCATACTGGGGATTTTTTCAATAGCACTGAAATTTCATTAGCATTAGTTCACTAATGCCAAAACAAATGTATTACTATTTAATTGTAATGAAATTTTTTGGCATTAACATTATGCCTAAAAAAAACTAATTACAATTGAGCAAAAAAGCATTTGTTTACAAAAAAAAAGTGGAGTGTAAATTTCTTTACGTAGGAATGGAACGGAGATCGATATGAATTGTAGCACTGAATTTAAATGCGGAAAACGAAATGGAACAAGGAACTAACTTTCCTGGACCTAGCCTATTTGTATTATGAAAGTTAATTAATACTCCCGAGGAACAAAACAAAACTGAATCTAAACAACACGTTCCGATAATACGAATAATTTAAATGATAAAATTTGTATTTTTATGTACGTATTTGCACACAGAGAAATAAAGTGGCAACCGAATTGAAAAGTGTATATTAATGGTTACAACTTATAAATTCAGTTAGTACAATGATATTTACATTATATTTCTGGAAAGTTTGGATGTTGCAACTAAAATTCTGTCAATTAATCGAACTTTGTTGTGAAAACTAATATCAAGTTGTGCCAATTGTCTGAAATTCGTAATAACCGAATTTGAGCCATAGTAGTCGAATTCCAGTTGGCAAATAGCTAAATTATTTTCTGTGTGTGGGTAAATAGATAATTAAGACACCCTGGGTGTTTCATAAAAAATTAATCTCTTTCGATCGAATTACAAGATTTTTGTTTATTTTTTTTTTTTTGGTAAAAATAAAAACTGCGGAAATCTATAAGAGAAAACTTAAGAAAGATGTAAAGTATCAACCACTTATTGATTATAAATTTCTCGATGGTAGAAAATGATTAACAAAATCGTTTCAATTGATGTTCATTAATGTTTAGACGTACACTAACAGAAAAAATGAGTAGAAAATTTTGATAAAACTACTAAAAATTAGTTCAAAATCACGTCGCAGGTACAACTGTTAAAATTAACTGCTTTTTTGCTAAAGCTTTTGCTGTTTTTAGCTGCGTAAATTGATATTTCAATGAAAATTCAACTCAAATATAATTAATAATTTGTAAATTTGACAGTTTTACTGTTGCTGTTCTATTTATACTAAAGCTTAAAAAAATATCTGCCATTTCTAGCTGTTGTTTTTGCAACGTAATTTTTGCTTAGTTGATTGCACGGACTCTTGCCATCATTTATTGTTTGGAAGACTTTAGTAGTGGGCCGATTGAAAAATAATTTGCAGTTCGAATAAATACCCAATTACTCTATTCGATTATATAACATTTGTTTTGATACTGACATAATTCGGGTAGAAAAAGCAAAACAAATAATGCTCAAGAACAATATGAATTTTTTTAGCGTGTGTTTTTGCATACATGCATGCATTAACATTTTCGTTAACACGTTTGAAAATATAATGTTCACATACAAAATGTAATTTTCCGTGGTACTACAATGAAAAAAAATCGGAAAAAAGTAGAATCCATTCGACTTCCATTCTGAAATTTACAGGGAATATTTAGGTTATATTCAGCTTTAAGAAAATATTTTTTTCAGATTTTTCGACTTGTTGGGTTCAAATACCTTTAAAAGAAGGTATTAAACTTTAAAATCCATTCACTAGTTTCAGAAAACCATAAGTTTAAAAGTTGTCATATCGGCAGATTTTTCACGATTTTGACGATTATCAAATGCACATAACTTTTTGAAAAAAAAAATGTTTAAAATTTTTCTGGAAGCACGTGTAAATTATTTTTTAATGTTTAATACGTCTGGAAAATTTAAAGTAAATCGGAAGAGGTGTTGTAAAAAAGGTGTTCGGTCTGACATGGAATGACTCATATAGAAGTATATGTTATTTCATATTCGCTAAAAAGGGTCATATATGGGCAAATATGGATGAATGTGAAATTTATTATTATTAATTTAACTATTGTGGACATATTTAAGATTATAATTTGTTTTTAAACAGCAAATATAAAATACTCAAAACTTTCAATTATTATGAATTGTTTAACCGAAAGTTTAAATTTTCATTAAAAATTTTTAAGTTACAAGAACATAAATAGAATATTAAAAGTTTTTTTTAATTGTAAGAGAAAAACATTTTTAATTTTTGAGTAATTCGTATTTTTATCTGTAATGTCCTGTTCAGAAAAACTAATAATATTAATATTGTTCACAATGTTTTAATTTAATGTGGTCGCATTATACTTTATTTTAAAGTTGTTTAAAATGCCGTTTTATCAGCAAATATTCCATTGTGATGGCATAATAAACAGCATGGTTGCGCTGACCTGTTTTTTTTATTGCAATTAAACCTCATAAATAATATTGTATTTAAAAAAATTTTCAAAAAAAAAATACAAAAAAAATTTATAATGTATGAACGTATATGGATGACCATATAAAACAATATATAACCATATTTGTCCATATATGGAAATGTAGGTTCATTTTTCTAGTATGTTACCAGAATGACCACATATGATCATATAAAAAATATATATGATAATATATGAACTTTTTTAGCCGGGATATCAATATATTGTTTGACGAAGAATTAAAAAAGAGATAAAATTAAAACAAAAAATCAGAACTAGTTCCGAGTTATAGAGTTATGCAAAACTCAAATTTTGATTTTTATTTATAAAAAATTATTATATATTTTTATCGATCTTTAAAGTTTGATAGTGTAACTCGCATTAGTTTTGGAAAAAATATTCGTTGAATATTGTCCTTCATATATATATCAATATTTCTTTACAACTATGTTTAATTTTATTATATGTATTATTTATTGCTCATACCCATACCTATCTTACATAGACTTCACACAGATATATACAAGTTTAGGTTCAAGTTCCAGAAAAATTTGCTCCCTATTTTATGATATATTCTATTCCAGTTTCTACTGAAAACCAAATTTATTTCTTTAAAGCATTATTATAATAAATGACCAAGATAAAAAAGAAACTTTTTATTATCTACAAATTCTGTTATTTTAGCTGTGATTGATTAAACAGCCATTACAGTTGACCGCATTGCCCAAAAGAAACAGCAATTCCCTAGTGATGGAGTTGTTGTTAGTCAGTCATTCATATTTACGAAGAAAGAATAACAAGTATTGTTTTAAAGAAAATGTTTTCAATGGTGGATTAAAATGACGTGAATGGATGTAATTTTATGATTGATATGAACAAGAATTTCATTTGGTTTCTTTTACATATACAGCGTTTAAGTGCAATACGAAAGATATAACGATGCATTAACTGGACAGTAAAATAATGATATAAGGACGATAGTAACAAAATGGAAAAAAATTATGAATGATGATAAAAAATGAAAAGACAAGTGATAAATGCTGTAAGGATTATGCTGCAGTTTCTGTTTATCTAACCATGGAGAAAAATGATTGGAAAAATCATGCAAACATACATATTGTAGCAATAAATGCAAAAAAGCGTCTCAGCAGAGTTTTCTCAAATCGAGATTTTGGATTACTACCCAGCGAAACCACACATTACCAAATCATGTGTAAAGTAATGTATCGCCATAGGGCTTCACGCATTACATTACACCTTACTTCACTGATGAATTTTACAGGTGATGAGCCTAAAAGTAATGGGTGGCCTCATTACCTTGAAGGGGGTAAAGTAACTGGTCACTTATATGGTTACACGGGGGGAAAAAGTAATGTGTCTATAAATAGATTTCATAAAAAAAAATGCATACAAAATTTTTTTTACAGATATTTTTTTTAATTAAATAAATAACTTTTTTTTTTATTAAATAAATTACGTGTTCATGTTGGATTCGAACCTGGGGTCTCTGGTATTTAGCAATTAGTTAGGCGACAACTCTACCAACTGAGCTATCGACACATATAATATTTTATTGCTTAAAATGTAGATGAGTTGTTGTGCTTCGTGTTTTCGTTCGTGATATCAAAAATATACACCTCACCCTCATGCTTACATAAATTCACAAAGTAATGTGTCTATAAATAGATTTTCAAAAATATATATTAATAATTACTTTACGTTTATAATTTAGGCATTATGTAATTGATGATCGGTAAGTCATTATTTTATGTATTGAAGTAATGTAAATGGTAATGAGGTATCATTACAAGGTAATCCAAGAGTGTTCAATTATCGGTAACTCATCACTTCTTGTGGGAAAATAATGATACAGGTAAGGAGTACACATTACAAGGTAATGCAATACTTTATCGCACCCATTACCAAAGTTTTGCTGGGTACTTGTATTTAGGAGGTTTCAGAGCTCAATTATCAAAAACAGCAGCTTCGTAGCAAAATTATGGTAATGATAATTTATTATTTCATACAATACTTTAGTCTTATCACATTCTGCATTTTAAGTAATGAAATAATCGGTTACCAATAAGAACATTATAATGCATTACTCTCATACCAAAAATAATCGGTGAACAATAATAGGTTATTCCTCTTATTACATCCACACAAAATATACTGAAACGATATATTTTTCTGGGAATCTATTTTTAGACTCATTACAATTCGTATTTCTTAAGCTATATGATAAGATTTTACTTTTGGTATATTTTGAAAAAAATCATACAGAAGAAAAATTAATTTATGTTTCAAACTATCAAATGTTATATGCCTCTGTGGCTCAGGATACAGAGCAGTCACCTGTTTATCTTACGACCCGGGATCAAATCCCGGCTTAAAGAATATTACTAACATACTTTTTGAATTTGTAATTTTTTTCAATTCTATTTTTATAGCCATTATTTTTCTCCTTCTGGAAATGGCTTAATATTTATAACAACGTTCCCAAATGGGGGTCTATTGGAACATTCCAGGAATAGAAAATGGTTGTTTAAAAGAAATTTAAAAAAATTTCACAATAATTCAAACTATTGAAAAAAAATTTAACTGAACAAATGAAAATTTGTTTCGATTCCATTGTTTAGATAAATTTATTTACAATAAGTAGGTAATTTTAATAATTGTGCACCATAATTGATATTTAGTGCAAAATAGCTCAAAATTACACCGATGAAATAGCGAAATAAATCCGGCACATGCCTTCAATATAATTTTTCTTTTTGAAATTTTAATTTCCTACTCAATATTGTCGTTGTAGTTAACAACCGTTATTATGAAAACGCATCTAATGCAAATTATAAAAAATCCACAAATTTATTAAAGGGTCCGCCAAATAACTTTTTTTTTTTGAACTCCTGAACCAATTGGACTTTGTATGGCGTCATACCAAGGTCTTTATGCAAAATTCGTCTCAATGATGTCTCCGAAATGTTCAATTGTTGAGAACGACGGTAAATTGATGTTGATGGCGCTTCACGCACACTTTCTGCCATAGCAGCAATATTCTCGGGTGTACGCACTGTTTTTGGCTTTTCACGCTTTGGTTTATCGATGAGGATGCCAGTTTCTTTCACTTTTTTCACAAGATAACGAACATACGGACCATATTCGTTCAGCGGAAGGATAAAACTAATTATCTGTCAAATCAGACATGAGCTAAGTGTTACCATTCACGAAATAAGCACTAGTTGACAAAAAAAAAAAAAAACGTTAGATGGCGGACCCTTTATTTTTAATTTTCAAAAGATTCTGACAAAAACGAAAAACTTATAAGAGCTACTTCAAAAATGTTCCCCACCGGAAGGATGAACAGAAAATGGTAGAACAAAATTTTAATGACTTTAAATTTTATGGATCAAACAAAACTTCGTTATCTCAAAATTAATCTTTTTTAAATTTCCGAATTTAAAATTATTTAATATGATTTACTACAAAGTATAAATAACAATTAAAAATCATAAAACCGGCAAAAAATGTGTGTTAAAAAAAAAAAATACCCTGTGGCGAAAGTTGTCAACACTGAATGTAAAAAACATATGTCAATCTGGTAACGTTGTGAAATAGAGACGAAGGAGATTAGAAAAATAAACAAAAATCTAAAAATAGAATATTTGTGTTTGTTAGTGTTGTCACTTCTGAGTACCCAGCAAAAAATAATACCCAGAAGCGCTTCCGGAAGGCATTATTTAATAACGAAGCGCTTCCAAAGCAAATAAAGAAGGCAAGATTTTTGTTCGCGATGTCCCACTTGGTATGTCTATTTTAAAGCGCTTCTTTCATGTGCTCTTAGAAGCAATAAATTCAAAGAAGGCATTCTGGGAAGCACGACAGAATGCCTTCCCTAATTGCTTTATGGTATGCAAGGCGGTAAAGCGCTATTTCGGAAGGAAACAAATGTAGCTACTGCTTACCAATTCCAGGTTATTTTTTTCTGGTTATAATATGCAATAACAGAAAAGCTACACAGAAAAAAATATCAACTTAAAATATCTAATTGACGCTTTGATTTAAATTTAATATGCTTCTAAACAAATATTTAATTGAATCAGTTTACATATTAATTGACTTTGAAATATATAAATACATATTTTATTTTAGACGCAATTATCATATTATTTTTTCATACACTGTATGCATAAATAGAAAATTTTCAGTATAAAATACCAAATACATTTGAATTTAACAAACAAAACATGCACACACACAAACAGACTCAGCATTGCAAAAAACACACATACCAACGTATATATCACACACTTTTTTGTGAGTATCATATTTTTATTTTTTTTTTGTAGAAGTTATTTATAACTTTTTTTCCTTCATAATTTTAATAAAAGGTTTAATTGATAGTATTATTGCCGTGATAGGTGCAAAATCAATTAAATTATTAATTGATTCAATAAATTTTGTAATTTTTAATTTTTTCTATGTAATAGGAAAGTAAACTGCAATTTAGCTGCATAACATTCGAGGCCATACTTGGGTGTGATCGCTAAATGGTCAGGACTTGCTATTGTTACGTTTGTTATGTACACTGATAGAATTTTCCTTCATAGTATTAATGAAACGATTTCATTAAAATCGATTCATTGGTTTAATGAAAAACTTCATTAACTGAATGAAAAACATTAATATTGGTGTTTTTTTCATTAACATTTTTTAGGATTTTTTCATAATTTCATAAAAAAAATTCATTAAATCAATGAAAATTTTTCAAATTTTTTTGAATAAAAATTTTGACTTGAAATAAGAAATTTTTTTTTTTTTTTTTTTTTTAAAGAGAAGCAACTCAGGAAATTCTTCCTATTAATTAATGTGTTGCTTTCTTTGGAAAGGGGATAGTGGAGAGATGAAAGGCGGTGAAAGAAGAAGGGCTTCAAACATGGCAACACTGTAAATGCGCGAGTAGATAAGTCTTAGAACAGTTGTTGCTCGCCACCTGATGGGAGTTGACGAATTTATTGGAGCTTTTTGTTTCATAGCCCTGATTCATTATTTTACTTCGGTAGGGAAACACCGAAGGTGGGCGCAGCGATACATATAAGTGATAGAAAACTCATACATATTATTTTTCTAAATTGATGTTGTCGTCACCGGGAATCGAACCCGGGACCAACTGTGTAACAGTCCAACGCGCTAACTATTACACCATTATTACAACGCCCACATGATTTAATGAAACACCTTTCATTGACTCAATGAAACGTTTCTTTGGGGACTTTTTTATGAAAAAATTCATTGGATTAATGAAGGAATTCATTAATACTACGCACAAATTTCTATCAGTGTATGAAGAGCGCAGGTTTGATTCTATTATAAGACACAAATAATAATAAAATTTAAAATGGAAAATCACTCATGATACCTGTTCATAAGAAGGCAGAAACTAGTCTAGTCTGATTTAAAAATTAATAGTGTTTTTATTTTTTCGAGAAAAACTTTTATTTTTTTCTTAAGCTCAACATTTTAAAACGTATTTATTTTTAAGTTATAATACAAACAAAAAAAATGTCAGTGTATTTGTATATTTGGTGGCTAAAAATTTACATATATGGATCCATACATTTTTAATGTATGTTTGTGCATGCTCATATGTATGAATACATGTCCCTTAGGGATACAACTTTTTTGCAATTTTTGAAAATATCAAAATGGCCCTAGTGCATAAAAAAACAATAAGAACTGCATCTTTAGATTTTCGATATCGTTAAAAAAAGGTTCCGCGTCAAATGCAATTAAGTTTGGGATCAGTAAGTTCTAAAAAAATAAAAATATTTCTTTATAATTTCATTAAATGATAAATAAATTATACGTTTTTTCATTAGATATTGAAACATATTCTGTATAAATTCAATTAATCGTGATAAAATATTGCGACTTACCTACGCAAATTATATGCAATATGCGAATTATATGCAATATGCAAATTTATATGTGGCCCTTGGTACAACATTTGATTTTCATTGTTACAATAAAAATGACTTCGAAGCCTTAAACAAATCATTTTTGGGCTTTACTAATGCTCAGAAATGCTTTCTAAGACGTTGGGTGAAAGATGAATCAAGAATTCCAAAAACACAACGCAGCAACATTTGTGCGGAACGCGCCATCAAAGTCGTACAAGATATTTTCCCCCAATGCAAATCAACACGAACTCTTAATCTTAAGTTAATTTCACTTAACAAAGATAGTTTTTAGATTGCGATTTTGATTATAATCATATAATTACATTAAGAAATGTAAATAGTTAAATAATTATAAAATAAAAAATTTTAAAAAAATAAAAAAAAAAATCTTACAGGACTTTCAGAAATCGGCTTCGACGTGGAACGTTTTTGTTCCGAAATGACCTGAGGAAACATTTTTCGGCTTGAGCACAACATCGGCTACAGCGTGGTGATAGGGCATTATTTTGGTTGTACCCCTAATGTCCAATTATTGATACATACACATTATGGTTATGCATTTTTTTGCAAATATTAAAAATTACATGGCATAGCCCTGAAGGCCTTGAAAATATATTAAGAACCACGATATTACTTTTTCGCGGTCGTTAAAAAGTTCTTACACCAAACGCAATGAAGTTTTGACTAATTTGTTTTTTCATTTTTTAAAAAATGTAACATTTGACTTAAAATTACATATTTATACTATCATAAAAAATTATTTGCCCGCTATTCCAACTCACAGATAAACAAGTCTTTCAGAAAGTATTTTTGGGGCGGAAGGTTTTTGTTCGCAATTTATTATCAAGACAATTTTGTACATAAGTTGGTACCCTGTAATTTTTTCGCAACAAAAAAGTTATAACCCAAATGCACATACATCTTCACACATGCGCATTAACGAAATTTGAAGTAATATCGCTAGGGAAAGGAATTTCATGCAACTAACAATGAAATTGAGGTGACTTGAGGTGAAATCACCCATATTTCAGTTTGAAGCATTTACACATATTTCTACCCAAATAGATTTGTGTCTCATAGAAAATATACTCAGAATATTATGTAGTGTAGTTTGTAGTTTAATAGAAAAGTTTTCAGGTGAGATAAAAATAATGGAACATACATTTATATATTGAAACTTTTTTACATATTTGTTCGAAATAATATACTACCATTTACCGATATTGCCGTTCATTTGTTTCCGTTACAGTTATAAAAATTAAAATTTGTTTCGTCAAAAAAAAAAAAATATTCAAAAACTTCGTATCTGTTTTTTTTTTTTTATAAAAATTGTATATTAATATTAGGGATGCTAGCCCATAGTTGTTAAAAACTTTGTGTATTGCACTAAAATTTAGCAAAAACTTTTGTTAAATAAGTTTAATCTTTAATATATAATTTAAGTCATTACCAATCGATTTTTTACGATCGATATCTTAAATTAAAGTTAAAGACTTAGGCTTTCAAAAAAAAAACCCGCATTGAAATACGTCGACTTCTTCAAAAATCATAGATTTTTGACCGCGTTCTCTGAAAATGTACAACTGTGCACCGCATCATAGACTTTACAAATCTAGGAGCACCCTGGGAATAGTTAGAGCAGTTAAGCAAATTTTATTTAAATTTAATATTTGTATAGGAACCCCCTTAGGGAGCAGTGATGGTGGGTACGTGTATTCGGAAAAAATCTTAGTCCCCTCTAGGGACTACTCCCGGGCATTTGTGTGGCTTTTTGTAGATTTTTTCCCTTTTACGCTGATCTTTGACCACGATGAGGCGCTACTTGCCCCCAGTCCACCTTTCTCAATTTTTTGGATCAAAAAATTGCATTTGAACCATAAAAAATTAACTGTTATGTTAATTTTTTATGTTCGAAATAAGGTAGCTTCAAAATAACGTATTAAGGAATCGCTAAGCTTTTACCGTTAAAAAGATATGGACGTTTGTGTACGACTACTTTTGAGAAATTTTTGAATATTTATCATGTTTTGAAAAGATATATTTAAAGATCTGCTGCGACTAGCATCCTAATCCTAAAGTGTTACAGTTACATGTTACAGTTATATGACTTACAACTTCTACATAAAGTTTGGCTGAAATTGGAAAGGCTGGAGGAAATCGAGTGGTTGATTTTATAAGTTTTCAGTCATTTGAAGAATAAAAAATAAACGCGAAGTCATACAAAAATTTATTTTTTGCTCGCGGTGTAAAAATGTTTATGAATGTAACGATAAGTGTACTTCAGATCTTTTGAGTTATAAGTGCTTTATAAAAAAACCTTTTATTGAAAATAATTCTTTTTTGTTGAAGAACTTGTGGAAAATTTTTTATCGCCAATATTTAACTGTAAAAGTTTTGCTTTTATTATATTGAATAAAAGTTTAAGTTAAAATTTAAAAATAGAAATGGACATACCGAAACAATTTTTATTGAAAAAAATTAAAAACTGTATGTTTTTTTGTTAAAAAACTTGTAAAATTGTTTTTGACATTATTTGAATTTATGGATTATTATATGGATTATAAAAAAAGTTTTATTTAAAATTTCAAAATAAAAGTTTTTTTCAATTCGACCAATTTTTAATCCATTGTTTATTTGATTTACAATCTTTATTTAAAAGAAAAAAAATAGCCAATTTTTGTTGTACAAATCATTCCCAAACAGTATTAAAAACATACTGCAGAAAAAACATTTAAAAAAAAAACATTTAAAAAAACATTTATTGAAGACAACAGTGTACAACAGATTAGCAAAGTTAAAGTGACATGCTAAGACAGTATGTTTGATGGCATAACCTTGTTTGAGTTGACTTGACATGCATGCAATTTTTGAGAATGACATTTTTACAGAAAATGTTGAACTGTGCATTGCTTTAACTAATGTACATCAATTTGTATGGAAAATTTAGAGGTACCTTTTAATTTTCATTAATAACTTCTGAACCCCAGGACCATTTTTGCTCATTTTCAACGCCAAACTTTTTGGGGGCATGTATATTAATCTAGGTAAAAAAGAGCAGTCTATATGCGTTTTCGTGCTGTGGTCACCATTTTAACAAAAATACGGACATCGTTAAATCGGATAAAATTCAATAAGGATCAAAGCAAAATTGTCCGTCACTGCATTTGTTAATGGTACTTAATAAGTGCGATAGCAATATATTTTAAAAATAATCTAACAGAATCAAAAGTAATCTTTAAATGTAGTCGGAATGTAACTACTAATTTTTGGTTTTTTCATAAATTAAGTAAGTCGTGATATTTACTAAAGGCACATATTAAAATTTATTCATATTCTTTTTATTGGAGATTTTTTATTAGCGTGAAAAATGAGAAATTGCAACCTCAAATACTCAGTGTAAAAACGTTAATGACATGTTATGTAATGACACTAGTTTTCTCTTTGCATTACTTTAGCTCGTATAATAAGGATTTACTAATAACTAGTTAATTTTAACTTTATTTTAATACGAAATAAGATACATCTCTCATAACTACTTATTTTTATCATTATTTTTATCGAAATTTTTTGAAAATCTATTTTTTTTTTTACTCATTATTTTTTAACTCTAGTAAGCATATATATAACTACTTTTTTTTTATTTTTTTAAGCTGGAAAGTAATGCCATTTTTTGCAAGCAAGTCATTTATGTTTTTTTCTATCTATAACATGTCGAGATGGTAGACCGATTGACTGACAACCTGAATACCGGTTCCCATGTTCGAATACCGTAATGTCAGTCATTTGTAGAACAAATTAAAATATTTACTAACCTTGTAGTTCATTTAAAAAAACAACCCACATCAAATGACTGTTTTATGATTTTACATTCATTTTTTACAGTTGTTTTTTGTTATTTAAAAAAATAAAAAAAATAAATGTTTGTTTATTTTTTACTACCATGTGGTTCATTTTTACTACAATGTTAGTCATTTTTTGAACGTTAAAAACAAATGACAATGTTAGTAGAATTTACTGTAATGTAAGTCGTCCTTTCTTTAAGTGAAATTTAATTTGTTTTCAACTACAATTTCAGTGGTCTTTACCACATAGTATTCCAAGTGTATGCGTTTTCCTCAATGCATTCTTAGTGAGACGAGCGACTGGCTGCATGTATATTTCTTTTGTATTACGTGTATTGTGTTATTGTCTTTCCGTTCTTTTGATGCAATATTTGGTCTGGAAACACCACCTAAGATCTATTTTAGATGCAAAACTCTTTTAGTCTGCTCTCTAGGAAGAATTCAAATAATTATCTTTTTGTGACCTATGAAATTCTTTATATTCTTGTAATACGCTGGCCATGTCAATCGCAGGTTTCCGGGAAGTTTAAAAACACTACAATTCCTCCACAGCTCCTATCGTTCTACAATGAAAATTTAGGCGAATTGGTAAATAAGAACTCACCACCTATTTTGGCACACAAATTCAAATTCAAATTTCACTAGTTTGAGAAAAAAGCGTGCCACCCTAGAACATTATCCAATCTTCCTGAAATTTGGCACATTATCTTTTACATCACACAGACTTGGCCGAAATCAAAGTCAAAGAAACACTCTAATATTGACCCATGTAAAAAAATACATAATTTTTATAAAGTTGTGGAAAAATTGCATTTTCGTTTTGCAAGCCATAATATCCTACTCAAAAATGTACTATCATGTGGAAAATTTTCACTAAAATATCTATTAAAATTATCTGAAATGAGCATTCCAATAAAAAAAATCAAAGATTTTAGGTTTGTCGCATATAAAATTTAGCTAGCGCTCTTTGTAATCGGACCACGATATCTAGCCCCCGTATGTAATTTAAGAAACTTATTTTAGCTTAAGCTTGATTCACGCGCTATCAACTATTTTCCAGTATTGATACAAAATATCATTTTCAACAGAGAATATACAACAATTTGACAATTAGTTTCACCACTACTGCAAAATAGTATATATGAATCGACAGATGTGAAACGAATTCCCTTTATCACTCCGGATTGAATCACATACAATTATATCAATGTCAATGTAATATACTCAATGTAATATACGCTATTTATATACGATATGATCAAATTTGATACATTTTCATGTTGTATCATATTAATTTTAGTAAAATAATTAATAAAATCTACTAAAATTTAGTAAGCTCATAATGGAAATCTATTTGCTAAGAACAACTAAATTTTGTACTAAATATCAGTGATATAGATAAATAAAAAATAATAAATAAAATTAATTTGCCTTGATTAAAATGATTTTCACAAAGTTTATGAAACTTTTATATAAAGTGATGAAGATCTATGAAACATTTGTATTCAATGTGTATAAAATCTTGGTCGTATTTATGGAAACTTCGTGAATAAGCTACAAAAAAATTGGCGACAAACGATTTACGAAACATTATCATCAATATGATGACACTTTTTTCCTGAGTGTAGATAATATTTAAGTGCATATATAAAGTGAAAGATTTTCCCCTATCTTGTGGTAGATCAAATAATTTTTAGCTCTAAAAATTATATTATTTGTATTTTTTTGTTTGCTAGTTTTAGCTAATCGGTTTTCAAAAGTTAGTAAAATTAAATTAGTTAAATTAACAACCAAAATTAGTAAAAATGTAAGTAATTTGTAAAATAAGACTAGCAAAAAATTTTACTTAAAATAGGTTTATACTGAAAATTAGAAAAATAACAGTAAAGTAAGATTTAAAACTGTTTTACTAATTTTTATACTAATTTATTTTTTTTTAGTGTACAAGTATGTCTCGTAAATTCGTATAATCATGTGATCAAGTCAAGGCGTTTTTTTTTTTGTTTTTATTTTCTACAAAATGAATACACTTCATGTGTAAACTTTTTCAATTTCTTGTAATTTGAATTGAAATTATTTTGTATATAAGCAAACCATTTTAGTAAAAAAAACTAACAAGAATTTTTTAAATATTTTTTTTGAAAAAAAAATTAAATAACTGTAACGGAAACAAATAAACAACAATATTCCGTTTTTGTGGTTCAATTTTTATTCAACTTTAAATAAATGAAAATAATAAATGGAACTAAAAAAAATCGGCAAATGGTAGTAAATTATTTTGGTGTATAAAAAAAGTTGAAAAAGTATTTACTTGAAAAATAAATGCATATTCCTTTACTTTCGATTCAACTGAAAACTTTTTTTTATTAAACTTCAAACAGTAAACTACATAATATTCTTAATGTATAAAATAAATACCCATCATCCGCATTAAATAAATAATTTACCATTAAAATGACATTATTTACACAAATTTTAAACAATAATGGCCCACGAACACTTCCTTGTGGAACTTCACATTTTACCGGCAGCATTGTACTTTTTGAATAACCATTCTGAACGAATTGGATTCTGCTTGATAAATAATCATGAAACATATCCAAGGTTTTGTTCGAGACCCCTCCCTGCGGAAAACTAAGGGTCGATTGATCCAAAGTGGTAATTCTGTGATATATGATTGGGGAGCACGTCACGAACCTGGTGAATCCAAAATTGTGGTGTACCAAAAAGTGTTAATTTGGGTAAAATGACCAATCACGTGACTATAGTTATGGTGACAAAACATTCACTAGTTGGTACCAGATATATCATGTAACTGGAGAAAAAGTTACATAACATCAAAGTGTACTGAAGCAACTAGGGTCGTTGCAGTTGAAGCTGCTAGTGGTCATTGAACTGGTTCAAAACCGTTAGCAGTGGATAAAAACATGGCAATAAGTGCAAAAGGATTCCCTTGACTGCTACAAAGCGGACATAGCACTGAAGAAATTTTATCTGTAACGACTATGTGACAGTAGAAATGAAGACGTAACACTCCACAAGTTAGTCGGATATGGCGATTTTTTGCACAACTTATTCAAAAACTTGAAATACTTTAAAAAAATATAAATTAAAATTACAAAATTTCTGCATATTGGTTCCAAAATATCTTGTTAAGATATTTTACAAGATTTTGGGTAACGATTTTTTGTGTAAGTAATTGGCGGCTTGTAAGAATTTTTTTGGGTACAAAAGTTGTGCTGAATTGTTGCAGCTCCTTCTTTTTATAAAGATATTATTGTGAACCAGAATTTTAATTCTTCAGAATACAACATTAAAAAGGTCATGAAGTGCGTTTTAGAAGTGTTGGAACATAAAAATTCGTAGAAATTTTTTGATAATACCAATGTTAGCAAATAAAGAAAAATCTTGCAAAAATTATTATTTGAACGTCCCTACTTTTTGTCTGGTTTATGTACTTTTTCAAATTTAAATTGTTAAATTGAATTTAATGTTATAGTTTTTTGTTGAGTATATACAAAATAAATTAATTTTAAAATTGATTTTTGTTGTGCCTTTTTAAAGGTTTTTTGAACAGGCTGTGTTGGATAAGTTCAGTGACTGGTTCCGGATGGGCTATTTAGCAACCCGTACATAATATGACACACGCTGAATAAAAAGTGACTGGTTACTTACTAATTACTTTTAGCATGCCCGGCGACATGGACCCCTTGTACCAGTGCAGTGGTACTTCGCAGAACTATTAAAGTCAAACTACCACTATCACAGAACACATCGCGCTTAATATGAGACTAGTTTTCCTTCAAAAATTTTCTGCAGTTCTACGATACGTACACCTACACCAGCCAAGTGATACATTTTTTCCCACTAGTTCTGTAGCATATCACATTAATCCTAAAATGGTCCTACTTTAACACTACCTATTTCTAACTTGTCCCGTAGCATATTCATTTCAGTCGGTACGGTGATAGGTTACATTGGTCAAGTTATTCGCCACGTCACACAGTGCTCCACAAGTAGCAATTGTCACCTCCTATGACAAGCCCATATTAAAAGTACCGGTCACTTTCATATAACAGAACCGGAACTAGGACAGGTTCATACACAAAAAGTTCTAGTCACGTGACCATGCCAGTGACTGGTCCATGTCCCGTAGGGCTATTACTTAAAGTTTTTTTTATTAAACTATCATGGGTCACCATATCAAAAGCTTTTGAATAATCGAATAAAACTCCCGACACACTGCTAAACCCTTCACCAAGTTCTCCACAAATATTGGTCGAAAATAATCCATTTTATTTTATCCAATAGATTTTGGTGTTTTTCTTTACAATCTGGATAAATTCCTTCTTCTAACATTTTATTAAATATATCCATTAGTATATCAGCTACCATCTTTTTTGATCAGAAATATTTTTGGAGTTATGTTGTCATAGTCAGAAATTTTATTTACCTTTAAATTATATAAAATTGGTTCAACTATCACCTTGTCCAACATTTGCAGTGCAAGATTAGTTCTCTCTGGTATTAAAGTACAAAAAATACTTATATCAATACAAGGAGTAACTTTATTATCCAAATGCATATTATTAACACCAACGAAAAATTAATCTAAAACTGTGAATTTATCTTCATCCAAAGTTAAGAGTTTTCCATTTTTTTTTCAATTATATCTTTTATAGCACCAATATTTTGGTCGAGCCCTTTATATAAAAAAATACCCTTTTTTGTATCCCCATTACAAATACTTAACTTTTAGATTTAATATTCATTCATTAAGTTGTTATTGTATATTTTAAGTCGTTCTGATATTATATTTTTATAACGATTTTTTCTTCTGGCTGTAATATTTGTAGTTGTTTGAGAAGTATCTTTATTTGTATGTGAAAAAGCTGTAATTTCTAGAAGAACCTTCCATTTTGACTACATATGCAGTTTATTTTTTTAAAAAAAAAGCCACATCAAATGACTGTACTATGACTTTTTTTTTTTTAATTAATTTTTTTTTACAATCTGTCCAAGGACAATAAGCAAATCTGTTCAATTTTTATAGTGCAAAATATTGAATTTAGTTTCAAAATTATTGATAATTTAGATTTAACTTCTGAATGGAAGGTCCAAAACTTGGAATCGTTAAGTCGTCTGATTTCCTCAGTAGAATCTAGTAATGAGATGGCGGCAGGATTGACATGATTACTTAAACTTTGAAGATATTTCTCGCTAATAGATTTTATTTCGTTTTTAACTGTTGTCATGGAAAGATCGTTTCTGATGCCTTTGTTTGTTACAAACCACGGTGAATTTGTTATCATTCTAAGAGTTTTGGGCTGATATCTTTCGAGAATTTCAATATTAGTATTACTGGCAGTACCCCAAAGTTGCAATCCATAAGACCACACAGGTTTAAGAATTGCTTTATAAATTCTTAATTTGTTATTGAGATTCAATTGCGAATGCTGCCCAATTAACCATTACAATCTCTTTGTTTTAATTTTAAGTTGATCAGATTTACTTTTTATGTAAGGTTTCCAGGTTAGGCGTCTGTCAAGTATCATACCAAGATATTTGACTCTATCACTAAATGGAATAATATTTTCATTGAGAATAACTGGAGGGCAATTTCCTTTTCTGAGTCCAAATGTTACGTGTTGAGATTTTTCGTAATTAACTTTGATGTTCCATTTCTTCAGCCACAGACATAATTCATTGAGCATATGTTGTATATATATAGACGCTTTAATGGGTGATTCACTGGTTGCCAAAAATGCTGTATCGTCTGCGTAAGTCGCCACAAGAGTGTTATCGGTGGTAGGCATGTCAGACGTGAAAATTGTGTACAGAATGTGACCCTTGTGGAACTCCAGCCTGTATTTCCTGAAGTTCTGAAATCGAATCATTGACCTTAACGTAAAAGTATCTTTCAGATAAATAGCTTTTGAAGAGCAAATAAAATGGAGCTGGAAATAACTTTTTAATCTTATATGGTAATCCGGTTGTACTATGAATTTACATTAATTTTATCAGTTTTTTTGTTTTTATTTAAAAAAAAAAAAATAAATCAAATGAACGATTGTGAATTTTTTAGTACATTTGTGGTTCATTTTATCAACAATAAAAAAAAAAATGACAATTGTAGTTGAATTTAAGGATATGTAAGTAGTCCTTTTTTTAAGTGAATTATTATAAGTGTATAATAAAAGTAAAGTCAGATTGAAAACAGTTTTACTAATATTTTAATGAAAAATGTTTGTTCTACGTACATTATTTTTCAAGTGTACAAAATCCATACAAATAAATATTTTTATAAATATACAAAATTTCCATCTCAAAATATTGAATTTATTGATTAGACAAAAACATGAAATTGAGAAATGCAACGTGAAAAGTATAGATGAACTAAAAACGAAAATAAATAGATACTTATCTCCAGAAGAACAAGAACAATTGTGGTACAGCGAGAAATTCCTTTCTGATAAACGAAATTCAAAAATTAAAAACCGACATATTAAGAAATTCGAAACATTAAGAACAAAACAGAAAACGGAACTCAATATAGTACAAAATGACAAATGGTTTGTTAATAAGACAGATATTAACATTCCTGAAGATGTACAATGGCTTCTCTCTCTAGGCCAAAAGCATGCAATACCTACAAAAAAAGAGCAGTTCCCATTATTTAAATACATTGCCGACGGAGAAGATTGCATTCAAACTTTAGAATGCAGAGAAGAGCAGGAAATGGCAAGATCTAAATTTACAGCTATGTTAGAAAGTCATGTCAACAAGCTAACACTAAATGGCAGGGAACGTTTTGTGCTGAGCACAGTGGAGCTAGCTAGGTCTTTTTTGAAGAAAAATACTAACATTTTGATCCTAAATGCCGACAAGGGTAATGTCACTGTAGCCATGGAAAAGAATGATTACGACATTAAGATGAACAACATTTTTGGTGATATGTGACTTACAAAAGGTTAACAAGAGATCCCACGTCATCACTACAAAAAAGAAACAACGATCTAGTCGAAGAACTCCATACGTGCAATATTATTTCAGTGATAGAGAAGATAAAGCTCAAAACTGACGCGGCTATTGCTCCGAGAATTTACGGTTTGCCAAAAGTCCACAAGGATGGACTACCTCTAAGACCTATATGTTCATCAGTGAATTCACCATCTGTTGGATTGTGTAAGTTTTTAACTAACATTTTAAAAAAACTAACTGTGAATTCAGAATTCAACGTAAGTGATGCTTTACAATTTAGAGATAAGATTAATAATAGTGCAATAGGAGATGACGAAGTTTTAATATCATTTGACGTAGTCAATTTATTTCCAAGTATTCCGGTTGAATACGCAATTGACGTGATCGAGGATAGATGGGAGGAGATCGAAAAACATACAACAATATCTAAGGATTTATTTATGAAAATACTAAAATTTTGCATAAAAGATAATAGATATTTCAAATACAAAGACAAAATTTACACGCAGTGTCGGGGGCTACCAATGGGATCGCCAGCTTCCCCGGTAGTAGCCGATATCATTATGGAAGAACTTCTCCGACAATGTGTTAAGAACCTGTCTATAAAACCAAGAATTCTTACCAAATACGTAGACGACCTTTTTGGTATAGTAAAAGTATCTGCAATTGAGGAAACACTGAATCAGCTGAATAGTTTTCACCGAAACATAAAATTTACGATAGAACAGGAGACAAATGGCAGACTTCCATACCTGGACACTATGGTGATAAGGCGAGGTAATATGATAAAAATAGACTGGTATCAAAAACCAACATCGTCTGGTAGAATTATGAATTACTATTCATACCAACCAAAGAGAATAATAATGAATACAGCCAACAATTTTATTAATAGAGTTTTAAATATAAGTGACCGACATTTCCATAAGGAAAATATTATAAAGATAAAGCAAATTTTGAAAAATAATTCTTTTCCCGATAAAATTATAAGAAGCCTAATAAATAGAAGGAAGAAACCAATACATGAAAAAAAAGAGAGGAAACGCCCAAAATATATAAATCCATGATCTACTTACCGAAGATATCTGAAAGAATTGAAAAATCAAATATATATAATAAACAAAAGTTTAAAATAGCACCGTCATCTAATAATACCTTAAGACAAATTTTCTCAAAAACAAAAAGTAAAATAGACAATATGGACAAATCTAATTTAATTTATAAAATTTATTGCACAGGGGACGAAAACCACACATGTGATCAAGCATATGTGGGAACAACTAAAAACAAATTAAAAACACGAATTTCAGGCCACAAATCTGACATAAAATGCAGAAACAAATTAATGAAAATTAATAAACCTCCAGCACAGTAAAATGGCTTCGGTCGAACTCCTTCTTGTTCTAGAGGAGGGTCGCTACGACGTAGCCTTGATTCAGGAGCCCTGGATCTCTACGGGAAATCAGGTATCTGGGTTAAGGTCACGTGCCTTTTATACATACTTCCCAAAAGTTGTAAGTAGAATTCGATCTGTTATACTTGTTAGGAAGAACCTATGCTCACATATTCTCTTTAATTACAGCACCGATGATCTCACGGTAGTGGCAATAGAAAATGGCAAAGATGATAATATACTCTTTGCATCTTCTTATATGCCACATGGTAAAGATGCCCCTCCAGCTGAACTTCAGAGACTTGTCGTAGAAACTTGTGCCAAGAAGCAAACTCTGGTGGTGGGCACTGACGCGAACTCACACCACACAATATGGGGCGGTAAGGATATCAACGCTAGAGGTGAGTCTCTTATTAGCTTTATATTACAAACTAACCTACAGATTGCTAACAGGGGTGAGGCACCGACTTATATAGGGCCCACCTCTAGAAATGTTCTTGATTTGACACTGTATATGGGTGAAAGAGTGGGGGTGGAGGAGTGGAAGGTATTATCACGTCCCTCCTTCTCTGATCACTGTTACATCTCTTTTAACGTGTGTTTTAATACACCGGACAGTAGGGTATTTAGGAATCCTAAAAGAACTGACTGGTCCAAATACTCTTCTCTACTGGTCAGGGGACTAAGCCAACCGCGGACGTTAAACAGTCCGGGTGAGGTAGACTCTGCGGTGGACGATTTGGTGACGAAAGTTGTAGGTTCCTATGAGGCATCATGTCCTCTTACACGGACCAGGCGTAAGTCCAAACCTCCCTGGTGGAACAGGGATTTGGACTGTCAAAGACGCGAACTCCGTGAGCTCTTTAAATTGGCGAAAGGTGCGGACCAATTAGAGTGCTGGGGGGAATACAGAGATGCACTGAGATCTTACAAGCGTGACATACGTAGGGCTAAGCGAAGCTCATGGCGAGACTTCTGCGGCAACATCGAAGGTTTTGGGGAGACCACCAGACTAAGGAAGATGCTTGCTAGAGATCCGTCTATGCCAAGCACTATATGTACGGAGAATGGGGAGTGGACAGGAGGTAGCGGGGAGACTCTGAATGAACTGTTAGATACTCACTTTCCGGGCTGCACTGACCTGTCTACCCTTGTTGAACCGGATATCTATCCGGAGAATACTGATGACGGCTTGATCACCCGGGAAAGGGTCAAATGGGCTGTCGACTCTTTTCAACCATATAAGTCACCTGGGCCGGACGGTATATTTCCGGCCTTGCTGCGTTATGGTGGCCACTGTTTGGTATCGTGGCTGGCCGAAATTTTCAGGGGTTGTCTGAGACTTGGATATGTGCCTGTATCCTGGAGGACAGCAAATGTTTTATTTTTACCGAAATCGAGTAAAAGCAATCACTTGTATCCAAAGGATTATAGGCCAATTAGCCTTACGTCATTCCTCCTGAAGACTTTGGAGAGAGTTTTGGACTTCCATGTTCGAGAAAGCTTGGAGCCTAATTTTCTATGCGACAACCAGCACGCTTACACGAAGGGAAAATCTGTTGAGACAGCACTCCATTCGGTTGTTTCACAGATAGAAAGGGCCCTTCATTATGGGGAATTCGCCCTGGGAGTCTTCCTTGATATAGCTGGTGCTTTCAATAATGTGCATACAGATGCAATTTTGGAGTGTTTGGCAGGAACGGGAGCTTCTTTGGGGGCTGTAAATTGGGTAAGCAACCTGCTGGGATGCAGGATAATCTCAGCGGATTGGGGAAGCGCCAGACTGCAGAGGGTGGCGCGTAGGGGAACTCCCCAAGGAGGAGTTCTCTTCCCTTTGTTGTGGACACTTGTTGTTAACGGACTTCTCGAGGAGCTTAAGTACGATGCGGCTTCAACGACTGTGTATGCAGACGATGTAGCCGTCATTGTCACTGGCAAATACCTGGATGTCGTCAGTTCTGTAATGGAGACTACACTTGGGATCATTAACAGGTGGGCGACCAAAGTGGGACTGGGCGTAAATCCAGAGAAGACGGATTTGGTACTTTTCACTCATAAGACCAAGGTGGGCCCGTGGACCACACCTAGGCTAGGGGGAACCAATCTTGTTTTGAAGGACCACACAAAGTACCTGGGGGTCATATTGGACAGCAAGCTGTCGTGGAAACTCAATGTAGAGGAGAGAGTTAAAAAGACTACAAATGCGCTCTATGCATGTAAACGAATGCTAGGCAAGACTTGGGGTCTATCTCCCAAACTCATGCACTGGGTTTACACGGCAGTGGCTAGGCCAATTTTACTCTATGGAGTACTTGTTTGGTGGAAAGCGTTAGAGAAAATGTCTTACTGTAGGCGGCTTGAGAGCGCGCAGAGACTCGCTGAACTTTGTATAACAGGCGCACTTCGCAGCACGCCTACCGCGGCACTGGATGTAATCCTAAATCTACAACCGATTAATCTAGTGGCGGAGGGCGCCGCCAGGAAATCCCCCGTTCGCCTTTGTGCTACGGGGAGATTTACGACGAGACCTTATGGTCACGGGATGATTATTGAGGATAGGATCTGTAGCAGTGACTACACCATCCCGAAAATTGGCTTCACCACTGGCTTGCGTGTTACCCTGAGTGAATACGGCTGGTTGGCAGGCCTTCGTCCTGACCACAGAACCTTCAACTTCTTCACTGATGGTTCAAAGATGGAGGAGGGGGTCGGGGGCAGCGGTTTTCTGTCGAGAGCTGGGTATCGAGGAGTCATATAAACTTCCCGATTACTGCAGCGTCTTTCAGGCGGAAGTTATGGCGGCCAAAATGGCTGCTGACCTTGCTCATGTTTCTGAAACGGAGGGCAGTTACGTTAATTTCTTTATTGATAGTCAGGCGGCTATCAAAGCTATCGCCGCCAACTTGACCTACTCTTCGATTGTCCAAGAGTGCAAGAACTCTCTAGGGAGACTTGGGTCCGGAAGGAGAGTCCACATCTATTGGGTTCGTGGGCACCAGGGTATTGAAGGGAATGAGGTTGCGGATGAACTGGCTAAACGGGGAGTCCATTTGCCAGTTGAAATGGCATTGGACGTTCGCGTGCCACTTCGGTCTCTGAAAAGGGATGTAGAATCCACGATGATGCGAAGAGCTGATGCGGTTTGGAGAAATACCGAAACATGCAGAGTATCTAAAGTCATGTGGAAATCCTACGATCCCGTAGCGACCGAACTTTTACTGTCCTTGTCCAGGAGCGACTGTAGACTTCTTGTGGGGATTTTAACTGGTCACTGCTGGACGGCAGTTCTTGCCAAGAGAGCGGGAAGGCTGCAGAGTGACGAATGTAGATTCTGTGGGGTACCGGGGGACAGAGAGACGGTGGAACACCTAATGTGCCACTGTCCTGCTCTTGCACGCTCAAGGGCGAAATGTTTAGGGGACCACCTATTCCGCGATCTGGGAGAAATCTCAGAAATCGGAATCTTGAGACTTCTAACATTTGCTAAGAGGGTGTGGGGAACTCTGGCTACCATCACTAACGACTGACCTAACGTGGGGGTTATCGTTCCTTATCTGGTAACGCTAGGGACCTAATGGTCTATGCGGGGTCTTTGACCGGCCAGCTCAACCTAACCTAATATGGAAAAATCTAATTTAATTTATAAAATTTATTGCACAGGGGACGAAAACCACACATGTGATCAAGCATATGTGGGAACAACTAAAAACAAATTAAAAACACGAATTTCAGGCCACAAATCTGACATAAAATGCAGAAACAAATTAATGCCCCAAAAAACAGCTCTTGCGGCCCACTGCGCACAAAGTGGGCACATACCTGATTTTGAGAACGTTAGAATTTTACAAAGAGAAGAGAGTTATAACCGTAGATTTACATTGGAAATGCTTCATATTATCAATACTCCACAACAAAAAAGGATGAACTACAAGAGTGACGTAGAAAATTGCGCACAGAGCTACAGACACATTGTAAACAAAGCTAAACTTATACAAATTTAGTGCAATAGAAAATGTATAATCGTTCGGTCGTTTATTTGTTTTGAATATTGTAACTCTTTGTAAGTGTATTTTTTTTTTTTTTTTTTGCTGTTTTTATATTTAAGTTGTTTATACCATTTTTGTGTTACAGTGACTAACAAAAGTGACTTATATTTTTGTTTATTGTATATTTTTTGTAAAGGATTTTTCCTGATGATGCCGTCCAATGTTTGAAGGCGAAATATTGAAAAGAAATTAATAAATATATAAAATTTATTATTAAAACAGACCTCAAGCTTGATTATTTATTTAATAAAATTTAAAACAAAAGGTCGAATAAAATCTACACAATATACGCCTTTAAACGAATAATGAAAAATAGTTTCCTAAAAGTAATGAAGATTTTTCATAAAGTCTAAGAAATTTTTCATTCACATTGTAAAGAAAACTTCATTAGTTAAGTTAAAACCCGTCTAAGAAAATCTTCTCTGTGTGGCATACTCCTGTCAATTGCTTTATTTTATGTAGATGTAATTTGTATGAAAATTTTTGAATATTTTTGCAAACTTTGAAACTATCCTGATAAAAGCATTTTCTATAGTTTTTGATTATATGGAAAATATTGCCAAAAACATTTAATACAGCAATTTTTCAAATGGAATTATGTCAACGCTGAGCTGATAATTTTTTTTGAAAATTCAAATTGTAAATGCTAGTTTAGACTTAAAACAAATATTAACATTTGAAATTCAAACCGTTGCTCATACGTGTAGATTCTTAGATGTCCCCAAATTTGTGTGTATGTATAGAATATACACTATTTTCTTTTCTTTTCTTTTTCCTTTCTTTGTTTTACACCCTCTGGCATTTCTGGCAACGATATGTGACTGATTATAAGAATATTGATATTGTCAATATAAAAATTATAAATGCAATTTTTTTAAATAAATTTATATATGAAGATTTATAGTAGAATATGAATTAAGTAATAAAAAAGATTATAATATGGGTTTATGTTAGATTGCTCTGGGTAATGGCAAAGCAGACGCTGCATTTGCTCCATTTAAGATTCAAATCCTATATTTACATGAAAATAAATTAGTAAAAAACGTTAGAGTCGAAGTATAGAACATAGATTACATAGATCTCAAACTTTTTGACATTAGCTGTCAATGTATGTAACTCATGAGAATGTGTTGGACATACGTCGAATAACTAAACAAAAAGTATTTTAATGTGTATGAAAAAATGAGTTTGTTGATAAAAAAAAGTAGAAGAAAAGTTTGAGATCTATGTAATCTACGGTATAGAAAAGGCCAAGAAATAATTATGAATTTTGTAAAAAAAAAAAAAATTAAGACTATGTCCTTTACTCAGAGAACCAAGCCGACCCCAAAAAAGCGCCGTCTAATAGCCGACTATAATTGATTAATTAAACAAATAAATAAATATATTTTTTTTTAATCAATGCGTTTAAATAAATGAAAAAGTTAAGTAAAGAATAAAAAATTCCAATCAATTTCATAGAGATAATGATACTTGAAATTAAAAAAAGTTTTGAAATTAAAAATATATAATTTATTCTTAAAATGGCTCTACGATATTCTTATTATCGTGAATAAATAACACAGTACAACAACAAATTTGTTACAGCCAAATTTCTAACAGATCTTATATAATTTGAGGATGCTGATACCGATAATGACAATGATCTTTCGAGATCAGCTCGACTTTAGGAGATATAACAAAAAAGCTAAAATTTTGGTATTTAAGATAGAACATTTTAACAGATAAAGTTATTAGAATAATTATAATAGACTAACAGATGTTTGGCCTAAATTTAGGTTCAATTCTGTTGTTCATATTTCAAATAGTTTTTGAGTTATAGCGATCCAAAGTTTAAAATTTTGGAATTTTTAATAAACTTGACAAGTTAAAGGTCAGTAACATTTTCCTTAAGCATCGAATCTTTATATATATTGTCAGTATAATATAGAAGGACTGTGTAGTTTTCATAAAAACTTAAATTGGGCCGATATCTCTAATGGGTTTCGAGAAATAATAAATGTCGTATATTTTTTAGAAAACTTTTTTTTTTATTATGAACAAAGTAACTTCTTAGAAGTCCATCAGCTGATGTAGGGTAAATCCATTTAGAGCGGTTAATAATGTTTATTCCTGCGTATTTCTATCTGTTGAACTCTGGGATTTATGAACTACATTAATTTCTGGAACCCAGCACTTTCGACTATTTTGAAGGGCTGTAGATTCCAACAGCACACACAGAGAAAAATTTAGCTATTTGCCAACTGAAATTCGGTTACTACGGCTTAAATTCAGTTATTACGAATTTCAGTCGGTTAGTAAAACTGAAGACTAGTTTTCACAAAAAAGTTTGGATAATTTAACTGAATTTTATTTGCAAATCCCAAAATATTCAGACATCTAATGTTATTATCGATATGCTAACTGAATTTATAAGTTGTTATCATTAATATACACTTTTAAATTCGGTTGGTACTTTATTTCTCTGTGCGCACATTTCGGCAATACGATATACGTTTTCATATTTGTTGCACTTAGATGTTGAAGTTTCCAACGCATTTTGTGATATATTAAATTTCTTTTTTTATTAACAGTTTTAACATTCATATTAGTTATGTACTATACACAGCTGGCTATTATAATTTGTGGTTGATGTGGATTTTACAAAAATCAAAAATATATACAATTAATTTAATTTTATACTTTTTTTTACTTTTTAGTAACGTACTATTTTAAAACCATACTCCATACTTACATACGTCAAAGCATAATTTTTAGAATTTATATTTGCTTTTAGTTCTCATTTAGTGGGATAACTAAACTGATAATAATCCATGCGAAAATATACGAAAAAAAATTCAAAATAACCAAAAATTTTGTAAAATAAACGAAAATTTGTTCATATTACAAAAGATTTCGTTATTTTGACATTTTTTTTAGTAGTTTAAGCATGAATTATTATGAGTTGAAATACGAAAATAATGTCAAAACAATAAAAACTTTCGTAAAGTGAACAAATATTTGTTTATTTTAAGAAAATTTTTCTTATATTGACATTTATTTGTATTTTTATGCATGTATTATTATCAATGTAGGCTATTTGAATGTTTGCTGTTTGCATGGGATTGTCACTTCTTCCAAAACCTGTTCTGATGATGGGAAGCTAGAAAATTTCCGAAATAGATCTATCAACACATTCCTGAAAGTGGTCAATTAATAAATTTGAAAACAAAAACTAGAAATTACTTGTTAGGACAATATGCTAATAAAGAAATATAGAGTATGGCCTCTAACTTGAATAATTTTCATTTTCATTGCACAATTAAAGGTCGAAAAACATAATTTTTGTTTTTAATAAAAATTATATCGAGCTTCATATTAAAATATCTTTTTTTTGCAACCCGAAAAGAACAAAAACACACGAGTATGTATTTATGTACTACATTGTATGAAGTAAAACTGTGAAATTTGAAGGAATGAAACAGAAATAGTTACTGCAAAAATTATGGAAGGAGTATATAATGATTAATAATTGCAATAATTACGGAAGAAACAATTTAATAAATCTTCGAAATACAGCGAAAGAAGGGAAAACATGTGGCGAAACCATCGATTTAAAAAAAGCATACATTTTGAAAAAGAACATACTGAAACTGTAAATTTTTTATAGTATTGAGATTCGGAAAGTTGAGTGTTAAATAAAAATACTTTCTACAACAAAAAGGTAAAGAAAAAAATCGAAAATGCAAATAAATAATACAGTTTTCGCACTCTTAAAATAATAAAACATCATATCAATATTTCCACAGAACAAAAATCCGTAAGTCTGACCCCCAAAAGTAGTAGGTATTTATTTGAGTTTTTGATTTTCATATTTACACCAAATATCAGACAACATCGAAATTTATTACTGAGTCTTAAATTGTAAACCCAACTATACAAATATATTAATACAAGTCCATTTTAACCCATTACAACGTCAGATTCGAATTCTCTTCAACCTTAGGGCATCGTATGGCCAGGCTTCTACTTTTTTTTCTCGTCTTATGTTGCTGTTCTTTTATAAAGAAGAATAAAACAATGACTTCCGAAAAAAAGTAACTAAATGGCACCTTTATTTTATCTCTGAAACCACCGAGCAGGAAACAAAATAACTTTTACGAGAATTTTGTCTATTTCATGTAACCTGAGTCATAAAATCAACACTATTGGAAAGCAAGAAGCATCGGGTTGCCAGATCAGACAGTTTATATGCATAAAGTGGGGAAAATTATCGTAGAGTTTATTTTGTCTCCTGTATGTAATGTCTCGGTTTGAGTAAAGCTAATCGTCCTTTTCTTAATCCGGGCAACTGATGAATCGGATGAAGTGTATCAAGAAAATGATAAACATTTTTGAAGGCAACAACAAAATCTCATATGATATTATTATATTAGATTTTGGACTTGAGTTAGAACAATATTGTAACTGAATGTGTAATTGCAAAACCAAAAAATTTTAAAATACTCTCGAAAAAACTGTTAACACATATTTTGTTAAGTGCATTTAGTTTCGAAACACTGCTCATTTGTAATATCATAAATTTTTGCTGGATGAAAATTATATTAATATTTCAAGTTTTGGTAAGGAAAAATGCATTTTATTCTTTGAATAGATTTTTCTTTAATTTAGGCTGATACTCGTAAATTGTTGTTTAGGACTTTCGCTTTATTTTAAAATTGGCGAATTGGGAATAATTTGGTATGTTTTTTTGGTATGCGTTTTTTATGGTAATTGCTTAATTGGAAATTTTTTAATTTTTGGATGTTGTGATGGTGTGATTTTTCCCTAGCAATGTTATTATTGTGTATACTGTCTATCCCAATTACCTACATATTATAATTTTTTTGGAGCTTTTTGGGAAAGTGTAGAGGAACCATTAATTTGCAGTTGAAATTTCACTATCGAAATACTGCCTGTTGGACAGGTGAGACAATAAAAAAAAAATTGTTACAGGGTGATTGGGGAGCATAAGGAGAAGGAGAAAATATAGTGATTGTGTGGATAGGGTTGCTTTGATTTTTTTTTTTACACCAATGTCAAAAAGTGGCCAAGTGAATTAACGTGAATAATAGTAGAACGTAATTTTTTTTTTCTTAAGTCGGTGATATTATTTCATATTCTGGAACAGTTAACAATTTACATAAACAGTTTAAAAAGTGAATTTAAAGTAATTTGATAATCCAAAATAAGTTCATAATTAAAATAATTAAATTTATATCTTGTTTAATAATTCTTTTAACATGAAGTTTTTTTTTTAATTTATTTTATTCAAACTCTTGAATTTTAAATATTTAATCTTTATTCATTAAATTTTAATAATTTATTGTTTAAATTAATTATTCTTTATAACGTAATTTTTATATGAATTTGTGGTCACCGAGTCACCGAGCCACCCTAACATTTTTTTTAAAATAACTTTGAATTATCTTTCCGTCGATAGCTATCTCTGTCAGTCTTATACACTTTAAGAACAACTAAATCCGTCCCACTTTCGATCTACATTCAATACGAACTCATTTGCTCATCTAACTACCCCTTCATAATTTTAATTTCCGGCATCATAATTTCCCCTCTCTGAGAGGATATCAATACTCATTTACTCCACACACCATGGATATTGTTTGAAAAGCATTATACGCAACGTTAATCTCCACCTACACCATGCGCCAGCAGACAAGAGAATATGTAAGTGCGAATTTTTTGTTATGCTATTTTCGTTACAAACGCGCACACATGTTTTAACTTTGGTTTAAAATTCATTATAACTTTTCGAAGTTAACCTTCATAATTTCCCCTATTAACTTTTTCTATAGCCAATGTAAATTTTTCAATATTTCTGTCGCCTTCAAATATTTAAACTCTAATGTGTTAAACTACGAACTTTTCTTTTCAATATTGGTCACAAACACTATTAATAAATATTGTATTTGACTATATTTTTGTTTAGAGTTGCCAGTGTTTAATTTATTAAGTAATTACTGGGACGTTCAGTAATGTAAATTAGGATTAATTTTTATAGTTAATATTATGAAAATACATACATACTTTTTTTTTAATTTCAAATTATTTTTTATCCTTTTCATTGTTTATTTTTAAGGTGGCTTTAAATGTCTTTTTACTTCAACGATTTTAATATTTAATATTTAACATTTTTCATTTATTTCAATGTTTTCAAAAATTTTATTAAAAAATTATGTTATTGTGCTAATTAAATTAAAATTGAATTCTATTTTTTTTTTACGAAAAGTCCTAGGTTTATATATTATAGTACATTTTGGGCTGGCTATCATATTGTGCGAATTGGACAGAATGGTTGGGTGGGTTTTGACGCCGGGTAGCATATACATCTAAAGCTAACCCGTATTAACCATCAACGTTTTTGTTTTTTCTTTTCTTAAAATATCATTCTTTTTTATTATGTGTTTGTTTTTTTAAATCTTGCTACATAAAGTAAACTTATATGTATTTGATTCGAACGTAATAGAGAGAGGACATGAACACACTCCCAATAACGAGCACTGCCAGAACTATTATGTAGCCATGTTCATTAGTTTGTAGCCGAATGTGATCCAGTTTTGAAAACTTTAATATAATTAAGTATGACATCACGTATGTATATTAAGATACAATTTTACTTGCACACTATAATTTTCTCAAAACGGCATATTTAATTGTATCTTACAATATCTTATACGGGCAATATATAAATGAATTGTCAGAATTAAAATTATATGGGATAAAAGACCACAATGTATTGCCCGATGTTAAAGAAAATAAACTTTTTTAATTTGTGAAAAAGTAACGCTTTTGTTTTGAAATCCATATTGTTCTACTCAAAATTTAAATATCAACTCCGAAATTTTCATTGAAAATATTTCTTGAAATTACCTTAAATGAACATCACAATTAAGAATATCAAATATCAAATAAAATAACAAAAATTTGTAAATATACTTAGGTTGAAAGCTCGTTATAAATTGAAAATAACATAAAAATAATCTCGATGTATATAAAAAAAAAAAACTAATAAAACTGTAAAAAATATTGCTTGAGCCAGAGTACACACAAAATTGTTTTTATATAAATAGAACATTTTTGGTCTTCAAAGTTTAGTAACGTCATGATGCTTGTTAGGAAAGGACCCTAACCACGTGCTTGATTACAAAGAACACAATTAAGGAATCTTTAGATTTTCTAAAACTACGGGTTCTGAGGAGATCTTTAGCTAAATCGAAATACTACACTTAGGAAATTATGTTGGTAAAGACGACAGCAATTGTAGTCAAAAACAAATGAAATTTCATTTAAAATAAGGACGACTTACATTTCATTAAATTCAACTAACATTGTCATTTGTTTTTTAATGTTCAAAAAATGACTAACATTGTAGTAAAAATGAACCACATGGTAGTAAAAAATAAAGCAAAAATTTTTTTTTTTATTTTTTTAAATAACAAAAAACAACTGTAAAAAATGAATGTAAAATCATAAAACAGTCATTTGATGTGAGTTGTTTTTTTAAATGAACTACAAGGTTAGTTAAAAATTTTATTTGTTCTACAAATGACTTACATTTACATTAAAAATAATGAAACTGTATTACAACCCAAACAACTACATATTTTTAAAGCAGAAGTTCCCTGAGTGTAGTATCAACCTAGCTAATATGTTTGATTAGCTTTATTTTTGTAAATATACGGAGGTTGAAAGCTCGTTATAAATTGAAAATAACATAAAAATAATCTCGATGTATATTAAAACAAAAAACTAATAAAACTGTGAAAAATAATTTTAATTGCTAAAATTTTGTATTTTAAAAAAATATATATATTGAAATGTACTTACCATCGCCATGGATAACAATCTTGTCGCGATGCGGTGGCTTAAGTGTTCTGGGGTTTGTATGCTGATACAAAGCACTGGAACACTGCGCACTTGTGCTCCGGTCTTTGTCTTAGTGTACTAAAAGCTGCAAGGAACATGAACTAATGGTTATCCTCCCCCCTCTCTAATTCCTCTCTCCCACTATTACCTTACTAATCCTTCTTCAGTCCTCTGTATCCTCTTCCTTTATCCCCCACTTGTAAGGTCAAGGTGGTTGGTAGCAGTGCCGATGTCCTGAATGGCTAGTTAGTGGTAAAAGATGACTAGTCGTTAACAGCTCCCCTCCAACGCCAGGGCACGGGTTGGTTGTAACACTTTTTGCCTAGTCCATGTACGCCGTCACTGCATGGTACGGTCCATCCCCTTACGTGCCTACTCGTGGGACCAAAATATGAATTTTATAAAAAACAACAACAAAAACAACGACAACAACAAAAACAATGTTAGCGGGTTGCCTTGCAACTCGTCTGAAGATGACCTACTGGCTTCCAGTCAGGAGACGGTGGTTAACTTCCCAGGCACTGAGGGTACACTCCATAGTACTCCAGCGTCTCACCAGACAACATCTCAGGCAATATCCCAGCCTGGACAGGTCACCTCGGCAGGTGACTTGCCCAAGCGTAAGCGGAAGAAAAAATCCTCAGGCGACGTATGGAAGTCTAGGTATTCAAGAGCGAAGTTTATTCTTGACAAAATTGCCAAGAACGCTTTGAATGGGACCGTTCATGAACGCGATGAAGAGGACCGCGTAAAATACCAAGCTGTGGTGGATGAGTACCTTAAGCGAAAGGAGACCGCACCCAGCACATCAGGCACGTCAAAGAAGGTAGAAGGGGCAAAGCGAAATCGCTCACAGAATGAGGGTGACAAGTCGCCGAAGCGGAAAAAGGTCCACGAGCAGAGAACCGTTTCGCAGCCTATTTCTACCTCTCGTAGACCCTTTAATGAGGTTGTAAGGGATCATTTGCTTGTGGCTCTAGCAAATGTCAGTGGTGGGTTGCCTTCGCCTGTAGTAACAGAATGGAGTGCTATCGAATCCAAGTTGTCAGAACTCGTGATGGCTCACGTGATCTCCAACAAGGATAGTCCGGTACCTCGTTTTGACTCCAGTGAAATTCACAGGGGATACAGGTTAATCAAATGTATGGACTTGTTCTCCCTGGAATTCCTCAGCAAATGCGTCACTACGATAAGTGATGCATGGGATGGCCTTATCTTAAAGCTAATCCCCGCTGCAGAAATTCCAGCTAGACCTCGTGCCAGAATTTGGTTACCAAAAATGGCAATGGACAATCACAGGCTGCTAGAATGCCTCAAGGCTCAAAATCCTGAGATTCCTATGAATGACTGGTCTGTCATCCGGGCAGAGGAACCTCAGAACAACAGCATGAGCTACGTGCTTGTCATCTCCGAACAGGGTGTGTCAGCACTCGAGAAGGTGGGCAACAAGCTCTTCTTTGGTATAAGGGAGGCCAAGGTAAAGGTTTTCCGTCCTTCTGGGTCGGGTGGTGTCGACGGGAAAGATGAGATCGATGACGCCAACCAGCTGCTCGATAAGATGCAGCTCGAAGAACCCCCCAATATATCGAAACAAGATGGGAAGCTAAAGGTCGTGCAGATTAATCTGCAGCATTCCCGGATTGCTACAGACAACCTACGGGTTCTTCTAGCCGAGGAGGACCTTGACATAGGCATCATCCAGGAGCCCTGGGTCAATGACTCACAGGTTAAAGGGTTTCAGGGTGCCCCGTACTCAATACTATACATCAATAATAAGGGTAAGCCAAGATCCTGTATAATAGCTAAAAAGAACATAAAGATTTTTCTATGCTCTCAATTTAGCTCAGCTGACCTTACTGTTGCGAAGGTTGAAATGACAGGCGGCCGCAACATCACTATTGCCTCCTGCTATATGGCTCACAATCGAGACGCCCCGCCAGAAGAAGTGAGGTTCCTGTTGTCCTCCATTGCTGCAGAAGATACTTTGATCCTGGGCTGTGATGCCAATGCCAGGCACACAATCTGGGGTAGCACTGAAATCAACGAGAGAGGTGAGTCTTTTCTTGATTTTATTAACACTAACAATCTCAATATATGTAATTCTGGTACTAACCCAACTTTTATGTTTCCGAGTTCCGATAACTATAGGGGTTGGGAGGAAGTTCTAGATATCACAGTTATCTCAGGTAATTCTCAGGTACGTGTTGAAAAGTGGAGGGTATCCGATAAGAGGTCCTTTTCGGATCATAATTGGATACTTTTCGATATCAACACGGACGTTAGGGAGAGCGTTTGCTTCAGGAATCCTAGGAGAACTGTTTGGCCTAAGTTCAATAGGATTCTTAGGACGAAGCTGTGTAGGGGGCCAAGGGTCGAAGGGACAATCGAAAGTCTCGAGGACTCTGTAGGGGTCCTGGAAAAGGCCATTGATGTGGCGTTCAAAGCTTCCTGCCCTCAGACTAGGGCAAGGAAGAGTTTTCCTCCCTGGTGGAATTCTGAACTGTCAGAGCTTCGGAGGGAGACACGAAGAGCTTTCAACGCTAGCTATTCCAGCAGACAGTGGAAGCCATACCGCGACAAGCTGAAGGTGTACAAGAAAGCATTGGCGTTGGCAAAGCGGAACTCATGGAGAGAGTTCTGCGAATCCATAGACAACACTAGGGACACTGCTAGACTTAGCAAGGTGCTGGCAAAGGGTCACTCTAATCCCACTTATGTTAAGAGGGGTGATGGATCCTGGTCAGAGTCATCGGCTGAGTCGTTGGAGATCCTTCTGAATATTCATTTTCCTGGCTGCTTGGATGCAGATACCTTGGACAATGACCAACGTAGCCGCTCTAGGGGCGCTTCTAATGGGATGGAAAACGAGATAATTACACTTGATAGGATAGCCTGGGCAATTGGCAGTTTCTCCCCATACAAATCGCCGGGTCTGGATGGCATTTTACCGATAATGCTGCAGAGGGGTCAAGATTTGATTACTCCCTGGCTGCTTGTGATATACAGACTTTGCCTCTCTCTTAACTACGTGCCCGTAAGCTGGAGGAAGGTTAAAGTAGTCTTTATTCCTAAATTGGCAAATGTGGTCACGAGGCTGCAAAGGACTTTAGGCCAATCAGTCTCTCATCTTTTCTACTGAAGACGTTGGAAAGACTCATTGACGTACATATAAGGCTGAAACTCGAGGGATCGCCTCAACTGTCGGGTAGTCAACATGCGTATATCAAGGGACGCTCAACGGAAACTGCACTCCATGAGGTTGTGAGAGTGGTGGAGAGATCCTTGGAATTTGGACAATATACACTGGCCGCCTTTCTGGACATAGAGGGGGCTTTCAACAATGTCACGACCGATGCAATACAGGGAGCCCTCGTGGATCTGGGCGCTGAGACTTTCATCAGCGACTGGATAGTGAACATGTTGGACTCCCGTGTTGTCAGTGCTAGTCTGGGAAATAGCGAGTTGTCAAAGCAGGTCAGGAGAGGTACACCTCAGGGTGGTGTGATCTCGCCCCTGTTATGGCTCCTTGTTATTAACTCAGTTCTCGTCACGCTGGATAATAAGGGTGTTAAGGTTGTCGCTTATGCGGACGATGTGGTGATATTGGTATCAGGGATGTTCTTGGACGTGATTAGCGATATTATGACCAGCGCTCTGGATACTCTCAGTAGCTGGGCCACCAGTTGTGGCTTAGGAGTGAATCCGAGTAAAACAGAACTGGTACTTTTCACCACTCGGTCCAATTCGGGCTTCAGACCTCCGCGGCTGCAAGGCTGTGAGCTCACCCTCTCTGATCATGCGAAATATCTGGGTATCATCTTGGACTCTAAACTATCATGGCGACTTAACACCGAGCACAGGGTCAGGAAGGCAACGGTAGCCTTCTACTCCTGTAGGAGGATGTTTGGTTCAAGGTGGGGTTTGAGTCCGAAAATGGTGCTGTGGATGTACATGGCTATTGTGCGTCCAATACTGACATATGGCTCTATCGTGTGGTGGACTGCGACCACTAAGAGGGTGGTTACGGATCGTCTGTATAGGGTGCAGCGCTCTGCTTGCATTGGGGTCACGGGCGCGATAAGAACTTGCCCCTCGGAGGCTCTCAATGTAATGCTTCACATTATCCCTATTGATTTGCATATAATGGCGGTTTCTTCTAGCAGCGCAGCGCGGCTTGCTGCAACGGGTTCCTGGAAGTCCAGGACCTATGGACATGCTAGGCTTCTTGATGGACTTCACCCACGTGTGGGATTTGAGTCCGACTATGTTACTCCTAGATTGGATTTCTGCCGACCTTTTCGGGTTAGCTTTCCCTCCAGGCGGGAGTGGGATATGGGGGATCCAACTTTTGGTTTTGACATCAGGGTATATACCGACGGCTCAAAGATGAGTTGTGGTGTAGGCTCCGGGGTCTTCTCGGGTGAGTGTAACTTGCGGTGTTCTTTCAGGCTACCTGATCACGCTACTGTTTTTCAGGCGGAAATTCTGGCTATCAGGGAAGCCTGCAGACTCCTGTCTGAAAGGGGGGCTCGAGGGACAGTGGGCATTTTCGCCGATAGCCAAGCGGCTCTAATGTCCCTGAGCTCGTACGTCACATCCTCTGCTCTCGTTGGTCAGTGCAGGGAGGAACTGTCCAGGCTAAGCTGTCTATCCCAAGTTACTCTAGTTTGGGTCCCCGGCCACAGAGACCTCTACGGTAATGAAAGGGCAGATGAATTGGCAAGGGCAGGATCTGCCTTAAACGTCTCCACATCGGTGTCAGTCGCTGCACCGCTGGGGACTGTTAAGGGGGAAATTTTCCGGCACTATTTTCGCAGGGCGGGGAACAGGTGGCATAATTTGGATACCTGTAGGACCGCGAGACTTACGTGGCCCAACTACGACCTAGGGCGTACAAACTCTCTCCTGAGCAGGAGCAGGAGGGATGTCTCGAGGCTGACGGCTGTTCTGACCGGTCACTGGCTGATTGGTAGGCATGGCATTAGACTTGGGATTGTACGCGGTTCGCATTGTCGCAGCTGCGGCATACCGGGCGAGGAGGAGACTGTGGAGCATCTTCTCTGCGATTGTCCGGCGCTGCAGAATATTCGACTCCGGATCTTGGGTGACCATATACTGGACGACCTCTCGGTAATATCACGTGTGGGATTCGGTGATCTCATACGTTATCTTAACCGAACGGGGTGGGTCTAGTACTCCGGATACTAGTTCCTTACGGGTAGTGTGGTCTCTTCAAAACGGAGTCGCTTTTTGACTCTACTTGATGCTCACGAGTAGCGTGAGCTGCCACTTAAACCAACCAACCAACCAACACTGGGGCTGCCATAGTGGGCCAAATTTTAAATAATTTTTATAATTATAATTTTTAGAATAATACATATGTAATATTATTTCTTTTTATCACAAAAACATTTTTTTTTAATAAAATATTTGTTTAGTTTTTTATAATTGTTTAAACATTGTTGTTTATACTAATTTTAATGATAGTTAAACCCTTAAGTAGGTGTTGAATTTAGCTCTCAAGTATATGTAGATTGTGTAATTTCAAATGTAATCTAAAAGGTGAAAGCAGCAAACAAAAAAATAAAAAGTTAAAAAAAGTTATAAAAAATAATGTTACTTTCAAAGGATTCAATAATTTTAGACATAAGCCATTATTTATTGTTGTGGTTGTTAAACTATTAGTTTAAAAAAAAAAACATTATTTGCAATATAATGGAGTATTTTTATTTACAAAAAGAAAAAGCTTATTGAACCTTAAACTTATTGTAAAGCATTAAATTATTTTCATAAATACACTTAGAATACTATGTACACTGCAATTATAGTTGCAAACAAATGAAATTTCACTTAAAGAAAAGACGACTTACATTACAGTAAATTTAACTAACATAGTCATTTGTTTTTTAATGTTCAAAAAATTACTAACAATTGTAGTAAAAATGAACCACATGGTAGTAAGAAATAAACAAACATTTATTTTTTTTTATTTTTTTAAATAACAAAAAACAACTGTAAAAAAAGGAATGTAAAATCATAAAGCTGTCATTTGACGTTGGTTGTTTTTTTAAATGAACTACAAGGTTAGTAAATATTTAAATTTGTTCTACAAATGACTGATATTTGCATTAGAAATAAAGAAACTATATTACAACCTAAACAACTACATATTATTAAAGCAGAAGTTCCCCGAGTGTACCACTTTGAAAATTCACCAAGGCGTATTGATGAATTTGTTGTTTATTTTATGTACACTGATAATAATCCCTGCATAAAATTACAAATAAATGTCAAAATAAACAAATTTTTTGTAAAATAAATAAAAAATTTGTTTATTTTACGAAAGTTTTTGTAGTTTTGACAATAATTTTGTGTTTTTATGCATGGATTATAATGAGTGTAGTTGCATAATGACAACAAAATTTTGTAAACTTTTACTATAACATTTGGCAATGGTACACTTTTTTTTGCGTGTACTAATTAGTAATTCCAAATGCTCATGCTTAAATAAAATCTGCATGACATTATTGAAATCCTTAACAAATATGTTTTTTTTTAATTATTTAAGTTTTTTGAAACTGTTTTAGACAAATATTATTGATATAGTCCATTTCGAAATTTCTTAAGGTCCTATCACAGTTTTATTACCGAAGTTTGCTTGTACTAACTCTATCAGTTTTTGTCATATTGATGTAATTTGTCTAACAAATAATGAAGAAATTATGAAATTTACTTTTTTTTTTTGCAAATTCAAAATATCATAAATATTACATATGCTTGAGTGCATGAGTAATTAATTAATTAATTACCAGGTCAGACAATCAAAATGTATAAAATCCAAACTCGATTTTGAAAAAATTCTTTTCCAAATCAAAGAATTTGTAACAAAATGCCATCGGTTTGTTATTGTATATATTTGCATATTTTGTTTTAAGTTCAAATTTTGATACACTCATAATAATCCACGATAAAAATACGAAAAAAATGTCAAAACAACAAAATTTTTTGTAAAAAAAAAAAGATTTTCGTGTATTTTCCGAAACTTTTTGTTATTTTGACATTTTTTTCGTATTTATACGCATGGATTATTATCAGTGTATAAATGCATATTTTAAGCGCATATTTTCGATTTTTTAGCGCGTTAAAGTCGATGAACTGTTTATTACAAATGATTTACTACCTGAAATGAAACGATATCAGTCAAAGAATAATATATTTCAGCAATTCACTCCAATTTTCGTTTATATTTTTTAAATGATCTTAATTTAGAAGAAAAAGTTTTTAAAATAAACGACATAACTTTTCTTTTATTAAATTATATATCCAGTAATACTCAAAAGTTGTATATGCTATTTAATATAAAAAAAAAAAACCTTTTAGTTCATCAAGTCCAGACATGGTTGGTTTGCTGGTATTATCCAATCAGAATTGGGCGTTATTAATTATATTTTGTAAATTTTTACTTGAACAATTTTATATATGATAAATATTTTAGACCCAAGTTCATTCCAATTACCTATATCGCAGAAATGACAAACTAGCAGTATTTGTTCAAGTATAAGAGACAACATTTTAAAATTTTCCTAAAAATGGCGGTCATTGTTGTTTAATATTTCTGAATACATAATTATATTTGGCTAATGCTAGAAATATGACTATATCAATATTATTTTTGTGGAGAATTTAAATAAAATAAAATTAAAAAAAAAAAAAATCATAGCTCCGAATTTCATAGTGATACAAAACACAATTTATTTTAAAATCGGCAAAATTGTTTTGCTAATTTTTTATTTACTAAAAAATGTAGATTTTTGTTATATAGAAAAAAACGAATATTTTCTTCTAAACTAATACGAGTTACACTATAAAACTTTCTGGATTAGTAATAAAACATCTTAACTTTTCTATAAAATAAAACAATTGAAAAAATTATTCGATTTTTAGATAAAATTAGTTTTTTATTAGTCTAGAAATTGTTAACTAGTTCTAAAATTTAAAAAAAAAATGAATTTTTTCACACATGGCCTGAACATGAGTTTTTGTTCTAAAACTTTCCCGTAGTCGCAGCTGCCTGAAATTGCGTACCTGGAAGTTTGGGGATGGGTGATTTAAAAAATTAACTCAAAAATATTAAATTCAAAAATTGCAAAAACTAAAAAAAAATTTCATCAGATCAAAAAGATAATTAGTGCTGCTTTAGGTTTACGGATGCTGATTCCGATTATGCAATTAGATTTCAGAAATTAAAAATGGCGAACAAAAAAAAGCCGCCGAAGTTAGTCATAACTTGCACTTTTTGTTTAAAAATTCTTTCTATTTTTCTTCCGTAACTGAAATTGTGCAAAACGAGATTTTAGTTGGGGGTAGGTGATTTTAAAAATGAATTACAAAATTAAAAATTCAAAATAGCGGATCGAATAAGACGGCAAAAAAGGAAATTTTCTTCCGATCAAACAGAAATAAACAGGCCGAAAATATTCACAACATGTACTTTATGTCTCATAATCACAGCTGGCTGACACTTTGGACCAATACGTATTTTCTTGGGTTAACTGATTCTGCAACTAGATTTAGAAATTCAAAATGTCGGACTATATAAGGCCGAGGAAGTTATAGTTACAACTAGCATTAACTAATGTCTTTCCTACAGATGGGCACGTGGGTGAGTTTTGACTCACACTCAGTCACGCTCACGAGAAAAAACTCCACTCACTCACAATATGCACAATAGTTTTTTTCTACTCACACTCATGCGTGTTTTACGCAAATTCATGAAATAAAAACTGACTGGAAAAAACTAAAATGTAAAAATTAATGTAAATTGTGAATGTTTAACTTGAACTTGCTTCGAATATGTAGTGTTTCAATTCATTTAGTGCTTTAAACACCCAAGTATATTAAAACGGCTAAAATTTAAAGAAAACGCACACTCATTCACGCAAAAATTTTCTGGTCGAAGGACTGCAGAATCAGAGTGCGGTATAAATTCCAGTCACCATATTTAACCCGCCATTAATTTTCTAATTTGTTTCACGACCTTAAATATATATCACTACATAATTGCGACCTGTTAAGATTGTAAATAAACAATTTAAAAAAAAAAAAATATTTTATTAGAATTATTAAAAAAAAAAATATATAATAATTATCTCCGCTATAAATGCCCAAAAATGGCCTTTTATAAATTAAGCACAATTCCGAAATATGAGATCCAAATCTATATATTTGCATCTATGTATTGTTCATATCATGCAGTGCAACGTGGTGCAACTCTTCGCCAAAACGTTATTATAAAAGAATTCAGGTTTTTCTCCGTTACATGGTCCCAAATTTTTACGGAAATCCAGTTTTTTGGTAATTACCAAGAACCGAAAGATTATGAAAATGCATTTTTTCCTCTTAAGTCTGAGAGTAGGGTTAACAAAATATCTTTGCGATTCAAATAATTTCGGTTGAAATGGCATCGATTTGTTAGTGCATATTTTGCTATAAATGCATATTTAGCATATTTTCCTTAACATGCATATTTTATTGCATATTTTTTTATATTTTAGCTTTGAATGCATATTTTTATAGCATTTTCTTAGTTTTTCTTTTATATTTAACAAATAAATGTAAGTTTTTTTAATGTAATCCATTGGATTTTGATATTTATATAATATTAATAAATATTCTTTAATATATCCTCTGCATACTTTTTGCGCAGTTTAAACAAAATTTTCATTTTTTATATTGGAAAATACACATTTATATACCAGTATAAACTCTTTAACTTATTCCTAGTTTGCATATAAAATTTTGAGAACACTTAACAGGACTTGAGCAGCTTGGATCCTCTAAATTCTATTAGCTCATTTTTTATGTTTTTGTTCCTATAAAATTTAAAATAATATTTGCATGTTTTAAGATTTTTAGTTCATAAAATACGCGCAAAATACATTATTTTAGAGCATGAAGTTCGTGTTGGACTATTACACAGATGGTCCCGGGTTCGATCCCCGGTGCCGGCAACATCAAAATAATACGTATGAGTTTTTTTCTATCCCTCATACGTATCGCAATGTCCACCTTCAGTGTTCCCATAGCAATTAACCCCACCGAAGTAAAATAATGAATCAGGGCTATGAACCAAAAAGCTTCAAAAAGTTCGCCAACTCTCCATCAGGTGGCGAGCAACAACTGTTCTAATACTTATCATCTCGCGCAATTACAGTGTTGCCATGTCTAAAGCCCTTCATCTTTCCCCACCTTTCATCTCTCTACTATCCCTTTCCAAAGTAAGCAACACACTAAAATATAGGAAGTATTCCTGAGTGTTGCCTCTCTTTTTAAAAAAAAAAAACATTCACTGGCCCTCTGTGCATTAAGTTAAATAATAATAAGTAATGAACTTAAAATTACTGAAAATTTTGTCAATATTTGACCACGCCTACTTCGCCCATTTTTTGGAAAAACTAAAGTAGTTTCTGCAATATACAATACATTTTCCTGTAACGCGGCATTTGGCTTGGAAAGCAACATATTGCCCACATATACATAAATACTTTCTAAGAAGATTTGTAAATTTGTTAGTGTAAGCGCAGGTCTAAAAGTTTTTTAGTAAAATAAAAAAATTACATAGGTAAACAACTGAAAATGTAATTGACAACGTCCTTGCCTGAATCAAATGTAACACTTTACAAACAGCAATAACTACATATTGTTAACCGCTAGTTGTGTTTGGAGCACAAAACAAGAATTTTTGTTCAATGAAACTACAAGGACAATGACAACAACCTACTCCACTTGGCTACTGCAAGTACAGCAATCACTCTTTACTCAAAACTAAATGCTTCATCATATTTCTGATATATAACACTAGACGAAAAATAAGTTTAATAATGCTTTTAAGGCTCATGGTAAATTTTACACTTATAGAATTATCCTTAATGATGTTAATGAAATCAATGAAGATTTTCATTATATCCAAGAAATTTTATTAATATTTATAAATTTAATTTCATAATTAAATGTTACTATTACAAACAGAAAACACTAATTGAGTATTTTTTTCTGACAAAAATGTCACACTTTTCATGCACTTTGCCCTCAAATTATCTTTTTTGTGTACTTTTCTAACTGTGAGAGGGTACCGTGTTTCTATCTAAAAATGATGTCATAAAAAAGAAAAAAGTGCAATTTTAGCGCACTAAAATTATTTACAGGGTTTTTTCATTTTTTAAATTTCATAATTTCAACTTCCCATTCATTGTTTTCCAAATAGTTTTTGACCGGTCTTGCAATATGTGGCCCAGCGTTGTCATCATGGAAGATTATGGCCTCGTGTCTGGTCGAATATTCTGGTAGTTTTTCGTTGATTGCTCTCTTTAAACGAATCAATTCTGTTCGGTACAGGTCTCCTGTGATCGTCTGACCCGATTTCAACAGCTCATAATAATTGCTCTCTTCAAACGAATCAATTGTGTTCGGTACAGGTCCCTTGTGATTGGCTGACCCGATTTCAACAGCTCATAATACAAACACCCTTCTGATCCCGCCAAATACAGAGCATTACCTTGGCGCCATATATATTCGGCTTCGGCGTTGATTTAGCTGGTTGGCCGGGCTTTACATATGACTTTTTGCACTTGGGGTTTTCGAAATGTATCAATTTTTCATCACCAGTAACAATACGATACAAAAACTACTTCTTTTTGTAGCATTCAAGCAGCATTTCCGACATGTAAAATTGCTTTTCAACGTCTCTCGGTTGCAATTCATATGGGATCCAACTTCCTTGCTTTTGAATAAATTTCAATGCTTTTAAACGTAGGGAAATGGCTTGTTGTGTGTCTCCCAATGATAATGCAAGTTCTTCCTGCGGTTGACAAAAATCTTCGCGGAGTAATGCTTCCAATTCCTCATCTACAAACTTTTTCGGCTGACTAGGCCTCTCCTTCTTCTGTGTCGAAATCACCACTTTTGAATCGCGCAAACCATCCTTCACAAGTTTTTTGAGTTAGTGCATGAAGCTTCTACCAACAATCGATAACTTTCAGCAGCCGTTTTCTTCAAATGAGAGAAGGTTATCAGACTTCCCCGCAATACATCTTTTTTAGGCACAAAATTCGACATTATTATAGCCATTGAAAAAATTAGTGTTTACACTTTAGCGTCTATCGATTACTGAATTATAATGACATATGTTTACCCTAACAAAATACCATATTTGTTGTTATTGACACAAACCATATGTGATAATTATGCCATATGTTGTCGAAATCGACATTATTAACTTGTATACCTAATATTTAATAATTTTTTAATCTAAATTCGTAAAAATAAACATAATTATGATAAAAATTATTAAATAAAAGAAAAAATATATAACTTAAAATTTTTTAAATCTTTAAAAAAAATTGTTATTAAAAAAAATACTTAAAAAAAAGTTTATGGTGGCTGAGATTCGAACCTGGCCTGCCATAACAATATTGTATGAACATGTTAAAAAATGCAAAATGTGATAAAATTGTGTTCTATTCTGAAGCATTTTAATAGGGCGAGGGTGAAATGTTTGCACTTTAAAAAGCAATATTTTTTTCAACAAAAGAAAACACCATAAGTGTTAATAAATGTAAGATAAAATTAAATAATCTTCTCATCTTCTCTTATATTTATTAACAATTAGGGTTTTCTATTTGCAATAGTAACATTTAATTATGATCTCAAACCTGACAATTCAAAATGAAATGCAATTTTAAAAGATCAACAATACACACAAAATTAAGAAATTATTTATCAAGTTTTTTTTTCATAAAATATCATAATTTCATAAAAAAATTCATGGATTTGAAATGCATCTTTTATAATATACCTATGTAAGCTGAATTTAAATCTGGGAAAGAAATTTTTCTAAGACTTCGGGGTCTGGTGAGATCTTTTGGCAGATCGAAATATATGTATACACAAAGAAAAATGTTGCCGTTTACCAACCAAGGTTTGGTTACAACGACTGAAATCGGTTGGAACAACGAAATAATGGGTTGCACAACAAAATTTGATATCAGAAATAAATTTTTAATATGGTTTTTCTATCCAAATTAATCGCTTGGCACTTTTTTCTAAGTGTATCAACAAAGATAAAATAATTAATTTGCCTTATTTATGTAAATTTACGGAGGTTTAAAACGCATTATAAATAAATAAAAATAACAAAACAATAATTTCGATATACAGGATGCGCCAACCCCGACTGACCTATTTAAAATGCCTATAACTTTTTTATTTTTACAGTTTTTTATAAAATTTTTTTAGCTAGGTATGACAAATTTCATCCATTAAATGCCGTCTATTTTCCTGTTGGCTTTTAGTGACTCCTTTGAAGAAGTTTTGCATTTCGTTGCGCAACGTTTCTGGTTCCAATTCTTGCATTTTTGTGCGACTATTCAGCTTAAGTTGCTGAATGTTTTGTGATTTATTGATATAAACCCGTCCCTTTAAGAAACGCCACAACTCAGGGGCCGTAAAATCTGGGGAGTGAGGTGGTCACGCCACATCAGTATTTTTTTCAATTATTCTGTCCTCAAAAGTCCTCGCATAATCGCCATTGTGTCTCTCTCGGTATGAGATGTAGCTCCATCTTGCTGGAACCATATGAATTATTAAAACTAATAGAACTACCGGACGTAAACAATTTTCCAACATAGTCCTATATACCGCCCTGGAGACGGTGTCTGGTTCCTAAGCTTCCTTTTCGAAAAAATATGTACCGTTAACTCTATAAGCCATAGTTCCACACCAAACAGTGCGAACAGAATCTTTACATTCATAATACTCCATGCACAAATATACGAAATTATTGTCAAACTACAAAAAATTTCGTAAAATGTACAAATTTTCGTTTATTTAAAAAAGAAATGGTTATTTTGACATTTCTTCGTAATTTTACGCATGGATTATTATCTTTGAAAACTTTCACATTTTTGTTTTTCAAGTACACCAAATCTGTGTTCAAAAAAATCTGAATTTCATAATTTCAGTCATCTTTCCATAGAAAAACCCTTAAACGTGAGATTGGGCCGCTAAAAAATAAGTGTCCCTTATTTTTTTTTTTTCTTTACTATATATCTATTAAGTTCGAAGAGAACCCATCGGGAGACTCCTCTCGTAAATAGTTTGAAAATTATTGTAATTATTATAATTCTTGGAATTTTTAAAAATTTTTTTAAATAGACTATTTTTGTGAAAATATGTCCTTTTTGAAAATCGAGAACATTTGCGAATTGTGGTAGCGACCCATAAATGTTTTTCGAAAATATAGAAAAATATTAGACTACTTTTTTTTCATGAACTAACCCAGGGTTGGTCTGTCAAAAATTCGACGTTTTCAAAATAAGATGCAGCCTAACATCCAGATATGATGTGTTAAAAATATAATAAATTGGAATTTAAACATACAATATATTTAATTAATTTTTCATTAATTATTATATTTATATTTAATTATTTTTTTTTTTTATTAAAGCAAATTTTTAAAAACATGTAGTTGTTTGGTTGTAATACAGTTTCTTTATTTTTAACGTAAATGTCAGTCATTTGTAGAACAAATGTAATTTTTTGCTAACCTTGTACTTCATTTAAAAAAACAAACCCCATCAATTGACTTTTTTATGATTTTACATTTATTTTTTTACAGTTGTTTTTTTTTTTGTTATTTAAAAAAACAAATAAATGTTTGTTTATTTTTACTAACAAGTGGTTCAGTTTTACTACGATTGGTAGACATTTTTTGAACAGTAAAAAACAAATGACAATGTTAGTTGAATTTACTGAAATGTAAGTCATCCTTACTTTAAGTGAAATTTAATTTGTTTTTAACTACATTTGCAGTGGGGTTTACCTACATAGTATTCTAAGTGTAGTTAAAAAAAAATCACTATAATTTTTCTGAAACTGTTTCACTGGTACCCATGTATTATAAATATGTTTATATCCATAGTAATAAATATAAACGAATCGGTTCGAATAGTATCAAAAGTTGCACAATGGATTTGATATAAATTGGCAACACATTATTATGGAGGTTTGACCCTTTATTTTATACATTAAATTGTAATAAATATTGTCCAATTTATTTATGGGGCTAACATTCTTCCTAAAAGTTTAAGCGAAAGCTATTTTCTAGAGTACTATGTTATATATATATTAATATACTGGACTAATTCACAGGAATGTATTGAATACTCAAATTAATACATCGATGATCAAATTAAGAAATACTCATGCATATGTTTATTTTTCTAATCCTAAATAAATATTTACCACAGATAAGATGGGATAATTGTACATGTATTTGAAAACTGCAGACGCATGTCGTATTATACAAAAACCGCATGTTTCCCTAGAATCAAATCCACATTCGTTTATGCAGTTTACGGTTTATTGGTTAAAACATTCACTCATATATGCATACTTACATACTTCTACTGACACCCATACCTTACTGGTGTCGAGTGTCCCGTTCAAAAATGTTTACAGTAATAGTGCTTACGCGAATTATGAATCAAGCAATAAATGTTGTTTTTGTTTCTGAGTTTCTTTATTAACTAAAAATAAAATCTTAAAATATCTTAAAACTACTTATGCTAACCTAGAGATAACAAAACGCTGACGTTGTAGTTTTGTATTCTCTGTGTATTTTGTATATGTTGGACAAAACTCAAAAGTATCAAATTCATTTCGTTATGATTTGAGCTTTGTCATATATAAGTATTTCATATGTACAGAAGCAGATATGTTGGGAATTGTATGTTGGGAATGGAGGAGTACCCTATACTTGGAATTCATTTTCAAACCAACGCTCTCGAGTAATATATCGATTTTAAAAAATCCAAAAATTGTACGTGCCTATTTTATTTTTGATTTTTATGCTATAAACACATAGACGACTGCAGCTACACGACTACAGCCTGTCAAAAATAAAATACACACGTTTATATGAAAACGATTATTTTGGCACCAACACAACTACACGGCTACCCGACTACTTTTGCCGCTGTAGTCAACTTAGGTTAATTTCTATTTTTGTTGGCTGCAAAACAAAAATAGTGTTGACAATAAAACAAAATATGTAAAAAATTAGTGCTTAAAAATATTTTATTTTGTTAAACACAAAAAACGTCGCAACATCAAATGGTATAATTGCATTAATATTGAAGAGGGGTTATATAAATTTATTTTCACGTTATAATAATGTATTATAAATAAGTAATTGTATTTTTAAGTGAACTTTATATACGTGTCTACAACCAAGCATGTTGTTCTATTTTAATAAAGAAAAAAAAGATGTAATTGGCACTACTGAAACAAAAATGTATTTGTATCAGGGATGTTAAATGGAGTTTTCAATTTTGTACCAACATCCAAAAAAATTGTACTTTTTGGACGTTGACGGTACCATTTTTTTTAAATTTATTAAAACAACAAAAAAAAAAATACATAAAAATTCTCTTGTACAGAAAAAAAAAAAAAACAAAACCTTCCAATAACATACATTATATGTATGAATAAAATAAGGCATAAAAAAGTCTTATGAATATATGAGACCAAATCATGGAATTATTTGTTTAGTTAATAAACTATTTGGAATTTCTACATCATAGCAGCATAAATTTGTCGCTCTTAACCAATCCTTAGTCTGTATGAGACTTGATAATGTTGGCTAATGTAGTCTGTTTCTTTCCTTAGTTTTTATTATATTTTGAAAAGAAAAAACTCTTTCCACATTTGCAGACCAGTGTGGAATGGATAAAATTCCAGGAACGACTAGAAATGTCTGGAAACATATTGACATTCAGTTCATTTTGAAAATTAGCTACTACCGACCAAAAACTACAAACGTTTTAATTTTTTAACGACTTCAGTTAAAAAATTTTAGTTTTTACTCTGGCTCAAGTAATATTTTTACTAAGAAGACAAGAATGGAGCAACATTAATGATTAATCGGTTTTTTGTTAAAGTTCTGCCTATTATGGAGGCTATAACTTTTCTAAAACATTGGGTTCTGATGAGATCTTTAACCAGATCGAAATACTAGTATTAACCTAGCTAATATGTTTGATTTGCTTTATTTTTGTAAATATACGGAGGTTGAGAGCTCGTTCTAAATTAAACATATATAAGATTGTTTGGAATTTTCTTTCATTTCTTTAACAATAATTTAATTTCGTTTGAGTTTGAATTTTAACGTATTTTTCAGACAATTGCAGTTAATACTATAATTAATATGCAATTTTATTTAATTTAATTGTGAAAGGCGTGGTAGAGAAGAATGAGTGTATTTTCTAAAAATCATAACTACATTGCAAATATTCAATTTTTTCTGAATCAGACTGCGCAGTTTCTGGTATTGAACGTTCGTCAGTGACCCTGTTTTTTTTTGAATTTTTGAATAATGTAATATTTGTTATGTTTTTATTTGTTCGATTGCGTCTATATGAAATTTTTCTGTGCAATCACTGACCGTGGTATAGATAAACTGATTTCTAATGCCACATGCACTCGCACTACACGTTAGACAGAGCGCTTTAGCCCTCTGAGCTATAGTTAGGTCGAGTTTTGTTGTGATTAAAACTAGTTTTATTCAATACACGGTGTTTTTGTTCTTGCATACATAATCTCAGAAGTACAACTCCAACAACACAACAGTTCTATTTTTAGAAACTCACCTCACTCTAATGTCCACTGTTTTCCCATATGTTATAAGTGATGCCATATCTATATATCAATTTTCACTTCTTCAGAATTTTAATAAATTCAAAATAAAAGTGAAGTTGGCTGCAACAAGTGTCAATATATGTAAGAGCTGCCAGATAAATTTTGTAAAAAATCGTAAATTTTTAATCGATATTAAAAAAAAAAATTGCCAACTTTATTCTTCAAAATCCTTAAAATGATGATAAATCGTAAAATCTGGCGGATATAGTCGCATATATTTTAAGAGCTCATTACATAAAACGAATAAATGCAATGAAAAAGGACACAATAACAATTTGTTTGCTATACTAAAAATTCAAAAAAGGGAAAAAATTAAAAATGTTTAAATTGTACCAAATGAGTAGCGGTACTTTAGAAGGTCAAAATGTACCAAACAAAGTACAATTGTACCAACTTTAACATCCCTGATTTGTATAAAAAACAGCTATTGATATTTTTAAATTGAATCGTGATCAGCTGTTTACTATGCTGCTGTCGTTTCCAAAATAATAAGTAGCTGACCACACGGCGACGATTGCAGTCAACGGCATTTGCAGTCGTGTAGCTCTGCAGTCTGCTGTGGTCTATGTGTTTATAGCATTAGTCTTTATTTTTGAATTTTTAGTGCATATTATTTGAATTGTTGTGTATATTTCGATTTAAATGCATATTTTAAGCGCACCTCAGATGTAAAGATCAGAAAGCTTCATATACCGATATACTGCACGAAAAGACCAAAAGATGGAATCTTTAACAGCCCCTAAAATAAAATTCCGATGTGATATATTGCTTTTTTGGTAGAAAACCAGGGCTTTTTTTCGGTGACTAATAGTTTTAGTTTTTAACTCGTCCTAAAGGGTAACTAGATCTCGTCCTAAAGGGTAACTAGATCAATATTGTTGATGTCACGATAGGTTATTAACTGATCAAGAAAAATTAGATCGTGTTCTGAAAAACATGACGCCGAAAGTTGGTAATAAAGTTGTATATTAGAATGATTGCTAACAAAACAAAAAAAAAAGATCCAATAGAGTATTATTTGTTGCAGTAAAATGCGTAGGAACGGCTGCATTAGGTGAGCACAGTCCTAAAGAGATCATGTTATCATAAAGACTTTTGTCCCCCAAAATATTACAATTAAAATCACCTGAAGTTATGACGTCGTCATATAAAGTCGTTAATGTTTCCAGAGTTGCATTAAAACGAATTATTTGTATATTTCGATTAGGCCTATAAACACTTTCAGCAAGCAATTTTCTTCCCTCACTGTTACAATAACTTCAATAAACATAAACTCCACAAGGTTTTTTAAAACTGTATTTTCTAGATCGTCTGCATCTTTTGCGATGCATTTAACACTAAAACGTATACTTTTATTTATGTATATTACCTCAACACAATATCCATCACCTCTGTCAACTCAACTTACGTTATAACCATATAATGAAACTGATAGATCTGTTGTGTCAGAATCATACCATGATACACATATAAAATCCATACGGGTATTCTCAAATATAAATCCGAATTCATCAATTTTCCCCTGTAAACTTAGTGCATTGATATGACAGATTTTAATGCCTGTTTTCTGAGTAGCAAGTATTCTAAATAAATTTGCAATGCCATCTCTGGAACGAACGCTATAGTAAACCACTTAAGTAAAACCACTTAAGTAAAAAATTGTAACTCACGACTCAGGTTAAATTTGTAGTGCTACAGAAAGATAAATAAAGTGCCAACCGAATTGAAAAGTGAGTATTAATTTCTGAAAATTTTGGATGTTGCAACTAAAATTCTATTGAATCAACCAAACTTTGAGGTGAAAACTAAAATAAAGTTGTGCCAACTCTCTGAAATTCGTAATAACCGAATTGAGTCGTAGTAACCGAATTTCTGTTGGCAAATAGCTACATTTTTTTTTCTGTGTATACTTATTTTTACATATTATAATGTATACTAGGGTGACAGTCAATTTTTCTTTTTATTTCAAGGTGTGCGGGTCAGCATATTGTGACACTAGGTAGACATTTTTAGTGCTGAAAATTTGAGCTAATTCGGACAACGATTTCGGGACGCGCATCGCGGTCAAAGGTCACATATACGAATTTTGCTAATAATAAATTTGTGAGGCTCTCAAAATTCTAACAAATATTTTTTCCATGCAAACGATTGTCAGCCTAGTGTACGTATTTGTAAAATTTAAACAACGTTCATATTTTAAAATACAACGTTCATATTTTAAAATAACTAATTTGAGCGTTTTTTTATTATGCACTTTTGACTGGTTTTATAAAAATTTGCCATGTATTTTCGGAGATTCCAACAAGTTTTTTAGACACAAAACATGTAAATTTACATGAAAATGGTATGTTTGTTAAACATTTTTTATGCATTTGATTATGTGAAGCTACATACTTTGTGTTTATTTCATGTAAACACAAAGTATTTAAATATTTCAGTTTAGGCACAACAAGTGTTTTACTCTAATTATAGTAGGAGCAGAGATACCTACTATAAAAAGTTTTAAATTTACATAAAAGGTTATTAGAGTGATTATGAAGCACATTTAAACGCTTTTCACATAACATGATCGTTTTATATAAAACACCCAGATTATATTTATATATATTATATTTTTATTACCTTTTTTTGCACAATCAGCGTTCAATTAGGCATCATGTGAGTACAATGACTTCAACTAACTTTTTTTCGGGGCACCCTATACCACATGTTTGTTAAACTCTGTTGTGTACAATATTGAGTGTTAAAAGGAGGAATTGAAGAAAGATATATTTTTTAGAAGTGCAACATCTACAAGTGTAGCTGGATGTGAGTAGGCATGCTAATGTCTGTTTTGTGGATTTTGTAAAATTTTGGTTGATTGTGGTTTTGCCTTAAAATGTAATACACTAAAGCATGTTTGACCAACGAAACAAGTTGAAGGCTTAACTGATATTCTACAAATGTCATTGCGTTTTTGTATGAGTGTATTTACATTACATCCTATTAACCAACTTTTGGTATTTCTAATCAACTTTTCAAATAAAATTCGGTTAGTAATTAGTGATAACACAAAAAAATTGCTACCATTTACCAAATGAATTAAAAATAATTGTTAATCAAAAGTGGTAACTGCAAGTACGGTTTTGCCAATCAAATATATCATTTAATTTGGGTTTCCGTAGAACCAACTCAATTTTATATTGCATTGTTTATAGAAGCAACAAATGTTTAGTATTGGTAAAGTAACAATAATTAATAATCGTAAATTATATTTTTCCTCACAAAATATTTAAATTCAAATTAAGCACACAATATTTAGCAGAGATTGTGGTGTAGTGAAAAGAGGAACAGCCAATTACTGCAAACTTCCGAGTTCAAATCAATAAAAAATAAGACACATCATTTTTTAATTAAAATAAAATATTTAAATGCTTAAACAGCATATAAAGCAAAGAAAAAGTAAAGTGATTGTAGCGCAATAGTAGGCAAGAGCACAATTAGTCTGAAAATAAAATATTTAAATGTTTAAACAGCATATAAAGCAAAGAAAATTTAAAATTATTATAGAGCAATCAGTAGGACAGAGGACTATAGTCTGAAGGTTCAATACCCGAAATATTAAAAAAAAATTTAATTTCAATAAAATTTTGTTGAACGTAATAAAAAAAAAAAACATAACTCCCAAATTGTGGTTCCTTTTTTAAATTATTTTTTTTTAAGCTATTTCAGTTTTCATTTAGGTGTTGTTTTATTATAAATCTATTAAATATATCAAAATTTCTCAATTCGCAGTGCGTACTATTTTTGGTGTTATGAAAACAAGTATTTATAGTAAATTGTACCACTTTCTCTTGGAAAAACTTTTAAAATAATGCAAGCATACTACAATAACACTTGATGTTTAAAATTTAATATTATTGTGAGTTGTTGGTTAGTTCGGTTCAAGATCATGAAAAATTTTTCATATTAACAGAAAAATTATAATTTTATTTGTGATAATTTACTTTAATTAACAGAAAAAAACAATTAGAAAAAAGTTATTTGACACCTGCATGAATGGAGTTAACTTTCTAGCCCGCAACGGCCTTCATCAACATTCTTCGTGCCTTAAAGTGTTAAATTGTAAACATCATCTATTTAACTCAACTAGTTAGGTTAAAAATGTGCCGTAACTTAGTTTTTGAGTATGACGAAATTTACTGCGAACTTATTTTCTATAAAGCTATGTTTAGTTGTTAATTATTACCACAGTTGCCAGTTCAACTAATTAAGTTGAAATTTGACTGGCAGTTATTTTCAAATGTCATCATATTCTATCCTTTACATTGTAAGTGATGGAAAATCAAACATTGAAGATTTTATTCGTTTTTCAACATATGTCTAGCATATATATTAAGCGAATTTTTGCACTGTACCTTGTGAGTGGTTAATAGTGAATTTTTATTGTTGATCTATATAAATTGTATGTGAGTTGTTGGTTAGTTCGGTTCAAGATCATGAAAAATTTTTCATATTAACAGAAAAATTATAATTTTATTTGTGATAATTTACTTTAATTAACAGAAAAAACAATTAGAAAAAAGTTATTTGACACCTGCATGAATGGAGTTAACTTTCTAGCCCGCAACGGCCTTCATCAACATTCTTCGTGCCTTAAAGTGTTAAATTGTAAACATCATCTATTTAACTCAACTAATATTATTATAAAATTGTTGGCTAATGTGATTTTATGAAAAACTATCAGCGCCTGTAAAAGCGCATTTTCAACACTTCATTGTGTAATTTTCTTATTAAGACAAATTGAACAAAATCCTCCATTTTCACTTATGTATACATTCTAATAAATTTTGATGTAAATTTACTCTATTTATATTAGGTATCTCTGTTCCTACTATAATTAGAGTAATTATACACTCCAATTTCGGTTTTAATTTACCCAACTTATAGTAAGCAAATGTACTCGTGCTATAAATTGGGTAAATTTACTTTGGGTACACACAAAATGTGTGAAAAATGTTTAGCAACGTTGTATAAAGTTTATATTACGCATAATGTGTGTAAATTTAAGTGTTAATTTGCTTAATAAAGCTTTCAGTAAAGTAATGCAATGTTTTATTATTTGCCTATATTTATTTAAGAAATAGTTGTTTATTTAAAGATAATTCAAAATTGAAAAATAAAATAATGTAACAAGACGGAAAACCGTGAGACGTAGGGAAAATTCACCTACATACTGCGGATCGGAGTTATAAAGTATTCATACACAAAAGAAAAAATGTGGTTGCAATATAATTGCGGCCACAAAACTGTGTCCCACAGATATAAATGGTTGTTACAATTAAATTATTATTATAACAATCATATTTCAAAAATAATATGGTTGCTTTAATCATGTTATAGTAAAAATCTCCCTTTTTCGTTTATCATATTATTCTCTTGTCTATAATCATACTTTATTGTTATATTCCTCGCTCTAACTATAGCCACATTATAGTTACACCAACTATAAGATGAGTAGTCTATTTTTTATTAGAATCTTTGCTCCTTTGAAGTCATTCCTGTTTAAGATTTTGTGAAAAGAAGTAGTGAGAAGCAGGACGGACTGCTTCAAATTAAATAATATTAAACAAAAGACATAAAAATAAAAAAAACTCAGTAGTGTTAATTGGAATGGTGATATTTTTAGTGGAAGAAGAAATTATTTGGTCGCCTCAATCCGGTCTACCACTGGAGACTAAACAAAGAGAATTATCTTCACTTCAGAAAAGAATTTCTTCCTAGCTTTTAGGGCAATTGTTACTGGAATTCGTCCATTGAAACATTTCATAGAATCTATGAAACTAGTTTCATTAAGGACGATGTTTATGAAATGATTCGTATTATTAATGAAAGTCTTCATAAAACCAATAAGCTATTCCGACAATGAAGCGTTCATAGAAATTATGAAACAGTTGCATGAAATCCCATAATATTAAGAAGCTTCATTGAAGCACTGAAACTCTTCATGAATGTAAAAACGTGAATTAGATAAGCCAATGACACTCCAAAAATACAGTTTCATAAAAGTGAAAATCAGAACAACGGCTTCATAAAAATTAACAAGGGACTTTTAAAATATAATGAACACTTGAGAAACATTAAAACTAAATGTTAAAACTTAATGTTAAAACTAAAGTTCGAAATTTATGAATATTAATAAAATTATGATATTTTGTGAAAAAAAATTAAAAAGTAAAGTATTTTAAAAAGTTTCATAGCTCAAAAAAATGTTTTCATTAAATTTTTGAAGAGTTAGTTTCTGAAATAGAATGAATCTTTTTTATGAAACTATGAAATTTTATGAAAAATAGTTTATTAAGAATTTCATAATAATAATTGGATTTCTTGTGTATAATTAAACTATGAATATATGAACAAAATTCTATGAAATTGTTTCCTTAATATAATGAAGAATAATTCTTTTAGTGTAGGCAAAACCTAAATTGACATGCATTCCTTAAATTGAGTTATTGATAATTATATATAAAAGTGTTATAAATTAAATAAAAAGTAATTTATTTTTAAATTTGTTGTACCCACGGAAATTAAATTGTAAACAAAAATTGTAAAAATATGAAAGACAAATTTAAACAAAAAACACGTGCTTTTTAGACTGTAGTACGATATAATCATAACATGTTTGCAGAAATCACAATATGGTAGTAAATGAACACAAAATTCTTTTCCATGATCATAATATCATACTCGTAACTAGGACAGTAATATGGTTATAATTAACGTGACCATACGTCCCGTTTTAAACGGGAACGTCCCGTTTATAGTTACTTTGTCCCTTTGTCCCCGACAACAACTCGGGGACGCAAAAATGCCCCGTTTTCAGAAATTCGAAAAAAGAGATAGTTGATTTGTTCAAAAATGTAAGAAATCTTCAAATCTTCAAATTTTGGAGTTTTATGTCATTGAAAATCACCATAAATAGTGCCAAAAGCACCAAGTTGGCATCACTGTCAATTACTGTTCTTAAAAAGTAAAAAATGAATCTCCTCTCAAAATAAGAATACGTTGCGTTTTACTCAACTCACTTTCTTCCGTTGTTTACTTGAAAAATTAAAAGAAGATGGTTACACAGATATTGACGAGAATTTTGTGAAAATAAAGGCTGAAGAATTTTATAAAACTAGTCGAGAGTATTTAGAGCAATGAACTGTTTATAAAAAAAGAATTAGAAAACTTTAATTGGGCAAATTTAACAAAAGTACCACAGTGGGAAGATGTTTAAAAAGTTCTAGATATATTGATAGAAAAAGAACATATCGATTGCAATAAAGATACGGAAGTATTCGATGAATACTCACTCCTATCTAAATACGTAACATCGCAAAAAATTGATGAATGGAATCAACATAATATTTGTACGGAAAATCGTTGGGTTGAAGTATTTAAACATTTTCAAAACAATTACCTTAACCATTACAAATTTTCAGATTATAGTTGAATATATTTTATGTTTGCCTGGTACAAATGCGCCGGTTGAACGTGTATTTTGTTTGATGAACAAGTTGTGGACCGAAGATAAAACTCAATTAAGGGTATCAGTGCTAAAGGCTATGTTAATTATTAAAGTTAATATTAATAAATCTTGCCAAGAGTTCCTCACATATTTGAAATCATCACCTTAAATTTTGAAACAAATTGGTGCCTCTGAAAAATATAACAATGTATAAACAATTTTTTTGTAGTGTAACGTAAAATAAATAATTCCATTAACTACGGATAAATTAAATATTATATTATCTATGCATTTTCACTTCATATGACCGAACCCATCAGAATTGTTCGATGTCCCGTTTTCAGGTAAAAAAATATGGTCACTTTAGTTATAATGCAAATATTATGTTTGCTTCGAACATATTTTGATCATTATAAATATATTTGTAAAATTGTATTCTAAACAATAATTTAATGCGTATTTATGCTGTAATTACATGCTTCCATTGTTTTATTTTTCCTGACAAAATAAGACTTGTGGTAAAAAAGAAAAAGTTAAGTTTTGCTTTTTTAGATACTAAAGTGAAAAATGTATGTAAACATCACATAACTACAAAATGATTTTTTTAGATTTTTACTACAAAATGATGGTTTAGGTTTTTTTTTTTAAAGAGCTGTAGTTACTCAACCATCAATTTTCCGGAAAAAATAATTCTTTATCTAAAATTTTACACATATTAAATTTAATGTGTATATATAGAACATAAGTTATCTTTATTCCGTATATTTCTTTTTTTTAGATTTCCAAAGTACTCAAATCTGCTAAACTGCTCCACCTATGTTTAAATTCGCGAAGATGCAAGATAAAAATTTGTCAGCTATAAACATAAGGGTGCTGGTGAAAAACTTTTATTTTATATTAAATGTTCGTAAAGATTGAAACCACTAGCTGTAATTTCAGTAAAAAAAATTAAAAAAAAGTTAATTTTCTTCGCATTTGTTGAAACAAAATTATGTCTGACCCGCATAACACATATAACCATGTAACTAATTAATATTACGTATACGTATTTTGAAGTGATATAAATTTTTGCTGACGAAACTGCCCCACTTGCTAGTCTGGCGTATGTGCCCCATAAATAAAATACAAAAAAAAAAAAAATGGTGTAAATATTCTAAACTAAATCAACGATTATACATCTTAAAGGGTATTTTGTGTTAATACACGAAATGTAAAAGTTATACCAAATACAACAACTCTCTATTATATTTTTTTTGTGAACCCCAAAAGTATAAGAACATGTCTATCCATGGCCACTTGTGAATTTGGTTACATGAAAGATTATCAGTAAATGCACAAATTGTGGAAAGACACATTTTAAAAACTCTTTTAAATACAGTGAAAATCAGGGGTGGCATTTGTGACTCAGAGGCTAAACCTCCCCCTTCTCCCATACATAACTCCTTAATAACACAAATTGATTACAATTTGATTAAACATGCATAACTTATTAATTCAGCTTCAACAGAATGCTGGGAGACTAATGTACGAATTATACTATGATAACTTATAAACACTTCCATACACAATAATATGATAGTATTGAGATCAATTGGAGATCATAATCATAATATGAAATAATTATCATATTATGATTAAGAAAAATATAATGGTATGTTTGTCACAACAATAGTAACATGGCTGTCGCAATCTTAAATCATAAATTAGGATGCTCTTCGAATATGGTTGCACAACCATATTTTTTGTGTGCGTGTACCGGGTTTTCTTGTATCCAAACATTTTTTGTTTATTTATGAATAATCATACAATTATTTATTATATACTATTAAACTAACCGAGTACGAACTACTATGGCTTTCGGCTCGTTGAGCGAAAACAGGCCAATGCCTCAGGTGGGAATCGAACCTCCACACTGATAAGCTAGCTGGCTACCAACTAGCGCATAATATAAGAGACAAAACGTCAAGTAGGCCGACATGTTCTTCTATAGAAGAATTTCAAGATTATTAGATAAATAGAAAAGGCACCACAAATACAAATCACTTTTACCGGAAAACATAACCTAAAGTCTCAAGTTTTGTTTATTTAGTTCAGAAGGGACTAAGAGAAGCATCACTTTTCAACATGCTAGTTGTTCAGAACAGTGATTCGATTTTATAAAATTCTGATTTCTGATTAAATCCACTGAAAATATAAAATAATATTTCTAGATGTTTACCACAGCTATGATTTTCTTTTTCCTCAAATATAGCACCAAAAATAAAAATTATATTTAATTAAATAATTTCTTTCCTAAGTTTGAAAAAAGTTTGGTAATTATTTTTAAATAAATATAAACAAAAATTAAACGCATTCAATTTAAAGTTATCTATTTACGTAAACGCTTAAAACGCAGAAACATGTTTAAAAAAGAGTATATACAAAAAGAGTGTAGTCTACACTTCCCACTCCTCTCAGCAACAAAATATCGAACTCGGGTAAGCAAATGAAAACATTTTTTTTACCCTAAAAAATTATTGCTGCATGTTGATAAAAGATTGTTGCTTAAAACACACACTTTTATTTTGCTTATATTTTGTTATTTTCTACTAAAAATTAAATTAATTAAAAATTAATATATTTTATATTTATCTTGCTGATTTTATCATTAATATTTGAAACAATTCACAATTTTATTAAATTATTATTTAAAAACATGATAAAAATTAATGTAAACTTTTAAATATCTGCAACATATTTTCATTTGCTCGGTGCGAGTTTACGGACAAAGAAAAAGAGAACAGATTGAGCGATAATGAGTAATATGGAAACCCACTGATGTTTATCAGCATACTTTATACTATAACATGTGTGCGTTATTGCAAAATTCAGTAAATTATTTTTTTAAGCAGTTTGTGATTAAAATTGCTCACTGTGAGTGATTTTTCATAATGTTTTTTTTTTATAAGTACCCAGGTAGAAATTTGGGATGGTACAAAAAACGAAGAGTTTTCAAAACGTTTGTTTTTGATGGTACTAAAATAAAAGCGTTTCCAATGCGATAATTGCAAATAATACGAAAAAAAAGCATTTAAAAAACATTATTTTGGATTGCTATTCGAACGTTCGGACAAAGTATTTTAGGAATACTTTTTATACAAAACTTACAAATATTTGTGAAATAAAAACACTGTAAAAACATTAGTTCAAAGCGTTTTTCCAACGTTTGTAAAAAGTACTTTAGAAGTTCTTATCGTACAAAATTTACAACGGTTTATAAAATGAAACCAATGTAAAACCATTGCGTTAAAGCGTTTTTTCTAACATTTGCCAATAGTACTTTAGAAATACTTTTTTTTTTACAAAATATTTTACTGATTAAAAAACAACACTGTCATAAGGGGTTCTATCTATATGCGAACTCGGTTTCTTATGCAATTTTTTTATATAATGAAATATATCTACCCAGGTAGAAATTTTGGATGGTACAAAAACGAAGAGTTTTCAAACGTTTGTTTTTGATGGTACTAAAATAAAAGCGTTTCCAAAGCGATAATTGCAAATAATACGAAAAAAGCATTTAAAAAACATTATTTTGGATTGCTATTCGAACGTTCGGACAAAGTATTTTAGGAATACTTTTTATACAAAACTTACAAATATTTGTGAAATAAAAACACTGTAAAAACAATGGTTCAAAGCGTTTTTCCAACGTTTGTAAAAAGTACTTTAGAAGTTCTTATCGTACAAAATTTACAACGGTTTATAAAATAAAACCAATGTAAAACCATTGCGTTAAAGCGTTTTTCTAACATTTGCCAATAGTACTTTAGAAATACTTTTTTTTTACAAAATATTTTACTTATTGCAAAACAACACTGTCATAAGGGGGTCTATCTATATGCGAACTCGGTTTCTTATGTAATTTTTTTATATGCTTTTCTCTTCATGAACCGAGTTCAATAAATCATAATGTAGCGACTCTATAAAGTGTATAGTCCTTGTATATCTTTCATTAAGCACTATATTTTGAGGACAGATAAAGCAATATTTTAGAGGACTTTTTCAAAACTTAATAAAACGCTAGTTAAACTATTTAAAATTACAATGGTTTGTTACTTTATTTATATTATTTTAATCATATTTTACATGTTTCATTATTATTTATGTAATAGCGTTATAGCAATTGTTTCATTGTAGAACTTTTTAAGTATACACTTCACTTCTACTAAATGCATACTAACTTCAGTATAATTTTCATTTAAATTTTTAACATTATACAAACCTATTTCTTTTGATGAGAGTGGATACTGATATACATCATTTATTTAATTATAAGTTTTGCCTTTTAAAAATATATCATCATATTTGTGTTTTTCATTATTGTTAATGCTAAAAATTTCATTAATTACTAGAATATTTCCATTACTAAGTAAGCATACATTATCAGGGTGAGATGTAGTGAATTTAAAACCTTCAATATTTACAAAGGAAAACAATACTTTTGATTTTGAGGATTCTAAAATGGTTCCAAGAGCATATTTTGTGTTTTTAAAAATTGGATAAACCAACGGGATATTGTTTTGTACGTTTTTGTTGTGAAAAATGTGTAATTTTCTTTGAATTTGTGCAATAGGATTTTTCGGTGATTTTACAATTGATTTTATAAAGCCTAAACTGTTTTCAAAATCGAAAGCCGAAAAGTGAGATATAGGAGCCCCAATATTAGCTACGTCATCCGTAATATGAATAAGATTATGGATGTTCATTGTTTGCGAATTTGGTCCATAAAAATGTGGCATAAGTTCAACAAATTTCCTTAAAATACGTTTTACATAATCAGTTTTTAACGTCGCTAATGTGGTAGACGACAAAATTCTGCAAGATGTATATAAAAGTAAGAAATGTCTGTACTGATCAGAACTTAAAACATTTTTTTAAAACAAGAGCTCCACCATATAATAAAAAAAATCTGAATTGGGTAGCTTTCCAATTTCTTATATCTATTAAATGTTTTCATTATTCAATAAAAATATTATTTTTCAAAATGTAAATATATAAAATTGTTTAAAATTATTATTCTGATATTTGTGTTGAAAACAATGACAAAGTATTTTAATTGTAGCTTTTTTAACGCTTAGAGAACGTTAAAACTGTAAATTGGTATTTATGAACAATTCATAAAGATCTTTAAAATTTGTCTTTCGAGCGTTTTGACAATGTTCAAAATTACAACCCTCAAAGCGGTTATCATTTGGGTCGTTTTCATAACGCTTAATAACTGTAAGCCAAAATGTTCTGCAAATACTTATTTAACGATTGAAAAAGCATTTCAAAAATTTTGTTTTGCAATGTTTTGAGAACGTTATAAAATACCATCCTCAGACCGTAAATTTGGGTTATCATTTTGCACATTCTCAAAACGCTTTAAATTTGTAATTTGGTATGTTCTGAAAACGCTTGTACCATCATGAAAAATGCTTTTAAAACGTTTTAAAGATTGTATTTTTCTACCTGGGTACTTATGGGGTTTCTTGTGTATTTAAATTAATTTAACGTTATTAAAACCTTTACGTTCGTTTTTCCTCGTTTTTTATTAGAAAGGGATTTTCCAACACTTTGAATTTTTGTTTTGTTTTTAAATACATTTGCATGACATATTTATTTAAACAAAAACTTTACTAACTTAAATAGGTATCTTTTTACAAAAAGTGCCAGCAAACGGGCTCAAAAATTAGTAAAAAATTGGCTCAAAAAATATCATTAAAAATTTAATTAATGTGGTTTATACAAAAGAGCCTTCTTTTTTGGACTCAACAACGAGTCGGAAAAATAAGTGTGTCAAGGTGAAATTCCCTCATAAATTGCCGTCTTTTTGGAGCCATTTTTGAGTCAAAGAACGAATCTAAATTTCCCTCATAGAGTCACTACTTCTGAGTCCGATAAAATCATTTTTGCGTCTTGAATTCAAAATTAAGTATTTTATGTCTTTTATCTATATTCCAAAAAAACCACGAGTTAAGTGTGTAAATTTGTATGTAAATTTAATTTTATTATTAACAACTATAAAAAATTCACAAAAATTATTTAAAAAAAAACTGAAAACACAAATACAAAAGTTCCTTCTTTTGATTTTTCTTGTTCCTTTGCCAATTCTTGACACACTCACTCACTAAAGCTGTTATGATACTGTAAAGTTTTTGTATAGTTTCAAGATGTATTGGGAGAAAGAAACAACATTAATGTGCGAATGAAACATATATACAATTTGTAAACAAACAGTTTTGTTTTTTTTTTTAAACTGACAGTTCCAAAAAGAAACTGACAACAAACTTATTTGCCTGTGAGAAATGTCAAGATAAAGTTCAAAATTTTCGTTTGCACTTTTGACAGATATCGCAATTTTTCGCTGATTTATCGATAACAAAAGTATTTGTTTTGACATTTACTACAATTTGGCACTATGTGTTCGTATTCTTTACACTAGTTAAAAAATTGAGTAACAATATATTTGTACTGCTTTAATTTAGATTGTCAATACAAAAACTAAACAGTGTCATACGGGCTTAACCGTTAATATTTTTTGGCGAGATCATTCGATTTTAAAGTGATATTATGGCAAACGCATGCACAAAGAGATTTTACATTTTTTTTCTGCTTTCAAGAAAATTTACAAATAAAAATAATTAAAAATCTTTTTTATTCTAAAATAATCTTTTTTTTTTAGCTATTTTGGATGGCTCAAAAAATATTGTTCCCCTACTTTTCAGTAATATTTGAATAATTTTTTGATAAAATTATTTCCCTCATATTATTGAGTCATTTCTGATTATTTTAAGAAGGCTCTTATATTCGTCTGTAAAAGGACGACTTTTTGACAAAAAAAAATTTTAAAACCTTAAAAAAGGTAAACATTTGGATCATTCATAGTTCACATCAGTTTTTTGAGTCATTTTAGTGTCATGTATTTTGAAATCTCCGAAATTTGCAGGCTGGGAAATTTATCAACATGTTTATAAACATTCAGAATAATATATTATGAGCTTACTTTGTAGCAGTGGCCGAAAATAACATTTATTTTTGAAATTTTAAACAAAGAAAACATATATGTAGATGCAAATCTTATATTGATCATTGTGGAGATGTCTTTTATAAAATGCTCTGCTTTTAAAAATTTTGATTTTTATTTTGTGTAAAAATTTAGATTTGTATAAGAGAGTTAAAAGTAAGTTATTTACTTTCGTTTTTTTTAGCAAAAATAAAAGTTATTTTTTGACTTCTATGACAAATGTTTTACTCATATTTGTTTATTTTTAGTTTTTCGGCTGAAATCCAGCCTTTTTTTAAGAAAGTATTCACACACTATACATTAGACTGGCCCTTATTTTTGAAGTTGCTGCGAATCCCGCTCCCCGGGGCTCATTTTTTGAGGTTAATGGAAGAACTAATCCAGAAAAAAGTTCAGCTCATTTGATGAATTTTTGAGCTATCCCTGGCCCTTCAAAGTTTTGAATTTTTGGTATTTTTGCCAAAATTTTCCGTTGTAAACACCCTAGTGTATAAACTATAAACCCAAATATAAAATGGTTTTTTTCCTACAAAGACGCTTTCATTACCTTTCCAAAATGCCCAAAATCTCTAAATTCGGATTAAAAATGACAAAGATATTGCTGTTATAGTCAACGTGAACGTACCTTATTTCATTGTGAATTGTCTATTTATATATGTTCATTAGAGTCGTTCACGTTTGTATGCACCACATTTTCATTTATTTGCACCACTCTAATGTTCATTAACAATAGCAGTGTACAGCTGTTACGTTATTTTGAACAGCACAGTTTTATTCAAAATGTTTTCAACTCGTTCTAAAACTCGTGTTTATTTAATCGGTGAACCTTGTACACAAATATTAGGCGCTAAGTTACCATCCAAAGGGCAAGTTTTATCGCTTTTATTCAGTATCTATAACGACCAAAGACTTTCGTTGCGTGCTAGTGCAGCTATAGTTGTAAATGAGGCGTGCGGTTTTTGGGATAAAGCTTACATTCCAACACAACGCAAAGATAAGTGCATTGACAAATTGTTATTGTTGCATGGTAAGTGGCATAAATTATTTAAACATAGAAGCCCGCGAAAGTGCAGCACACAGGAAGAGTGAAAAGGCATTTCTAAAGAAGTTGGAAGAATTGTTCGATATCGCAGCAGCAAATGCCATGGACGTTATGACTAACAAAGCCGACAAGCAATTTTTAATAAATCAAAGAAAGGGTCGGCATGGCGTCATATTAGGCATTGATACAGTCGCCATGCGAAAGGAGAAGGCAAGATTGGATCGCATACAAGCTGAAGCAGAGCGGAGAAGAAGGGAGGAGGAACAGTTGGCATCTATTTCAGATACAAGTAATCTTGATGATATCGATTCAAATGATACTACTATTGAAATGAACGAACTTGTTGAAACAGACTCCGAAATGGATGTGGACTTTGCTGTGAATACAGTGCCATCTTCTAAAAGAGGCATATTTAATTTTATCAATGAAAGAATTGTGTCTGCTCTCGATAAATGCAAGGTCTCAGATAGATATGCTGTTCATCTACTGGTCGCAGTTGTTGAGTCGCTAGGCCACGACGTTCAAAAATTGATAATCAATCGGACCACTCTACAGCGAGTACGACAATTACAACGCGAATCAATTGCTACCAAAATAAAAGATAATTACAAATTGAATCCGGATATGCCATGCACTGTTCATTTTGATGGCAAATTGTTACCCAGTATACATGGAAAATCAAAGATTGACCGTCTTCCCGTTATCGTCTCCAATAAGAATGGCGATCAACTGCTTGGCATCCCATCTATACGAAATGGAACTGGCCATCAGATATCGGCCGCGGTAATTAATGTTATTACTGAATGGGGTTTGCAACAAAATATTCAAGCGATTTGTTGCGACACAACAGCATCGAATACAGGACGGTTAAATGGCACGTGCACGCTACTTCAGCAGGGGCTCGGGCGAAGCTTGATGATTTTGGCCTGTCGTCATCATATTTATGAAATTGTTCTTAAAGCGGTCTTTGATATAAAAATGGGGGGCAACATCTGCGCCGGATGTGCTTTTATTCAAGAGATTTCAAGCTAAATGGGGTATGTTCTTGTTGTATAACATATACGAAGCATGTATTTCAATGTAACTTGAAACTAATTACTTTTCAATGCTTTTACTTTTATTGTAGAAGAACTAGATGTTGCTGAATATAAAACGGCTTTGGATGATGATAATGTCGACTTGTCGAACATATCAGACGAAATCGGGAGCTTTTGCATTGACCAATTGAACGAAAAACACAGCAGAGCCGACAATGCTGAGTTTCTTAAGCTTGTTCTGATTTTCTTGGGAAAAACACCGCCATCTGGAGTCTCATTCCGCTCGCCTGGAGCATTTCACCACGCCAGGTGGATGGCGAAAGTAATATATTGCTTGAAAATTTATTTGTTTCGCGGACAATTGAATGTTATATGTTTATTTGTCGTAACATTATATGTTAAAGCCTGGTTTTACGCACCGTTTGCCGCCGCAGCTCCCAATGTTGATTTGGCTTTTTTAATTGATTTGCTCAATTATGGCATAGTGGACAAGGATATTTCGAATGCAGCATTAAAAAAAATGTGTGGCCATTTGTGGTATCTTTCTGATGAAGCAGTTGGCTTAGCATTTTTTGACAACAGCATAAATGTTGATGTAAAAGCAAAAATGGTACAGTCTCTCCGAGGTGATCCATCTGAACATGACAACATATTTCAAAATCGAAATATTATACAACCGAAAGATGTACCTTCATTTAAAAACAAAACTTTAGCGTTTTTCGTTACAAAGAGAACCGCGGAATTTTTTAAAAGATTCAATATCTCTACTGAATTCATAGCTTATGAACCTTCTACTTGGCCACAACATAATTCGTACATTGAAGGCTTGCAAGTTGTTCAAAAAATGCAGGTAGTCAATGACGTCTCTGAACGCAAGGTAAAACTAATGGAAGAATTCAACCAGCTCCTCACTCGCGATGAAGAGCAGAAGCAGTTCTTGTTATTAACAGTTGATAAGTATCGTCAACAATACTCAAGTCATTTGAAAAGTACACTGTTGCAAAACGAATGACGAACTAATTTTTATTGTAACGTGTTGTTTTTAATTTATTCATTACTTACAATAAATCTGTATATAAACCCCTATATTGTCGTTGTTTTTAATCAGAATTTAGAGAATTTGGGCATTTTGGAAAGGTAATAGATACATCTTTGTAGGAAAAAAACAATTTTGTATTTGGGTTTATAATTTATACACTAGGGTGTTTACAACGGAAAATTTTGGCAAAAATACCAAAATTTCAAAACTTTGAAGGGCCAGGGATAGCTCAAAAATTCTTCAAATGAGCTGAAATTTTTTCTGGATTAGTTTTTCCATTGACCTCAAAAAATGAGCCCCGGGGAGCGGGATTCGGAGCAAGTTTAAAATCGCCCATACAACGAAGGGCCAGTCTACTATACATATACTATATTCACTATATATATATATATATATATATATATATATATGTATGCGTAGCGCATACTTTAGGGACATGGCCAAAATTGTACCCGAAATATGCGGTGTATCAAAAAAATTGTCCTCATCTTAAACGCTAGATGTATGAAAAGGCGCGAAAATTTTGGGGACAGTCCCCAAAGTAAGCAAATGTCCCTAAACTATGCGTGGGAACGAATAAATGTCTCTAGACTATGCGCTGTGCATACATATATATATATATATATATATATATATATATATAGCTGTCAAAACAAAAGTCAGGGGCTAAGGGAACAGTTGCGTAGGGTTTGCCTGTACTGAGCAATAGTTTGGTGATTGAACTCATAAATTGTCGAAAAAAAAAAATATTCCGAAAATATGAGATTTGAATTTATTCACTCAATTGCTTATAACTTTGTCATTTTTCTATCGATTTTCCTCTGGTTGGTCTTTGTTCTTACGTAAAAGTATCATCTTTACGTACATGAAGAGAAACCAGACGTGTTTTTTTTTAACAATTTGTACTTTTCCGTCGGCACAGGATCACTGTAGAATATGATTTTTTTTAAAAATGTGCCCTATTTTCAACGATATATTTTGAACCGCTTTGCCAATCAAAGATCCGATTATATATATTTGTTCGTCATCTCAATACCTTGTCCTCCGACCCAATCGGACATTTATATCTGTATGTAACCTTCATTTTCGAATTCAGCGGGAGAAAATACATAAGGAAATCTATCTCTCATCAAATGTACATCTATCTCTCATCATTTTGTAAATTAGTGTAATTTGTCATTTTATAGTATATATATAGTATTATACTATAAAATTTATACTCTCATTGATCTTCTGCTTTAAACAGTTGTTTAGGTTGTTATACAGTTTCTTTATTTTTAATGTAAATGTCAGTAATATGTAGAACAAATTAAATTTCATACAAAACTTGTAGTTCATTTAAAAAAACAAACCACATAAAATGACTTTACATTTACATTAATTTTTTTCAGTCGTTTTTTGTTATTTAAAAAAATAAAAAAAGTAAATGTTTGTATATTTTTTACTAACAAATTATTTTTACTTCAATTGTTAGTAATTTTTTGAACATTAAAAACGAATCACAAATATTAGTTGACAAATTTTAGTTGACAAATGTTAGTTGACAAATGTTAGTTAGTTTCTTCAAGTGAAATTTCATTTGTTTTTGACTACAATTGCTGTCGTCTTTATCTACATAATGTCCTAGATAGATTATCGATACAGAAGCTGGAGAGGAACTTCATTTTTTACAAAACTTGTAGTTCATTTAAAAAAAAACCACATAAAATGACTGTTTTATGATTTTACATTAATTTTTTTCACTCGTTTTTTGTTATTTAAAAAAATGAAAAAAGTAAATGTTTGTTTATTTTTTACTAACAAATTATTTTTACTTCAATGGTTAGTAATTTTTTGAACATTAAAAACAAATGACAAATATTAGTTGACAAATGTTAGTTGACAAATGTTAGTTAGTTTCTTCAAGTAAAATTTCATTTGTTTTTGACTACACTTGCTGTCGTCTTTATCTACATAATGTCCTAAATAGATTATCGATACAGAAGCTGGAGAGGAACTTCATTGCGCTAGCTTTAAAAATGAGAACTTGAACAGCTGGTTGTAAATCGAATAAGTTACCGAAAAGGGTCAAAATTACATATATTTGTAATTTTTGGTTTTGAAAAAAAATATATATAATGCAAGAGTAGAAAAAGATAATAATCCTCATAGGGTCAAAATGTCATAAGTTTGCATAAAAAGACAACAAGAAAAGACAACAAGACCTCGAAAATACAAAAAAGCTAGTAACAAAAAGACGAATAACTTGTCATTGTTACAACCAATATTAATGTGTTTTAAACATCTTTCAAATGACATATAACTAGATATAGTTGTGTTTTAAATCCATAGCGCATTAATAAATTTATGTAAATCTTGTTTTTAAATTTTGTCATTTATATATTTTTAAATGTATAAATAATGCATGGTTTTCATTGTATAAACCAAAAGTATATTAACTTACTTTTAATTTGGTTTTGAACACTTCTGGACTTATTGCATTTCATTATTGACCCATTTCAAAAATCTATAAGTATAACAGATTGTTTTACTTTTTGTTTGTAACACAATAAAAAACATGTTTATTAACAATAAAAGTGTACATAACCACCCTTTGGATCAATTGTCACCTTCCTGCAACCACGAAATGTAAAAGTGGTTTGGCATGTGACCGGGACTGATACTAGTTCCAAAAATTTGTTCCATGCGGTATTATAAAAGTGAACTAGTACTTAGGAAAGCCTATCTTTGGAATTAATTCCATCGAATTGGGTTTGAATGCACTATTTCTAGAATAAATGTCAGCTAATCCATTAAAAATGTCTTGAAATATTTAGACAAGAACTTAAATTTTTAACTAATTTTCCATATAAAAATATATTATTAATATAACGACTGAAGAATTTGCAACTTTTTGCAGAACCTGTCTTTGTAATACATATTTTTTAATAGATTTAGGTACGTTGAGTCTACATTTACCTAATATATTCCGTTATATTTATATAAAGGTATTCTTCTTTTCTAAATATTTTACGATATCTTTAACGGATTTATTATTTTAATACAAAAATGAGTTTAGTGAAATATTTAGATTACACATAGTGAATTATAAGGATAAAACTAAACAAGCAAAATTTCCTAATTCCTTGCAATACCGATAAAATATCCTGAAACAAATACCGACTTGATTATACTTAAATGAAAGATAATTTTGTGTATATTTATATTTCGCTTAATATATATATATGCTCGACATATGTTGAAAAACGAAGAAAATCTTCAATGTTTGATATTCTTTCACTTACAATGTAAATGATAAAATGTGATGACATTTGAAAATAACTGCCAGTCAAATTTTCAACTTAATTAGTTGAACTGGCAACTGTGGTAATAATTAACAGAACTAAACATAGATTTATAGAAAATAAGTTCGCAGAAAATTTCGTCGTTCTCAACAAACTAAGTCACGTTACGTTTTTAACTTAACTAGTTGAGTTAAATAGATGATGTTTACCATTTAACACTGTAAAGCACAAAGAATGTTGATGAAGGCCGTTGCGGGCTAGAAAGTTAACTCCATTCATGCAGGTGTCAAATAACTTTTTTTCTAAGTGTTTTTTCTGTTAATTAAATTAAATTATCACAAATAAAATTATAATTTTTCTGTTAATATGGAAAAAATATTCATGATCTTTAACCGAACTAACCAACATCTCACACATTTACTTTATTTGTTTTTCTAAATAACAAAAAACAACTGTAAAAACATAAAACAGTCATTTGATGTGGTTTGTTTTTTAAATGAACTACAAGGTTAGTAAACAATTTAATTTGTTCTTCAAATTACTGACATTTATATTAAAAATAAAGAAACTGTATTACAATTCAAACAACTGCATATTTTAAAGCAGAAGTTCCTGAATTTAATCTCGAATATAACTAAAATTTTGTAAGTTTAACAGTTTTATTTTTTCTGTTTTTTCTGCAACGCAATTTTTTAAGAATTTTTAGTAGCTTTTTGTGCTATTTTTTTTAGCTTTACTGTTATGATTGCAAAGCTCTCTCTAACAAATATTATTTCCAGCTCATACATTGCATACTTCTGAAGTTATAAATTTTAAATCTGGACAATTCTGAATTTTTAAATCAATAGCGTCAACAGCTGTTTCACTCTGCCAATATAGTGTTTATTTTATTATTTTGCTGGTGCTGCCAGATTGTATAATCTGTAAAAACTGTATTATCGACTCTGTAATTTACAATTGCTATCGTCGCCGTTACCGTTTGGGAAAACAACATAATAAATTTCACTAAATTTATAGCCGCCAAAAACTAATCCAGTAACAACAACAATGGAAACTCCAAAAACATCATCAAAAAGAGTAAGAGATGACTTACAAACCACTCAAATTGATGGTGAATTAACAACTAAAACACCAAGATTGTCTAATTCTGATTCCTCGTTTAAATACTTGCAAATACTCGATAAACGCTTGAACAAACAGACAGAATTAATTATGAATCTGCTTAAAGAGTTTTTGAAGCCCACATGCATGCAGAATTAGATAAGAGAATGGATGAGTTTGATAAGAGAATGGAGGAGATGAAAATTGAAGTAATTAAAATAAAGAGAGAAGCTATCGATGAAATGAAAAATGAAATTAATAACGTTATCGAAAGTGTGGATGAACTAGAGACAGTGACGACCGAACTAATAGGGATGAAAACTGAAATGAAATCCCTAAAAATACAAATTAAACGCCAAGAAAATTCTGCAATTGCTGCCGATCTTCGAATTAATGGCATTCCTTTTTCAGAAAATGAAAATTTATTTGAAACATTTGATAAAATTTGTTCCATTATTAAATTGTCTACACCTGCCATAAAAACAATTTTTCGTTTGCAAAATGAGAACAACAAACATAAAACAGACTCCAAAGATGCAGTTATTATAGTAAAAATTATGTCTCCATATGATAAAAATTACTTTTTAAAATCACTTGCCCTTTTTCGTAAGTCTAATAAAGATTTTTCATTTAAATTAAACGACATTGGTTTTAGCCCATCAGATGGAAAATTTTTTGTTAATGAGAATCTCACCATCACTAACTATCGGATACTTCGAGAAGCTATAAAAATGCGAATTGATAAAAAAATTTGGGCAGCTTATTCTCTTCGTGGTCTCATATATGTTAAGGTAACTGCTACTGATCAACCCATTTTCATTGATGAAATTACTGAATTGAACGGCTTATTTCGTTCTGATGGGGAAACGCGTTGATAAAAAACTCGTATTTTCTATACAATATATATATTTAATCATTTTTCATTTTCTATTTATTATATTCTTTCAATTAAAATTCAATCAATATTTCAACAATTTTATTAGTAAAAATCAAAATATTTATTTCTATACTTAAAATAACAAATTTTAAGAGCGTTGCTGTTAGGAAATATATAGGTTTAATTATTTTACCTATGCTTGCATTAAATAGCGGGGAATTTAGTTCCAAAGACGTGACTGCAAATATGGTTAAAATTTTGGCTAAACAGCGAATTGGTCTTAAAGTCTGCCACATTAATGCTCAAAGCCTCAATAAGAAAATAGATGAGTTTAGAATAACATTTGAATGTTCTGGTATTGATGTCATTACAGTTGCTGAAACATGGTTCAATCCATCAACTACTGTAAATTAGTTTCCCTTACCGGCTATACAGTTTTTAGAGCTGATAGAGTAAAGCATGCTGGAGGAGTGGCTGTATATGTTAAAAATGGTATAACTTGCAAGTCGTATGTACCTCAAATGATAAAATCGATCTCTAAAACGGTGATGATAACAATAATGATGATAATCCAGCTGATATTAATCTTGTTGAATATATATTTATAGAATTAACTAGTGAGGGTAGAAAAATTCTTATTGGCTCAGTGTATAGGCCTAATAGTCGTGTTAAAACCGATAAATTTTTTGAAACGTTGGAAATTTTGACCACGGCTTATGACGACATTGTCATTTCTGGTGATTTCAATTCAAATACAATAGTTGACTCTAGTATAACCATTGTTATGAATTACCTGGGACTTTTTCCTACAAATACTAATATGCCTACACATTTCACTGCCACTGCCAACACTTTAATTGATATTTTCTTCATCTCTAACAAATATAAACTTTTAATTTATGATCAATTATCAGCTCCTTGTTTTCAAAGCACGATCTCATTTTTATGATCTATGACTTTCAACTACAAACACCACCTCAAACTATCACCTTTCGTGACTTTAAAAATTTAAACTACTTCATACTCGAGGAGGAATATCGTAAAATTGACTGGGACTGTATCTACTACATGGTCTCGGTTGATACACAGTTAGATTTTATAGAACAAAACTTAATAATGTTGTATGATTTAACAGTTCCATTAGTAACTAAGACAATTAATCCTCAGCAAAAACCATGGTTTACATCAACAAATAGCCGTCTTATATTTGAACGTGACTCCGCTTACAGTAGATGGAAACGGTTTAAAACAACTGAATTGCATGAAAATTATCGCATAGCTCGGAGAATGGTAACGAAAAAATAAGGGAAGCAAAAACAGAATACTATGCTGAAAAATTTTCGAATTCAGTAGAAACAAAACAAAAATGGAAGATCATTCGAGAGATTGGAATTGGTAACAAAAGTAATCATGGGGATATAAAAATAGAAAACCCTGAAAAATCAATGAGTCATTTATTAACTTTACTATGCCGGATGCTGATCATAGTTTCTATGACGATTATTGTGCGAGTAATCTTCCACTTAGTCAATTTTCCTTCAACTGAGTGAGTCAGATTGATATATTTAAAAGCTTTATTTCTATAAAGTCACATGCTACGGGTGTTGATGGTATACATCCAAGATTTATAAAGATTTTACTTCCGTCAATTTTACCAATTTTAACTCACGTGTTTAAAAAAATTATTACGACAAGTTATTTTCCCTTAAGATGGAAACAGGCTAAAGTTTTGGCTATTCCAAAATCAAACAAGGAATGCAGGCCAATAGCAATCTTACCGTTTTTATCCAAGGTTTTGGAAAAATTTTACATTATCAAATAACATCATACGTTACAGATAATGGGTTGCTTACAGATCGACAATCTGGCTTTCGAGCAAAAAACAGTTGTATTACAGCTCTGACAGACGTAGCTGAGGATCTGAGAAAGGAAGTTGATGATGGTTGCTTAACTACGCTTGTGCTGTTGGATCATTGTAAAGCCTTCGATACGGTAGACCACACTATACTTAAACAAAAGCTATGTAAGATGATGAATTTCACATCAACATCGACTAATTTAGTATCATCTTATCTAGAAAATCGTGTGCAGTGTGTTGAAACTAACACTGGAATCTCATCATTTCTCCCAATTAGAATAGGAGTTCCACAAGGATCAATTCTTGGTCCTCTTCTCTTTTCAATATATGCAAATGATCTTCCTGATCAGTTATTACACTGCAGGATCCGTTTGTACGCTGATGATGCTCAATTGTACATGAGCAACAGAAATGAAAAGAACCTCGATGAATGTATCGTAAAACTTAATAATGATTTGAATAGAGTTTTTCTCTGGGCTTCAGCAAATGGACTGAGCTTAAATCCACGCAAATCCACATGTATTGTAATAAGAAAACGAACTAGTAAGTTAATCGTTAAACCAAATATCTATATAAACAACCAACTAATTGAGATTGTTGATAATGCTAAAAATTTAGGAATCATCTTTAACAGCACGCTTGTGGAAACACGTATTCAATGCTTAGAACCCTCTGGTCGACTCAACATTGCACCCCGGTAAAAATAAGATTCTTACTAGCAAAAACATATCTAATTCCAATTCTCTTATATGGATGTGAGCTTTATTCTAGCTGTGATACTGTAAGTCAGCGAAAACTCAATATCGTTTTTAATAATATTGCGAGATATGTGTTTGCACGTCGTAAGTTCGACAGTATTTCGATTTTTACAAAACAAATATAAGGGGTTCAATTTGACGATCTCTTGAAAATAAGAATCCGTCTTTGGAACTCTTTACCCAATAATAACAATAATAATATTAAAAATATAAGCAACGCTCTACGCTTTAAAAAACTTATTTTTGGCCTATATTCATACACCCAGAGAAAAGTTGACACCATTCGTGTACGAAATGACCACATTCGTTGTCAATAGTCCGCCAACCACGTTTGTGGTCAAATTGTACACGCCGTTGTCAATTCAACAACGAATAATTGACAACGATTTTGTTGTTAAACCGACCACAAATGTTTACAAATTGACACCGCCATGGTGTCGAAGTGACAATATGTCGGTGTTAAATCGGTTTGACACCGTTCGTGGTTGATTTAAAAAGTTCTGGTCCTTTCCCATTCTGTTCCCAACCTACCCGTTTCCATATACTTTAGAAATAAAAACGATTAAAATTGATTTTAATTATGTTTTATAAATATATTTTATTCAAAGAATGTATTTATTTAAATTTAGCACAATAACTTAAATTAACTTAATTTTAAAATAAATTGTATCATATACAGTATACAATTTCGTAAAAAAGTTTTGAATAAAAATCCATGGTTGTTGGCATGCATCCGGATATTTTAAACATAAAGTTTGAAACATTTTGAAACATGTGTCCAAACAATCAAAAAATGAATAAAATTTGAGCAAATGCTTGTTAAAAAATATGTAAAAGTAAAAACCTTTTATATCCGTATGGGACAAGCCTTCTACAATTAGAAAGGGCTGGATAGTTAAACCAGCATAGTAATATTTTTCTATGACTTAATTAATTTGGCATTTGTAATCACTTATAGTTGCCAAACGCAAGACGAAGCTTTCCTGTGAATCGGCTACTGTTACCTATTTTCTAATTTTAGCACCTCCGCCTTTAAATCTAGCTGGTGATGGTAAAACCGCATTAAGCAATATGGTGTATATATAGTCTTGTGCATCTGTGAAATATGTAAAATAATAAGATAAATTACATTTATAGAATGACCAATATAATTGGATAATTACCTATACTGGTTGCCGACTGAACATTTGTAAACAGATTTTTACAATATTCAATACGGATATTTTTTGTCTAAGAGTTTCGAATCGTTTCTTTAAATTTAGAAAGTAACAGATGCCCTTTTAATGGAAACATTATGTCAGAATCAATATAGATCTAAAAGAAATAGAATTTAGCAAAAATAAATGTAAAAAATTCTAATACCAACCAATTCCGATGCTCTGGCATCCAACCATTTTGGCCATTCTTGTAGAAACTCAACACTCTTCAATTTTTGTAAGTCTTTTTGGCGTATATTGAAAGATCTTTCCCATTTTTCACAAACTGCTTCCCAATCGTCGCATTCTCTGATCAATGAAGTTTTCAGTGCAACAGCAACTGATTCATCGATTTCAACAAGGTTTTTTGTCAGGAGATTGCACAGACATGTTGCTTTCAATGGTGCTACTGGTTGGTAAAGAGTCGAAAAGCTTTCTTTTTTAAATTCTTGTTTCTATACTTTGCATACAGCTTTCCGCTTGCATTGTTTTTTCCTTTTCGTGAAATGTAATAGTAATCCTGTAAACATTGAATTATTTGTTTTATATTTAAAGTTTTGAATTCATGTTATTTAAATATTACCTTCATTTCGGTTTCAAGTGGGATAACTGAATAAATTTCATCCACCAAACATTTATAGTCTTGTGTGCAAAGCACAATATCTCTACTTAAAATGTCTTCAATAATGACATTAATAATGTCATCTCTATGGTCAGATGTCAATTTAATGTTTCCACTTGCATATTCAAGTACTGCCTATATTACCTCCTTTTTTCAGGCAAATAGTTTTTCGCTGAACTCCACACGTAGCCCTAGTGGCAGCAGTGTCTCCTTTAAATCTTCTTTTTTTAAATAGGGCAAGCTTCTAAATGCTATTTGTGATGCTATTATATATAAAAAAAAATATATGTTTCTAACAGTATATTGTACATTGCTTTTTCAACCATTGATTTACTTACATTTTAAATATTGAAAAACTGAATCCATGTTTATGGCTTTTAAAAACTGTTTTAGTTGCCCATCGTCACTGTCTTCAACGATATCATTTGTTGAAAAGCATGAATCACTGACCACTACAATTTCACCATTTATTTCTAATAAATCACTAACTAAATTAAGGTCCTCAGATAATTGAATTTCTTGGCTTTGTTCCATTTTATTAATAATATTTTAAATAATGCTACTAAACACACTGACTAAAACCAAAAGAATGAAAAATTCTTAAAACTTCTTCGTTGGCAGAGAGTTTGACAACGTTACGTTGTTAATTTGAACACGTTCGTTGTCAAGTTGTAAACATGCGTTGTCAAAAACTAATATTTCGGCATTAGCAGAGAATTTGACAACTTAATGTTGACAAATTTACCACGTTCGTTGTCAAAAACTAAAAATTTTAGCGTTAGCAGAGATTTTGACAACATAACGTTGTCGATTCGAACGCGTTCGTTAAAAATTTGACACCGTGCGTTGTCAAATAAATTGAAAACGTTGGGGTTTAATATTGACCACAACCGTTGTCGATTTTGCAACGTCATTTTTCCCTGAGTGTAGTTATGTACTTTGATCTTTATTATTAGATTGATTTTATTATATTAATTTTATTAATTTTGATTTTTATTACTGTGATTTTTATTATTTTTTTTCAAATCTATTTTCCTTTTGGTATTGTTATATTAATTGTTAGTTATATTAATTTTTTTTTTTTTTTCTTTTTTTTCTTTTTTCTTTGATTAATGCTTAACCATTTTTAATGTTTAATGTATAACAATTTTTTTAATTTTTTATTTTTTATTTATTTTTTTTATTTTTTTTTTCTTTCTCTCTCATTCTTGTGATAATGAAATGTCTATTGTTAAAAACAATGTTAGAATTAAGATTATACTTTTTAAAATATGTAACAAAATACCACCCTGTGTTGTTTTAAGATGTCATGTCTTGTTACACAGGTTAACAAATAAAAAAATAAATAAATAAATAAGGTCATCCCCTAAACTAATAATTTGTACATCGTATAATTTTTGTAGGCTAAAACTTTAAGTTTGGATTTATCCAGTTTTGTGAAATTAAAGCACAAGAGAAAATTATATAAAAAAAATTAATATTTTAGATAAAAACCATTTCAGCGACCCCTAAAAAAAAAATTAAAAATCCTTTGTTCAGTAAGCCCAAGATAAGGTAATGGTCAACTTTAACAAATTGATTCACAATTTAATCTCACTATTTCGCTTAACATTCATAAAAATTTTGATATTAGCCTTGAAATGGAATTAACAAAACAAAGTGTTAAAAACTTTTATATATTTTTCAATCAAAAATATTGCGAACATGTGGCCGAATTTCATTTTCTTATAAACTTTTGTAAAACAACAAACTTTGAATGCGCAAACCTTTTTTGATTTAGAATTACAAACCCTGTTATTTTAAAGTTTTTTTGTGTCGTATTATATTTATTAAATCGGTTTTTAAATCACCCTTATTTTTCTCTGTAGCACACACAATGTCATTGTATTATCTTCATGGCATTTTATTCCATATAACTATTTCCAATGGAATATTTTTTTCATTTTCCTCCATGGACCACAAAAAACAATTAAATGTTGAAAATATTTCATAAATATATGTCATATAAAATTCACAGTTCCCAATAATTGCAAACATTTCACAAATAAAAACTTTCACTATATACATATGTCCTTGTCAATATTATATACAATAATATTGCATTAACAATATTATTTATATTATATACTATGGTAGTATTATCGACATATATTATACAAAGATGAAACAAGCTAAAAAATATAATTAAATTCTAACATGGATAAGCTGAGCTCTTTTATAAAATGTAAACATTTAGTTTAACCTTAACCTTCCGATTTCAAAAGGGTTTGAATATTTATAGATATTTAAAAAAAAAAATAAACTTATTAATGATTAAAATCAATCATTTATTTGACTTTCATAATAAATGGGTTTTTCAAAGGTATACGTTATAATTATTTATTAAACATCAAATATTTATATTAAATATCAAAAGCCTAGTAAAATATTAAAATAAAAATCATCCAACTTTTAAATCTTCTTGTACATACAAGCTTACAAATAACAACCAAAGCAAAACGTTAAACTCATGTGTGTATTAAGTACAAATTTACATATACATAAGTACAAAATCTACAAAGCCATTCATCATATTTGTAAACAACGTATTAGAGCTTCATGGTCTGCTGTGTCGTTATATTTATGTGAAAAACAATCTATGATAGTGTCATAATCATATTTGCATTAAATTGTATGCCAATACCAAAACAATGAAATAAAGGAAATACTCCATGATTTTGGGTGACAAAAAAAAAGTGCATGCTCATGGAAATGCACTTAAATACGAGTATTAAGATTATCTAAATAAGGTCAGCCTTTGGAAAAATAAAAATGTTATATTTGCAGTAGAATATGGAGGGGAACGGTATATATCCTCGAAAGTTGGCTGGTATATAAGATCAATTCCAAAAGAATAAGCTTAAAGTACCCTAAAAGTTCATAGGTATTTTTCTTATAATAAACTTTTAACGACAACTTAAAGGCTTAAATTTGATATTTGCCTTAAAATGTGGTAACATAAGACGCGGCTGGGGGAAAAGTATATACAAATCAAACATTTTTTAGCACAACTCGTTTTTATATAACACAACTTGCTTTTATATAAAAGGCATTATATAATAGTTTATATGTTAAGAAAGAAAATGTTTATCTGGACCTAACGACTCTTGATGCTTTTTAGGGAAAAAATCGTAAAAATCGCAAAAATTTAATTTTTTTTATTATTCCTACTTTAAACGAATGTAGGTTTGGAGTGGAACAAGATATTACATTAATTTTTTTTTTAATCAAGAATTTATTTGGTTAAATAACCAGTATTATTTCAAATGGGAATTTATCGGAAACTATTGGAGCCTCTACTAGTAGATTGCAAATATGTGAATTTTTTTTGAAAATCGGATTAAAAACAAAAAATTGACTAAAAATATTATATGCAAAAAGTTCCCAATATTGTATGGTCATATTGCCGCCTCAGCTGGATCTGGAAGGTTCAAAATCTAAGCTCGATATTATGTCACTTATGCCTGCTCTTAATTTTATTGCAATCGGACTACTAAGCAAGAAATGGCCGATTGATTTCCAAAAATTTTGATATATATCCCACTGTGCCATGTTTGCCATAGCGCTAAGTCCACAAATTAAATGGAAAATTGAAAAATTTTGGGTTCAACTTAATTCTATAAATACAATATTTTTATTCAGAACTGAAACAATATCAATAAAATAAACATTATTAAAGACTGACATTCAAAATTGGTATATTTATTTAGTGCCTCACCTAAGCTGGCTGATTAAGTAAATGGACAATTTTAAAACACTTGTAATTAATTCACTTTTTGTAGACAGCCAACGCACCGCGATCTTCTATTTGGCGCATTTTATAGTTGATAACTGCAATCGTGCTTTGGACCATTGTCCATTTCCATTTTGTTACTCTGCTTTTAATTTGTTCTTCAATTCTTCAGTGCATTTGGCTTCCCAACCATTTTCATACACTTTTTGTTATGAAAGACCACAAAATTCGTCAATTTGAAGTGCTTCTGGGACGTTTGGAGGATTTACATATTTCGGTACATGAGGTATGTTTTTTGCATTAAGTCTTTTTGGCATAACGACTAAATTTGCTTTAAATAATATGTCTTAACCGATTTGGCGGGCGCAACTCGCTTACCTTAGGGTGGGTTCCTGGTCACGAGGGGCATGAGGGCAACAAGAGGGCAGATTGTCTTGCTAATTGCGGGGCCCGAAAGCCCTTTATTGGCCCTGAACCATTCTGTGGTATACCTTTGGGGTATGTTAGGGAGAAGCTCGGGTCGTGGAGGGAATCAGAATTCTCTCTCTATTGGGAAAACTCTCTTGGCCAACGACAGGCTAAGAGATTAATCTCTTTTTCCAGTGCAGGATCGAGGAGACTCTTGTCCCTCGGGAGGGGTGACTTGAGTACCCTGGTGTCTTCCCTGACTGGACACTGCAATCTCAGATACCACCTGGGCAAAAGGGGTCTTTCGGACACGGATGAGTGTAGGTTTTGCGAACTGGTAGCTGAGACATCGGAGCATGTTCTTTGCGAATGTCCGAGGCTTTGTGAAAGGCGTGCCAAGTTTCTTGTCGATCGCTTTGTCTCCCCTTCGGACATTATGAAGATTTTGCCTAATAGGATTATTGGCTTTATAGGTAGCTTGAATCTTTAGGGTAACTTTAGGCAGCACAAAAGACCTAAGTTGGTCGCGGTGCATAGTGCCATATAATCTAATCTAATGTCTTCATTAGAGTCTCTATCTCAGATAAATTTTCCCAGTTTCAGATATTAATGTAAACATCCGCGTTTACAGCCATAGCTTTTGAATCCTGGATGTAAAGTTGTGAGATATTTTATGCCGAAATGACTGCCCACTTGTACTTTTGGTTCAAATTTCGCTTTGACCGAATACCGGTCCTTGTCCGTAGTTTTTTTCAAGTCATAAGAATAACTTCACAATTAATACTTCCGTTGTTCCAAGCAAAATAAACATATTTTTCATCATCCAAAATTGTTTAAAAATATTATTTCATAATGTTTTTTCTCAGTTGTCTTCATTTTGTTGGTATTTTTGCCACTTGTTTTTTTACTATATTTGGGTATTGTCTTCCTCTGGTAGTATTTCGAGTTCATTTGGTATAAGTTTTTGAAATTATTTTCTTGGAAACGCGAAATAATTTGCCTAACATACGATTTGAAGCCCAATTTTGACTAACCGCCGATATTCTCAATTTAACAAGCTCAGCTGCGGTTAATTTTGTTGGACATCCCTGTTGATCCCTGTTGATGCCGATATATTTTCAAACCGTTTGTATATGGAATATATTGTGCTACGTGGTACTTGTTCCTTAAGGAAATGATGTAACACTTCGATTTTAGGATACCATCCCAGCATACAGAAATTTTTTTTAAACTGTTTTGTTTAACCACTTTCATTTGGAGTTTTTTCACTTTTGATTTTTTACAATAATGTTTATAATATTGTATAAGATTTTATTCATATGGATTTAGGAAAATAAACATGCCTACTTTGCTGTAATTTATATTTGAATTTTGGCCATTTAATTAGTTGGCATGCACTCAAAAAAAGTCATTAAAGTCAGCAAAAAATGTTCTTGAGTCAGCAGAATTTTAGTCAGGAGTGTGCTTTCAAAAAAATTGCTTTTGTCAGCAAAATCCATTAGTCAGGAGTGTGCTTTCAAAAAATTGCTTTTGTCAGCAAAATCCATTAGTAAATTCAGCAAAAGTTTTGCTAACATTTTGCTGATTAAATATTAAAAAATCCTTGCTAGAAATTAATAAAAATTTTGTTTAATATTAGTAGGCTAAAAAAACTCAAAAAAATTTTAGAAAAACTATAATTGATTTAATTCATTTGCTGAAAATACTAAATAAAAAATGATTGTACATTAAAATATATGCAAATTCCACACATAGACTATATGAATTTATTTAATATCTGAAAACATATGGAAATAATCATATATTGCACAAAAAAAAATTATATTTCAACTACTTACATCCGTGGTTGTTTAAATGACGACAATTTGAACTGAAGCTAAATGTACTAAATAAATCTGCAAACAAAACAAAAAATATCAAAATATGACATACACTTAAACAAATCTTTTTTTGCAAATAGAGAAAGCAAATAAACAAAATTACCTAAGACTTGTGTCATTCTCTCTCGCATTAGTCTGTTTAGCTAAAGGTATATTTGTTTGCAATTTTCCCACATTCCATAAATTACCACAATAAAAATTTAGTTTACAAATACACATTTGCTTTTATTAAATTTAGGTATTTTATTTTGTCTTTAATTTACTTAATAATACATTTCTTTGACAAGCCGGAATTAACAAAATATTTGTGTTTGTTAGATCAACACTTTATATGAATACACATTGTTGGCGTCCTTTTGTATAGAAAACACATACAAAATTTTAGATGGTTAATTTTTTTATGTCTTACAAGTGTTGTACCTTTTAGAAAACCAGATTGTCTGGTTTTCGTTCACACTATTAATGTGCTTATTACTACAATTTTTGTTAGCAAAATAAATTAGTAAAACATTAGTAAAATATTAGTAAAACTTTAGTTAAAAACTGTTAAGTGCTGAATATCTATAACTAAAATTTTAGCTGAAAACACAATTTCAGGAAAAAATTTTCTGAGAAATAGTATACTCGATGTACAAGACGTTTTACTAATTTTTCAACTAACTTTTTTTTTAGAGTGTAGGCTAAGAGTAACAGTTTACATTTTTTTAAAACACAATCATAAATGTACCTTGAAACGATTTTCCAGTGTACGGGTGGTCCAAAAATTAGCCGACCTGACATAAAGATGGCGGCAGTATCTTGAAAGGAATACTTTGGTGAGAAGTAGCAATCTTATAACACATATGTTTTCAGTTTCAAGGCTCAGTTTAGTATTTTTGTAGAACCATCAAAACTAAACGATCTCAGTGAATTTGTAAACATGGACAAAATTGGTCACCGCTATGTCATTCAATACTTTCATTGGAAAGGTCTCGCTCAAACTAATATTAAAGTCCAAGTCCAATGTTACCATTACTGGGAACGAATTGGGAATCCGGCATGTTGGTTGATATCAAACACAATATATTCTAGTTGATTGTTTTTTATTTATTACGTTTTATATTGTATGGTAGTTTTTTATGTATTGTGAGAATTGCATTTCAAAAAAGCTCTCATAGAAACAAAAGAAAATATTTTAAAACCAATACCATCTCCAGTGCATGCCACTATTAAAAGCGCAAAAGTTGAACTATCACAGTTACTTGACAATATCGTTTGTACAATTATATGCACATTTAGTACCGAGGATATTGAAAGATGCAAAAAATCAAATATTGTTTTAATGTTCAAAAGGGGCTGTGATGGCAGATCTATATTTTCCGAATGCAGAAGCAGCAAAGAAAAAAGTTGTTCATCTATTTTTATGGCTTCATTTGTGCCGTAAAGAATGCGATTATATAATAAATCACATTCAACGTAATCTTCAAATGATATGTGTAATAATTTAACCCCTGGATTTAAATTTTTATGTCATCCAATCCGATTTGAATACGTAAAAGTAGACACAATTTCAACATAAATTTTAGTAGATTCAATTGAAAGGGAAATTTTGAGTTTTTCTCCCCTAAAATGGAAATATCTGGGAAAGTCATTAAAGTTTCACTTCAACCACTTACAAAGATTGATGGTAAAGTTTCCAATGCAATACCAGATACATATTTTTTGCACCTCGCATACGATCTCAAATACCGCAGCATTCCAGGCCACCAAAAGCCTTCGGGAAACAAAATTTCTGTTATACAAAACATGAGAAAAGAAGAGAAGAAAATAATTAAAGATGACTTTATAATAAAACGTTGATATAAAAAAAACCTACAGACACGTTTTAAAATAATATTAGCAGTCATTAATTGTAAAAAACGCTATTAATGTGGCAAAACTTAAAATGAAACAAAAGACATTATAATCACCATATACTCCTGGAGGCCAATGACACCAACAGTACATAAAGTATTAGCTCATGCTCAAGATCTAATAGAAAATTGTATGTTGATTTTAGGACAACTGACAGAAGAATTCCAGGAAGTCAGAAATAAAGATGTCAAAAACTTTAGGCTTTTTATTTTTAACACACGAAGGTGCTCCCAAATAGCTCAAAATTTCGTTTGATGTACTTTTCTATATGAGGCCCTCAGCGCCAAAACGGCCTAAGCCCAAAAAAATGGTTCTGAGAAAAACGAAGTTAAAAGAAAACAAGATTTTAAAATATTTTTATTTTTTTTTTTATTAATCGTAAATAAATATTAGTTGTAATATTTGTTTTGGGTTAATTATTAGGTCTTAATTAACTTAGATAAAGACTGTTTTAAACAGTTAATACAAAAATTAAAGTGGCTTAGGCCATTTTGGAATCCATTGATATATTGATAGGAACTGAGGGTTAGGCCATTTTGGCTCCATTTATTAAAACATACAAAATTTCTTCAGATAAATGATAAAAATAATTTTTAGCGTTTTAAATAATACAAATTAATAATAATAATTATTCGTCATCCTCCTGAATATCTTCTTCTTTGGCTCTCGAATTTGTTTTTAAATTATTATAAAATGCATGCATTGGAGGTATGAACTCTTTGAGTTCCTGTAAATCCTTAAACTTTGCAGCTTCAATGAATCTTCCTCCAGGATAAAGCGGTTCCAATTCCAAATTTGAAATATCAACTTCTTGAAATAAAACATCTATGTTATTTGAATATTTGTATTGAATTATAAATGACTTCACATTTTGGAATCGAAGCCAGAGAATCTTAAGCCATTCAACTTTTGAAGTCTTGTCTGCGGAGATTTTTCTGTTTTGTGACTAGTTTCTCGATTAAGGATATGCTCTTAATATCATCTGCCGTCATCTTTACCAAGTGAAATGGTTCCCTTTTTTTGCCGTGATGATTACACGATCCAATCATCAGGCGTAAAATTATTGACCATGTATGTGCAAATAGTGCTCATTCTTATGTTCCGGTTGTGGCCACCACATTGATAGCTATACATTATTAAGTTCTTACATTTGACATTGGCTTTCACGAAATGCATAATGCAAGACCCTATTTCCTGTGGGCCACGTGAAGCTATTCCCTCATTCCAGGTATACATGAATGACTTGATCGTGATAAGGTCATGAATACCAAGACAATAGGTCCATAGCTGTCTTTTGTAGTAAGCTACCCCTGTGGAAATGACTGGTGTCGGCAGAGTTTTCATAAGATCGAATGCTATAACTGCATATTCTTGCTTGTTAATTGCTTTTCCTAATTTGAAATAATATTACTACTATTTTCTAAAAAAAAAATAATTGCTCTTACAAGCAGTTTTAATTGAACAGAGATGCAATTGTTCTATAAATAAAAAGAACGAAATGAACGATTGAACGAAATGGACGATTGAACGACAAGATCGAATATTGGTGAACGAATCTAATCGTTCAATTGAGTGAGTCGTTCAATTGAACTAGTTCGTTCATGAACGACACAACTCTATTAAAATGCATTTTGGAACAAAATCGCAACAGCTGATGGCGTAAGTCAACTTTATTACTTAAACAATGGTTTTTACTTACAAAAAAGAAAAAAAGAAGTTTATTTTTAAAAATCTTAAACGTAACATGCGTTTTTGGCCTAACCCACATATATTTTTTATTTCTAGGATTCGATTTGGCCTAAGCGGCTTAGGCCATTATGGCATCCACATTTTTTTGAACTTTGCATAAAGGAAAAACAGTTTTCAGCAGGTAGTATAACCTAGTGTTATACTATGAAATAGGAAGTTTTTTTAGTATTTATTTCAAAAGGTTCCGGTTAGATTAGCCTAGTCAGTTTGATTTTTTTGAAAATGAGGGTTAGGCCGTTTTGGCGCTGAGCGCCTCATATAAGAATAAGATGGTTACCAAAAATTAGCATATGTATTGAAAAGGAAGATTCTAAATCTATGCATATAAAAGATCTTTTAACTTTTGATACTTCAGACTATTTTGTACAACATTTTTTAGTCCTTAGCAATATATTTATATTTTTTTAGCACAATTATTGTACCTGTCAAATCTAATAAAACCATATCTTTAGAACAAAAAACTGCATTATATTTTATTTAAAATAATTAATAAAATTATATACTAGTCTTTTACATGGAAAATTACTACGAATAAATGTTCAAATTTTACATTATATAACGTACTTTGTACCTAAATTTAAATTTTAAGCGCAGTTTTTATGTACGCGAGTAAACAAAAATGTTGATACTAATACTGCCTATGAAGTGCTTAAGGGTTGCCATTTATTTAAAATATTTAAAATAAGATCTTCGAAAAAAGTCGCATAACAGCCGAACAATTACGAATGTAGGAAAAACCTCAGACACTCCCTCGATTAAATTTGATATGCATTAACATTTTCACTACAGTGTACGCCTTTTTTTTTTAAATTATAAAAAATATGTTAATGCAATAAAATGATATATTTCGGTTTAAATATATGGTTTAGAATATTGGTCATTAAAAAATAATCATTTAATGCACCAACTGTTCATCAGAGCAATATAGTCGCGATGTTTGTTAACAAAGTTCAATTTTTTCAATCAGCCATTAGTTTCGAAAAAAAAATGGGATTTAGCTGTATCTCCTGAACTTACAAAGCAATAATCTCAAAATTTGGGAAGTAGCTTCATCTAATAACCAGAACAAACCCAAACAAATCATTTTTGGTTATTGCAATATTGTAGTAAAAAAGTTAACTGAGAAGGTTTAAAAATTCGATTTTCGAACCCAGTTTTTGGCAGGCAGGAGAGGGACCCCTAACAAGAATCTAAAGTCAAAACAGAAATATATTCACAAACAAAAATTCGGTAGTGATAGGGTTAATATAGAAATTTTTTAGCTTAATCCAACTATAATTCTTTAACAAAACTCCAGTTTTCAAATCACCTAAAACACATTTTTTTAACAACAAAAATACTAGAAATTAATTAGAAATGTTTCTTATAACAGTTAATGAGTTTCCAAATATTCTTTCATTGGTGCCCTATTTGCCTAGAATTTCTAAGAAACAATAAGTATTTTTAGTATTAAAAAAAAAAAAAAAAAAACGTAAGCTTTTTAGAGAAATATTAAGAAATAAAGTATACGCTCCGTATACCTGAACAGTAAATATTGTCAAATATTACATTTTGACCTGAGATATGTCTGATTTAAGTGCATTAGTTAGAATTTATGGAATACACTATATAAACGTTTTATGCATAGTTAAATTAATAAATAAGTCTTCTTTAACAATATGTAAAAAAAATATTAGATATTGCTTAACATTTTTAACATTACCGTAAAAACAAACCAAAATTATACAATTCATTTTAGTTATAACTCAGAGGTTTTATGTAAAAATAACTATAAACCATTTTGAAACGAATTTTGGAACGAGAGACAATTATTAACCTTTTATTAAAAAAAAAAAAAATTACTCATACTGATAATATAAGTACACTTTTTTTAAAAATGAAAAAAGGTTATTGAAAAAAAAGGAACTTTTTCCACAAAACTTTCTCCCTAGCCTAGGGTTTTGAGTGAGCCGTGACAAATCATAGAGCAAACCCATAAGAATATGTCTCTTTATAGTATAACATTTTAAAAATGTATCCAAGTGGTGGGACCTTTTTTTATCGCGTTCATAAACTTAACATTTCGTTCCAAAATTCATTATTTTCGACCAATGCTGGGCGTAGGTTGTAAAGGGTCCGCCATCTAACGTTTTTTTTCCAACTAGTGCTTATTTCGTGAATGGTAACACTTAGCTCATGTCTGATTTGACAGATAATTAGTTTTATCCTTCCGCTGAACGAATATGGTCCGTATGTTCGTTATCTTGTGAAAAAAGTGAAAGAAACTGGCATCCTCATCGATAAACCAAAGCGTGAAAAGCCAAAAAAACTGCGTACACCCGAGAATATTGCTGCTGTGGCAGAAAGTGTGCGTGAAGTGCCATCAACATCAATTCACCGTCGTTCTCAACAATTGAACATTTCGGAGACATCATTGACACGAATTTTGCATAAAGACCTTGGTATGACGCCATACAATGCCCAATTGGTTCAGGAGTTCAAAAAAAAAAAGTTATTTGGCGGACCCTTTATATCTGCAAATGTTTTAAATTGCACTATTAAGCATTTTTAAAATGTATTCTTTTCAAATATGTTACAAAATATTCTAAAAAATTCCAACAAAATACATATAAAGGTGAATCAACCCTTTATGTGACCAAAAAAATGCCACTTTCAGGACACATTTAAAATGAGAGTTTAAGAGAAGTCATGAGAATCGCTGAAAAAAATTTGAGCATTTTTTTACAATAATGAAATAATGAAAAAGAAGTTCTTAAAGTATAAGAGCTACTATGGCATATAAAGCTTGTTTTTGCTTTGTCTCGTAACAAAAAGTCTAAAATAAGTGAAACTTTTATATACCTGAGTCAAAGTTGAACATACTGTGACACCCTTTAGCACACCCTGTGTTAAAATAGGGTGTATGCAGAAACATTTTTCTTAAAGGCTATCTCGGGCTTTTCAATTTTTTGAAAACTTTTTCCCGATTGGACCAATAGTTTAGAAGATCCATACTTATTAACATGTTTTTTGTATTTGGAACCACTGTGCGAAATTCATGTCAGATTTTATTCGTTTGTTTAATTCTTTAGAGCATTTGGCCAACTATTTTCTTACACTTTTTGGCAGAAAATACCCCAAAAGTCCTCAATAGGACGTGATTTAGGGACGTTTGGAGGATTTGCTGAGACGTTTGGAGGATTTTCTGGCCAAAATAATATGCCGTCTTTATAGTGTCTACCTCTGATACATTTTTTATTAAACATTTATTAATGTAAAAATCGGTATTTACAGATACAGATTTTGAATCTTGGATGTAAAGTTGTGATATACCTTTTGACGAAATGGCTGCCCACACATGAATGAATTATCGTTCATGATATTAATGAAAACATTTCATGGAAGTTTTTCGTATGTTCAATGAAGAATTTCATCATATCCAAAACAGTTTATTTATTATTTCATAAACTTATTTGTTCATAAACTTTTTTTCATAAAATTTCATAGTTTAAAAAAATTTATTCCATTTCATAAATCATATCTCTATAAATTTAATGAAAGTTTTCTTTAGAGCTGTGAAATTATTTCATAAAATTTCATAATATCTTTCTCAAGTGTTCAACATATTTTGTAAAGTGCTTAATTATTTTATTGTAGCCTTTTATTTATTGTGAACTTAAATCAAATTGTTTATTAGCTTAGTTCCAGTGCATATTTAAGACGTTCATGAAGTGGTTTATTAATTCAAGGAAACTTCTTAATGTTAAGAAAATGTATAAAACTGTTTTATAAATTCTATAATTTTTCATTGCCGGAAAGATTCATTAGTTTTATGAAGATTTTCATTAATTCTGCAAACATTTCATAAACATTGACTTTAATAAAACCTGTTTCGTAGATTATATGAAAAGTTTCAACGGACGAGTTACAGTGGCAATTTTCTTTAAAGCAATGAAGAAATTCATTAGTGTAGTGAAGATAATTCTCGCACTAACTAGTACTTTTGGTACAAACTACGATTTGTCCGAATACCGTATTTTTTCGGGAGTTTTTTTTTCAGGTCATCGGAATAAAATCCAAAATTAATACTTTCGTTGTTTCAAGCAAAAGAAAAGTATTTTTCATCATTCAAAATTATTTGAACATTATTTACTTTATTTGTGTACTGTCTTCCTCTGGTAGTGTTTCACGTTCATTTGGATTAAGTGTTTGCCATTTTTTTTTTGTTTGGAAACCTGAAATTTTCTGGCCAAATTTGATTAACGACCCATTTTTTCAATTTAACAAAAGCTCAGCCGCGGTCAATTTTTTTGACTTCCTTACTTTTTTATCCCGGTCGATGGCACTCCATTTCAAATCGTTTGAATATGAAATATATTATGCTACGTGGTACTTTCTCCTTAAGAAAAGGATGTAACACTTCGTTTTTTAGTTACCGTCCAAGCATATCATAGAAATTTTTCTAAAACTGTTTTGTTCAACAACTTTCATTTATAATTTTTTAATTTTTGAATATTTAGAATAATGCTTCTATTATAAGATTTTATTGACATGCATTTTGAAAAAAAAACATGCCAACTTAGCTGTAATTAATATTATAATTTTGTCCATTTACTTAGTTGGCATAGGTTTCCCTTAAAAGTATGTACCAAATTCACAAAAATTTTGGTGTATATACGATAGAAAAATGTTTGTCACATAAAATTTTATGAATATTTAATAAATATAATCAAACTACACAAGAAAACATGTCGTTGCATTATATTCAAATAGTGCTATCATCATACATACAAGTGTTCAGGAGAGTGAAAGAACTGTTTATTTTGCTCAAAGGTCCCCCTTTCACTATCGACATTTTGTGGGTCCTTAAATTAGCAAGAAATATATTTACAAATATGCCCCCTCCCCCTACTAACCACCAAAAAGTGGGTCCGAAAATCGAATTTTTGAAAACTCTCAGCTCATTTTTACCACTAAAACATTCGAAGAATCAAAAATGCCTTGTTAGATTTTGTTCTGGTCTGTAGATGAAGCTACGTGTCGAATTTCGAGAGTCTAGCTTTGCTAGTTGTGTCTATACACCAAATGTCAATTTTTCGGAGATGAAAGTTCATTAAAGAAATCGCACTTTGTTAACAAATGTAGACACTATCCCAGCAAAAACAGACATTACCAAGTAATTAAGCATGTAAGTAGCACACAAAGGGCTTCACTAGTTACCAGGCTATTTACTCACTTATTAACTTTTGTTCGAGATGTCCCAAAATTCATGGGTTGTCATTACCCTCTCGCTTACAAAAAAACCTGACAATAATGAGTTACTCATAATAAGAGACTAAGTGGTTATTTATAGAAGGAATAAGTGTTTATTCACGATTATAGAATAAGTAATTACCTAGGAGTTACAAAGTAAGTGGTTACCTTTAAATTATTTTTGTAAGAAATTTTAAAAAATTTTTGAAAAAACCTTTAGCTCAGAAAGTTTGCCTAAATTTTTTTTTCAAAAAATTAATAACTACAATACTAGAACAAAAAAAAATATGAAATCGATATTTATGTAACCAAATTGCAGTAACTCACATATGACATATCATTACTTAGTAATCTATACGTTAATGACCTGTCTTTACCGTGATTTTGCTAGGATATTGACCTGATGAATAGTTTATGAACATATTGATTTTTTTCAATGACCGATATCCTAATGAACATATTTGATCAAAAATATATGACGTTAAATGGATTTATCAAACTTTTTATATTCTTCTAAAAATATATACACTGTAGTGTACAAGGGTAATTTAAGGTTAATAATTCGTAATATGCGCTGCGCTACAGGTAGCTCCTATTTTTATTTGAAATTAATCAATATGAGTAGATAGGTCCATCAAATTCCTATTGTTATAACGAAAGTGATCCTGAATATAACTGGGAAAACGTTAGTATTGTTAAAGCATTAAAAAATCTAAATTCATATTTCAAATACATTTTAGTTAAAACACATTTTTTAAGCCTTTAAACTTTATTCATAAACTTTAGATTATTATGAAACTGCAACATCGTAGTCTGTAAGGATTTATTTATCCATAGACTGAACAAATGAAATGAGCATTGTTGTAGATAGCTCAAACTAATTTTGCAAAAAAACTAGTGTTACAAAAATCTTGTAAATTTGATATTAATACCATAGATGACTACAACGTTATTCTCAATTTACCTTCCGCAGTATATTTATATTCACCGAAGGTGGTATTTAGTTTTCAAGAAACAGCAGTTTATTATATTTTAGAAATGGAAAAAACTATGTTAAAATTCCAAAAATTGGGTAATCGAAAACAAGCATAAAACAGTAATTTTTCAAAAAGATGTCATTGCAGAATTATTCTTTCAGTGTAAAAAATGCCAAATAAATTGTTTAAATTTTTTTCTAAGTATTTCTCTTAATATATATTTTTTTTTTTTGATATAAGCTCTTTTAATCTTTTCGAAGTAGTTTAATTAAATTTCTTCAATTAAATATAAATCCAAATATTATTTAGTTTATATTACTTTGGCATCATATATACTGTAATATACATATCAATGTAAAATACTTGTACTTGTGTGAACTATGTCATTATAATCAAGTATCAAAATTCATATGGAGTATATAAAAGAATCCTTATCTAAAAGGCTTGTTTGTATGTTACTAAATAAAGTGGTGAGAAAAATAATAGAAACGATAGCTTGAATTTTTAAAGTTTGATAAAATCTTTGTTATAAAACTGATTTTTTATTTTCAAGCAAAACTAAGTTGTGCAATTACATTATGCAAATATTTGTCCGTGTAAAGGCCTCGTGCACTAATATGAACATTATGTCTCAGCTTGGACTAATTCTATATAAACCTAGTAGGTTTCCATCTTGTCCCGATATTAGTCATTGTATTCAATTACATAACACAACTTCATAAATAGCGAACTGTATCGTCTGAGCTAACAAAGCCAATTTATGGGGGCCAGGTCTAACCATGGGCCAAGTCGTTCTTAGCTAGGTTTAAGTAAGTGTGTCAAATTGTATTAAAAAGCATATACATTTTTGCTACCAGCAGCGTGCGTGCGTGGATTAGGCAAATTTTTTTCGTTTGGTTCTTATATATTTTTGCGCTAGGCCTAAGCATGGGCTAATTCCAACCAATATTAAAAGGATTCGTTCGTTAATAGGTTTGCCAACTTTCGTTGAAATATCTTATTATTTTCGACCTACGAAGTGCAATTTATAATAATAGCCCATTTACGTGCAAACATGTTACGTCTAAACATTTTCTGATTCTAATCAAAATCAAAGTTTGCTGCCAAAAATCATACACTGAACCAAAAGTCGTAAGTGAAATCAACATAAAATTTTTGTTAACTTTTGACAAAATTTATTATGAAAACAATAATTATTTTATTCAAATTAATGTGAATTTTTGTAAAACCAATAAATTTTATCGCTTTACGAAGCAATAGTCGTTTTATCAAATTTTTCTTATTAAAATAACAAAAGTCCATTTGGTAATTCCAGAAAAATTTAAAAAAGGCAGTAACGTTAATTTAATCAAAATTTGATAATTTGATGAAGTTTTATAGCTGTAGAAAATAATTTGGCATGTTTAAGTCTTGTGGCGTCATTACTCGTGTTAGCGTGTGAGAGTCATTTGTTAAAGTTGGTAAAATTAATAAATTAAATTTAAACGTGGTTTTTACAAAATAATTGTGAATTATTAAACCCAGTGAATTATACTGGATAGTTAAGTGTGTGTTCATTAATTATTTTAATATAAATTTATGGAATTTCATACTGTCCCAGGAAAAAATTACACATTCCAAAAAGAAGGTGATGCTCACACTTGCTTACATATCTCATTGCCAAATTTTTGTAACTGCAATACCAAACACATTCCAACATTCCATCAAAAAAGCATGTAGTATTGTAATCAAGTAGTATTGTAATCAAGTAGTATTGTAATCAATCAATTGTAATCAATTCTTTAAATTTAAACCTGAAAGCATGAACTCAATAACAAAGTAATTATTTACTTAAAAGAAAATAACAATGTTATTAACTTATATGTATAAGTTTTTGAACTCAAGAAGTAATCATATACTTGTTCTTAATAAAAGGACGTTATTGGAAGTAGTTCCTCATTTTGAAAAAAGAAGTTATACATATATATATTTGCTGGAAAATAATACTAAAAACCGAAATTGCATGTTGCCTAAAATTTGGTAAACTGTGGCTAGGTATACATTAGGGACGCGCTAATTTATACTTGATATTTTCTTATTTTTTCTAGGGAACTATTTTTTTTTTGTGTAAGTACTTCGTAGTTTTACAATGGAACTATTTCTTTATTAAAAAATGTATGCAGTTCTTACAAATATAAAGTAAATAGTTCTTCGGTAAAAAAAATAATCAATTCTAAAGAATCAATTATTTTAGTCTCACGCCCTGTTAGAAGAATCGAGTAGGTAATCTAGTAAGGAATGCGTTCTGCCCAAAATGCTTGATTACAAACCCGCTTACATTTTTGAAAATTTTTTGCTGGGGTTGTACACAGAAAAAACTAAAAACGGGTTTCAATGCTTAATCTTCTCTACCACGCCTATCTCAAACAATTGAAAAATATGTGCATATTAACTATAGTATTAATTGCACACTGTCTAAGAAGACGATGAAGAAAATTCAAAAATCCCCAATCAAATATATCAAAAAATTTGCTCCCTGGCAACTCTTCCCTAACTACGTGAATAGCCAAACTACCGTATGTACAAAAAAAACATCATAGTTGTCGCCAACTCACAAAATGTGGGAAATAGTGGAAATTAGATTACATATGATTTTCTAACAATTGTGAATTGTTGTGGTGTTTGTCTTAGCTATCTTCTGCAATTACAATTAAATGTAAAATCGACCCCGTGTAATTAAACTGGTTTTAAGCCACAGCAAAAATCGACCTGACTTTAGATCAAGTGGTTAGAGCCTCTGTCTAAAGTGTAGTGCGAAGTGCATGTGGCAAAGAAAGCAGGTTCAAGCCACGGTCAGGATTGCATTTAATAAATCAACATTTCATATAGATGCAATCAAACAATAAAAACCATAACAAATAATTACAGTATTGTCAAAAAGGATTACTGATGAAGGCTGTGTTACCAGAAACTGCGCAGTCTAATTCAATAAAAAAATTTACAATGTAGTTATGATTTTTAGAAAAGTATGCTTAATCATCTCTACCACGCCTATCTCAATCAATTAAAAAGTTTATTGAATCAATTAATATTTTAATTGACTTTGCACCTATCAAGGCAATGATACTATCAATTAAACATTTTATTAAAATTAGGAAGGAAAAAAAAGTTATAAATAACTTCTACAAAAAAAAAATATGATACTCACAAAAATAGTGTGTGATCTATACGTTGGTATGTGTGTTTTTTGCAATGCTGAGTCTGTTTGTGTGTGTGCTTGTTTTGTTTGTTAACTTCAAATGTATTTGGTATTTTATACTGAAAATTTTCTATTTATGCATACAGTGTATGAAAAAATAATATGATAATTGCGTCTAAAATAATATATGTATTTATATATTTCAAAGTCAATTAAAATATAAACTGATTCAATTAAATATTTGTTTAGAAACAAATTAAATTCAAATCAAATCTTTAATTAGATATTTTAGGTTGATAATTTTTTCTGTGTATGTAATTGTAAATTTGTATTACTGTCTTTACTGTAATAGTAAAGAAAATAGATTTATAAATATAAACAATGTTATTAATTATTAATTTAAATATTAAATAAAGTAGTGTGTTTTGTAAATTTAATGTTCCATGTGTTTTAAAAATTGGGTTTTTGGTACGCACTACGTTATAATTTTTAATTTTATTATTTTTTATATTTTATCACGTTCTTATTTTTTTAATATACTAACTAAAGACGTGTATTATTAAAAATGTAAATTTATAAAATATAAAAGATAAAGTAATATAAAATTATAATTATAAATTAATTATTAATAGCAAATCGAATAAAGACGAACAGATTAAATAAAGCGCATTGCTAAATTGAATAAATAGAACAAAATAATTATTCAAGTTGATTTAATATATTTGTTAACATAACAGATTTTTGTTAATATATTTAACAATATTTCGTCAAAATACCACAACATCAAATAGTTAAACATTAAAAAATACTTTTACTAAACAATTTGTTAAAATGACGCACAGATTTTGTTGGTTGTATAGTTATCACCCATTCATAAATTTTTTATTATTTTTTTTTATACGAACGACCCAAACCACGTAGGCAGAATAACAAAAATTGACTCTGTACGGTCTCAAGCGAAATAGCATGAACCTGATAATATAATTTCCACACAATCAAGGCATTCTCCAAAATTGGTCAAACAAGAGATATATACAACTGCTTCGTAATATACGGATCAGAAAATTCCTTTGCCCATCATTTAACGAAACCGAGGGAAGATGTAGCCACGTATAACATGGGATATAGTGTAAAGCCATTTTTTTTGGAGGGATCTAGGTCTAAAGATAAACAGATTTTACCCAAAATCAGTACGTTTTTTCCTTTTACACTGTGCAACAAATTTTGGGTCATGGCCATCAGCCTTAATGATTCCATTTGAAATGAGAGTGGACTATTGATAAACAAAACCGCAAATTATTTCACAAAGTTTGTTGAAATTTTATTTTTATGGCGTCTTTAAGTTGTGGTATTTTTGACCATTTTTTTCAATATCAGTAAATTCAACCAACATTGTCATTTGTTTTTTAATATTCAAAAAATGACTTACAATTGTAGTAAAAATAAACCACATGTTAATGAAAATAAACAAACATTATTTTTTTTTATTTTTTTAAATAACAAAGAAACTGCTGTACAAAATTAATGAAAAATCATAAAACAGTCATTTGATGTGGTTTGTTTTTTTAAATGAACTACAAGGTTAGTAAAAAATGTAATTTTTTCTACAAAATAACTGACATTTACATTGAAAATAAAGCAAACTGTATTACAACCCAAACAACTACATATTTTTAAAGCAGAAGTTCCCTGAGTATACAGTTTGTCGATCTAGATCAAAAAAATGAAAACCGTAGAACGCGGCAGGCGGCTTAGCGAAATAAAGTTTTTTCTGTATGCGATTATACGATTTATAAATTCAGTTTTATTTTGTGATATATTACTAAAGAATATTTAAAAAAATTGTATTGATATACTAAATATTAATTATCTTTTTATTTTAAAAAGTCTGGACGCTATGCCACATTTGAAAGTGACATAAATTCCAAACTGTCCCAAAGTCCATGTACATTATGACACTTTTCGAATGACCGCGTTTCGAGTAATGCGGCGCACTGTGTTTCGCGGCCGCGAAGCTGACGCGCCGCACCGCCTCCCCACCCCCTATGAACTAATTTATTTTAACTTTTAAAACAAAGATTATTCCAGGTTTTTCTATAAATATATTTTTAATATGTATTTTTCTATTAATTTTGTTGATTATTTTTTTATAAAGGGTCCGCCAAATAACTTTTTTTTTTTTGAACTCCTGAACCAATTGGACTTTGTATGGCGTCATACCAAGGTCTTTATGCAAAATTCGTCTCAATGATGTCTCCGAAATGTTCAATTGTTGAGAACGACGGTGAATTGATGTTGATGGCGCTTCACGCACACTTTCTGCCACAGCAGCAATATTCTCGGGTGTACGCACTGTTTTTGGCTTTTCACGCCTTGGTTTATCTATGAGGATGCTCGTTTTTTTTACTTTTTCGCAAGATAACAAACATACGGACCATATTCGTTCAGCGGAAGGATAAAACTAATTATATGTTAAATCAGACATGAGCTAAGTGTTACCATTCACGAAATAAGCACTAGTTGAAAAAAACGTTAGATGGCGGACCCTTTATTTATGTATACATTAAATTCTATCTTTATAATATGTTTAATGTTATGTACATTTTTACATGTATTTATGAAATAAATAGAATTCGATATTTTTGAATTGGGAATTATTTAATTTTTTTTGGGACTTTTTTCATTGGGAGTTATTTCATTCTTTGTTGGGAGTTATTTTATTACTATCAAATAACTCCCAAATGTTGGGGCTTATTTCATTTTTTCTTTGGAGGTTATTTCATTTATTAAAATTGGGACTCATTTCATTTTTTTTGGGACTTATTTCATTGGGAGTTATTTCATTGGAACTTATTTCATTGGGACTTATTTCATTTAGGAGTTATTTCACGGTACCCAGAATCTTCTGGAGATACGATTAACAATAATCAAACAGTATAAACAGACGACACACACCTTAAAATTTAATATTGTATTATTTGATATTGTGAAAAATAAAGAATAAAATATTTAAAAAAAACTGACCTCAAGCTTCAATATTTATTTATTGAATTTTAGTTAAACGCTTTTAACAAAAAACTGATTTTGAACTAATGTTTAACTAATTTACCTTGCTACCAAAATTATGCTGGTAAACACATTTACTGCATGGAGAACAAATAAAAAGTCTAGATGTCGCAGCTTATAGGGTCGAAGTACAGAAAAAAAAGATACAAACCAACAGAACTATTATAAGTTTCACAAAGAAAGGCATGCATGTGTATGATAATAAATATTCAGAATATTAAAAATATAAATAAAACAATAAATAAATTAATTAATTACTAATTTAAAAAATTTACTAAACGGTATTTTGATTTAAATGGTATTTTCATAAATTTTAAAATTGAAGGTGCGGACAAAAAAAAAATACACTTGGGTGCTACTGTACAAAACAATATTATGATCAATTGAAAATGCAGGCAAAAATAATATAAAAAATACGCTTTGGTGCAACTGTAAAACAAAAAAAAATAAATTCCAGTCTCAGGTAGTTGTTTTTAAAAGATAAAGGTTTTTTTGTGATATTTAGCGATATTTTGAATATATCAGTTTCGTTTTAGAATTATCTTCATTTGTTAAATATAGAATTGCATCATACATACGTGCATGTAAGTAATTAGATATATTATGTTTTGTTCTTAATGTTATTAATACAATATTTAGTTTATTCATAGAATTTTTTTATTGTATTATGGTAACGAAGTGGAAGTCGTGAAGTTTTGATATATATTTAAAACAATCTCGAAAAAAATTGATTTAAATTTCAGCTAAATAAATTATATGTATTAAGTAAAAATGTTATAATAGTATAATATATAATATCTACCAAAGTGTTTTGCAGATAATCAGTGAGCTGATTTTTAGCAAACATTAGTAAATTCAGTAAAATGTTTTGGTGACACTTAATTCAATGCAATTTTAAATCGACTGGTTGAAATTAACAAAAATGTTTGTATAGATTTAAAATTGCATTGAATTAAGTGTCACCAAAACATTTTACTGAATTTACTAATGTTTGCTAAAAATCAGCTCACTGATTATCTGCAAAACACTTTGGTAGATATTAAAAAATTTTCTGCAGGGATGCTCCAGGCTAGAACTCTGCTGACTCAGTTAAATTTTTTTTCTAACTTTACAGACTTTTTTTTTTTTGGAGAGTAGCTGAATTTGCACCAGCAGAATTTTCAATGATTTTGAGAATCACAGTTTGATAAATTTGGGAGACCTAAACTTTAGAAGAACTTAATTTTTATTGACAGTTGGCTAAATCAACAGTGTTTTTAAGTTAAATCAAATGAAAAATTCTGCTAAAATGTTATCTCGAGATCTGGTACTGAACTAGTAACTTCTTCCATAGTTAATTCTTTAATATTTTTCACTTTAAATCCATAAACAGTTATTATTTAATTTAATATTTGTTTTTGTTTACTAAAAGCACAAGCATATTTTTTCAATCATATGTTTTTTCTTCTTACAAATTTTTACTGGCAAAAATGTATCCAGTAAAAACTTGGAAGTTCTTTGGCATCAAACTGCTACTTTACTCTATCTTTTTACTATTTTTAACTTAGTACCAACACCAAATACAAATTTGTAACAATTTTTGTGTTATCGATCAAACCTATTATTCAAATAGAACGAAATAAACCGAAAAAAAACATAGGTCACTTATATTTTTATTCTCTATAACATATCCGAAGTTCATTAAGATCTGCAGTCCGAATAGGGATACATCCCTTGTAAGCAACATAATTTTTTTTTTATCTCAATAAGAACCCGTTTAACAGACTTTTGAACTAACTGGCATTTATGAGTGTATTTGCCATTTGGTAAAGAAACTGAAAATGTATATACAATAGTACACAACCATATGTTGATGCACTTTTAAAGTATTTTTTTACTCAATAAAATAGATATTGTAATAGTTATACTGATGGGCTTTACGTTCAGCAGTTAACGAAGATTTATGGAGTTTAAACTATATAGTATTTGTGTATTGCGAGTAGGGTTTTCAAATTACTGACTTTTTTTCTACTCCCGGGAATAAGGAAATTTTTTAAACATTCCCGTGATTTTGAAAATAAATATTCATTAAGGTTTTGACAGTAAAATTTTCTTTTTCTTAGGAAAAAGGGAAATATATAATTAATTCAGGAATATTTTTAACATTAATTTTTATAAATATTTTTTTTCAAAATTTGTTTGCTTTATTTCTTAAAAACTAGTGCTTATGCCCTTTTGAAAGATAGCTTTGTAGTTTGATTCAAATGCATAGATAGGGAATATTTTCATAATTTATAATATTAAGTGTAGCCAGATGAGGTTTGGCAAGGTTGTCCCGCTTTTAAAGGGCTGATTTTTTTTAAAATTTTTTTAAACCAAAATCACGCTTTTCAATATTTTAGAACCTCTTAGTACAATCAAAAAGAAAAATAAAACCTTTTCCAAAGGTTGGATATTTATGGTGTGTTTAAGTTTTAGAAATGTAGAAGTTTTTTAATTGAAATATAACCTGAAGGTTTTGAGAGAAAGGTGTTCCACAGAGTAATATAAAGATGTGTTACCAATGATATATATCAAAAAAGTAATCTCAAACCGTATGGGTTTGTTTACATTTCCCTTATGTGAAAATATTTCTTTGATTAAAGTTTCCGTATATTTTATGAGATTTTTTTTATAATAAACTTTTTTATTGCACTCTTCGAATTTTCTATACCAATATTATTTTAATGTAACAATTACTCTGTAATAACTGAAGTATTTCAGAATTTGAGGATTTTTTGTTAGAAAGATATCCCCAAAATCTCATAGGATTCCAATTGAAAAATACCATAAGCGTCACACAGCGGTGTGTTTTCAAAAAAAAAGGTAATAACTAGAATACTTCTATACTATTAGACCAATCCACATCAAAATTAGAGGAGTTATAGGGTAGGACCAGAATATTGTCACTCTATGGGTATACAGGATAATTACCATGACACCAAAGTTGAGCACCTTGCCTGTAGAAAATCTTTAATTGCCTGCTACTTTGGCAAATATGAACCGATTTGAAAAAAAAAATTGACTGAATAATCTCCTATAAAGATTGTTTTTTATACAGGCATATAACTTTAAGTTGGCAACACTTTTTTAACTGGCGGCCATTTTGTAGTAATTAAATGTGCTAAAGTCCCAAAACTTATTTAACAAATTGTGAAAAGCAATCTGATGTAGGCGTGTCCCTATCCGGATATCATTCCTGCCTAAGGAAATCTTCAGGGGACTTTGTTATTAGAATTTCTAGAGATATTTGTTATGTTAAATCACAAACTCAATGAGAATTTCTTGTCCTCGTCTAGGAGCGAGATTCAAAATTTAAAATATCAAAGAAAAAACAAAAACAACAACAAAAAATTGTCACAATTGGCTTTGTCATCTTCCAAATACTACTCTGTTTTTTTGACAGACCTAGCAATGTAGTGACGTTTATTCAAGTAAATCAACAATAGAAAATCATATGTTTTCTATTAGTGTCAGTTACATTTAAATTTGCACAAGCACCTGCATATTTGTTATTTAAATTTATTTTCATCGGGATAAACATTAATTGCATTTATAGTAATTAAATGTGCTAAAGTCCCAAAACTTATTTAACAAATTGTGAAAAGCAATCTGATGTAGGCGTGTCCCTATCCGGATTTCATTCCTGCCTAAGGAAATCTTCAGGGGACTTTGTTATTAGAATTTCTAGAGATATTTGTTATGTTAAATCACAAACTCAATGAGAATTTCTTGTCCTCGTCTAGGAGCGAGATTCAAAATTTAAAATATCAAAGAAAAAACAAAAACAACAACAAAAAATTGTCACAATTGGCTTTGTCATCTTCCAAATACTACTCTGTTTTTTTGACAGACCTAGCAATGTAGTGACGTTTATTCAAGTAAATCAACAATAGAAAATCATATGTTTTCTATTAGTGTCAGTTACATTTAAATTTGCACAAGCACAAGCACCTGCATATTTGTTATTTAAATTTATTTTCATCGGGATAAACATTAATTGCATTTATAGTAATTTGTCAGCTGTCAAGTGATTTATGTTTCGTTTAGTTTGGCATTTCAACATGAATAGACTGAAGCCTGAACAACACTTCCAAATTGTGCAAATTTATTTTGAAAATCGTAGTTCTGTTCGAAATACGAGAATTTTGGGAATTTTGGGAATTTTGTTTAGCGATGAAGCTCACTGTTAGTTAAATGAATACATCAGCAAACAAATATGCCATATTTGGAGTGATGATAATCCTCAAGGGTATGTTAAGCCACCATTACATCCAGAAAAACTGACTATTTGGTATGCTTTATGGGCTGGTGGAATCATTGGTGCGTACTTCTTTATAAACGATGCTGGTCAGAACGTTATAGTCAATGGTCAGTACCGTTATATAGAGCCATGTTTACTGACTTGTTCGTTCATAAATTTAACACCCATGATGTGCAGCAGCTGTGGTTTCAACAAGATGGCACAACATGTCACACAGCTCGTGCCGTAATTGATTGATTGAAGAACAACATTCGCCGCGTTATTGCTAATATACTGCCACAAATGTTGGAAAAAGTCATCGAAAATTGGACCTCCAGAAGTCATATTTAAATTGTAATGCCAGAAGATTATCTTTCGAATAAAGTAATTTAAATTTAAAAATTCATCTATTTTTTATTCCATTTCAATGTTCTATACCTCTATAAAAAACACCCTTTACAAGATAAGCATCGTGGTTAGATATCTCTTATAACTAAAAAGATATTTGATTTAAAAATTAAAATGATAATTTTTGCCGACTTGTTTTGCTATTGGCCAATAACTCTTTTGTTACTATACCAAATAAAAAAAAAATTAAATTAACTTGAATAGTTTAGCGTTGAAAAATGCTCAAAGTCAATATTAAAAAAAAAACTCTTTTTAACCCATTTTCGGCCACTGTTCGTACTTGCGAACAGTAAATTTACTGAATTTGATTGCCAAGTTACAAAGTTTGGTACATTAATTTGTTAAAACCTAATGTTTCCATTATTTAATATTAAGTCTTAATTTTAATTAGCCGTTAAAAAAAAATCAAAAATGTGTTTTATGTTTTGCCTGCAGGGGTATATTTGAGGACGCTTTTTAGGAAGATTTTTATATAACTGCAAAAAAACATAAATTGTTAAAAAAATGTTCAAACTAAATAAAGGGAATTTGTGTAAATAATTTAAATGACCAAACAAAAATAAAAAACCTAAGTAAAAAATAATTTTTCTACTAAATTATAGCTGTTTGTTTCACTGTTCGCAAGTGCGAACATTGGCTGCTATTTGGAGAATACGCTTTTTTGATTTTAAGTGTATTTTTATTTAACAAAACATACAAGCAAAGTGAATTAATTAAAAATGGCTTATCGGCGTGTGCTCACTATGAAAGAAATTGAAAGAATAATAGAAAGTGACGAAGAACTTGAAAACCCAATAGAGTCTATAATTGTATTACCACCAGAAAATATTGGTGATGTTACAGATGAAGAAATGTTTGATGAAGACCTTATTCCAATCAATGACATGGTAAGTTAACTAGTTATTACATTTTTTATTCTTTTAATGCTTTAATTTCCAGGAAAGTTTTTTGATAAAGAAATGTTTGATTTTATTATCATGCAGTCAAACACGTATGCGCAACAAAAACTTGCAAATATTATTTTTAATGATGTGGACTTAAAGCATTTTTTTGGAATACTGATTTTGTCAGGATATAACACCCTGCCATCCATTGATGACTACTGGTCAAAAGATCCTTGCCTTGGAAATTCAATTGTCAAGCAAACTATGTCAAGAAACGAATTCAAAGAGATTAAACGCTTTCTTCATTTCAACAACGAGTAACGAGTGGTGGTTACTTGTTTAATTGTAAACCATATTCTGGTTCGAGAGACAACTACGATCGTCAAATTGGCTTGGGTGCAGACGTTGTTTTAAGACTATTGGAATGTGTAAAAGATCCCATTGTCTATCAAATTTATTTTGACAATTTCTTCACATCATATTATTTGATTTTAAGTAAAAAAAGATTTTGCGCCACAGGAACCGTTCGACCCAATCGAATCGCAAAAGCCCCACTACGCACAGGAAAGTAGCTGAAGCGGGGAGAAAGTGATTATCAATATGATAGAACAAATTCTATATTGGTTTGTCGTTGGGCAGATAACAAAGAGGTAACGGTTCTCACAAACTTCGAACAAATTGAACCGATGCACAGCGTAAAGCGATGGAAAAAGGATTTAAAAAAATACGAGAATGTATCACAACCACTGCTTCTCAACTCCTACAATAATGGGATGGGCGGTGTAGACCTTCACGACAATGCCGTCTCAAATTACAGAATAAATATAAGGTCAAAGATGTGGTATTGGCCTTTATTTGTTTCTGTTCTAAGCTCCTCACTCACTAATGCTTGGAAACTGCACTGCTTTTTGAAACAAGAAGACAAGAAAAATATGCTTTCTCAAAAAAAAATCAGAGTAAGCGTAAGCAAAGCTTTGCTACTTAGTTCTCAGACAGATGATGAATCCGCTCAGGAAAGATGCGACAAAAGCGTTGGTTATCAATTGCCAAATATTGTAGGGGAGCATATTCCAACAGTTCAGCCACAAGGAAAACCTCGCAGGTGCCAACTTAAAGGATGTGGCAAACCAATCAAATGGATGTGCCAAAAATGCAACGTGCATTTGCACCCAAAATGCTTTGAGAAATTTCATTTAAAATAAGACATTATTATTTTAATATCCTAATAAATATATTTTGAAACATTGCTCATTTGTTATTATTTTATTTTGCACATTTTCATAAATGAACAAAAATTTGTTGATATTGCAAATTCACGTCAAATAGCAGCCAGTGTTCGCACTTGCGAACACCCATTTCCGGGCCTCATGGACGAGGCAACGGCAAACCGACAACGGATTTGGATTTAGAAGGCTCAAATTACTATAAAAAGAGTAAACATTTATAAAAATATCACGTTTGAATTTTCTTGGCCGAATATGGGTTAATCGGCAATTTTTTCCGAAAACGTACCTTAATTCATTTACGTTTTTTCTCAGAGCTTTGTTAATAATTATTATTATTTTTTAAACCGTATCACATAATTTTATTTATTTTGGACATGCACTCTACACCCAACATTAGTCGCAAATGATTAATTTTTAAACGAAAATTTGACTTTGCAAGTGTGCCCACCATTTTACCTGTGGATTTTGATTTTTTTTTTAATTTGAAATAATAGGTGAATATGTTTTAAGCAACTCCTCAAAAAAAAAAAAAAAAAAAAAAAAAACTGATCCTATGCATAATTCAGAGCTAGAGATCAGATTTTGTGAAAAAAATAATTTTTTTATGATGCAATTTTTTTTATCTTAACAAAATCGTATTAAAAATATATTTTTTAGACATCGTAGGGCAGTTTTTAAAAACATATCTGTAGTATCTAGGGGATTAGTAAATATAATAAGCGTAATCTAAGCATTTTTCTATACAAAAATTATTTTTATTATATTAAGACTTATTTACACAAATTGTTATAAATAGGTTCAGATGATGTTCTAACCTTTTACCGAACGATTTTAACAAATAAATGCTGTAGATAAAATAAGAATTTTTATACAAAAAAATGTAATTATATCGCTCTTTGCACCAAAATTCCATTGCTTCGCCAGAGAAATTTAAATTTTCCTATGATTTTCCCCTCCAGTTTGTTTTTAGTATTTATAAGAGTTTAAAATTTCAATTCCACAAAATATTGATTACACGGTGCTACAGTGAAAAAAAAACTTGGAAAACGACCTAGCGTGGGTTATAGGTCTTGTTGAGTACATTACAAATTGTGTCAACAAATTTCAGAAACACACTCAAATTCAGAAGTTATTATAAAAAAACCGTTTTCAGTGATGTTCGTCAACTTATCGACCTGTAACTCAGTTAGTTTTTGTCCGATTTAAGTTTTTTTAACGGGTTTGGAAAGAAAACTGATTACGCTTTAAAATGACGTGCATTTTTTTGATACATTTGTAAGTTATAAGTATTGTTTTTGTTAAGAATATATTTTAGTAGCTTTTCATTGCTTATTTTAGTATGAAAGCTTATACAAATTTATACCAACGTATGAAGAAAATTTGGTTCTTAACAAAAAAATTTAGCTATTTGCCAACAGAAATGCGGTTACTACGACTCTAATTCGGTTATTACGAATTTCAGACAGTTGGCACAACTTTATATTAGTTTTCAAAAAAAAAGTTCAATAGAATTTTCGTTGCAACACCCAAAATTTTCAGAAATCGAATGTAAATAGCGTTGTACTAACTGTGTTTATAAGTTGTTACCATTAATATACACTTTTCAATTCGGTTGGCACTTTATTTTTCTGTGTGTAAATTTTTTAATTTACGTTTGTAAAATTTTTACTTTAGAAAAAGTTTAGTAACTTTTGCAAATATAAACCGATGTTAACAAATAATATCTCGTTTTTTTCTATATAAAATTGTCTTTAAAATACAGTGCAAAAAAATGTAGGTTTTCATAGAAAAAAATTAAAATAACTCTTGTTGAATTTAGGAAAAAATAAGAAGCTTTTGATAAACACTTACCTAATTTCTTAGAAATTATATTTTATGAATACATTTCATGAAAGCTTAATTTTTTGCCTTTCCAAAACTGTTTAAAATTTTGAAATCGGTCAAAAAATGTGTGAGTTAGAGGTACTAAAGTGCTACGACCTACCCTAAAACAGTTTTTTGAAAATAACTCAAAATTTTGAGGGTGTTTTAAAATTTTTGAAAACGGTTTTTGTATGTCCTCACCTAGGCCTACACACAAAAGTGTTTTTGTGTAGCAGTGTGTTATTGAAATTAAACAAAAATTGGACAAAACAACCAAGTAAAATAGTAAAATCCAAATAACTGGTTGCAGAACAGCTTATACCGTATTACAACAGGTTATAATTTCTGTTCCGCAACTGGTTCTTTTTATATGGAGTTTGTCCTATTTGCAATAGGTTGCTTTAGAACCGGTTCAAGAACCAATTATAGAACTAGTTCAGGGGCAGTGACTCCTTACATTTCGACTCCCTGGCACCTGTTCTAGAACAGGTTCCATGTAACCGTTGGTAAAAGCAGTTGTTCTAGAACAGGTTCTGAGGTAATCTGTTCCAATAAATTTTGCTGGGAAGTTTAAAAGCTAAAAACTTTTTACAATGTAATGATTTTTTTTGCTTTTTTACGCATTTTTCGTTAAGCAAACATGGCTATTTTTGTGTTTTTAATAATTCGGAAAGGGATAACATCGGCAAAATTCTAGCAAATTTTGTCCCGAGAATTCCCGGGTTAAAAACCCTAATTGCGAGTTAAAAATTGTTCAATACAACTATAAGAATAAATTACAATATACACAGCATAGTTATATAAAATCCAGTTCTGATATTTATTGAATACATTTGTTTAACTTGGCTAGAAAGTATCATGGATATTTAGTTAAGGTTTAAAAATTTAGATTATAGGTATGGTATTTTATTATTTTGTAAAGCTAATAAAATATTTTTAAAGTAGTATATGTTTTTTTAACAACAAGTTTTATAAACTAAGCTTTTAAAAGAATTAATTATAATCAAAATTAAAATGTTTTTTTTTTTCTTCATAACTAAAAAATTTATAATTGTATGCCAATTAACAAGTAATTTTTAATTTGCTCTACTAATGACCGTAGTTTTATGATATTTGTTATGATAATTGTTATGTTTTTATTTTAGAAAAATATCATTAAATGCATCAGTTACATTTAGACCACAATAGATGATGTGGTTTTTAGGTGTTCAACAGTAAGAGAACATTGTATTCATTAGAATTTTGAAAAACCCAACTTTTATGTTTTTATATTTATCTGTATTAGCATGAAACAATAAAATTTTAATAAAATAAAATAGCTATTAAAGTATGTAAGGATTAAGAAAATTCGACTATAGCTCATGATTTTTTATTATACATCTTAAGGAATTGTGTATACTAAATACCTACGTACTTACATTGGATGTCCCTTCAAAAATGTTTTGTCGTTTTCAATTATTATACACCAACTTTATTGCAAAGGTTTCCAAATGGGAGAAATCGATTTTTGTTTTTGGAAAACGTCAATCCGTGACGAATTTCGGCCAAAAATCACCCATTTGCGAAAAAAGTGTATTTTTATAGTAAGAAAATCCCAAAATTCTAAATTTGAAAAAATTTAATTTTTTTTTCAGTTTTTCCTTTAATATGCTCAAAATTATTCAGATATAGCATTCTATTTTTATCGGGTATCATTAACCCACTTATACCTGGAATCAGAAATGACGCACAAATATGTTAAAGATTTTTTTAAATGACTAATTTGGTGATGTCGATTGCTAGTTTTATAATCAAATAGTTGTAATTAAAAAAAAAAAAAAAAATAAAAAAAATTGTAAAAATTATAATTCGTATTTGATTTAAATTTAAAAATTTGATTATTTTGTAAAAATTTAACAAAATTTTTACTTATGTTTTATTACACTATAATTACACTGGACAACAGCCAATTTGTTGCAGCCAAATTTCTAACTCATCTTATATAATTCGAGGGTTCTAATTACGAATTTAACAATTAGATTTCGAGGTCAGTTCGAGTTTAGGAGATATGCCTAAAATGGTGAAATATGGGGTTTTAATAAAAAAGCAGAAATCGGGATGGTTAAACGGTTCACGCCAGATAATTAGAGACTTGAATTTGAAAGGGATTCTTTTCTTAGTTGCCTGTAAGGCACCCATCACTTGTTTTTTATCTCTAATGGAAAACCAAACCACTAAAATCTGAGAATTCGGAGACACTGAAACGAAATCTTAAAAAATAAGATTTATCTAAAATTCTAATAGAACTTGTTTTGTAGCCTTCATCAATAATTTTAAAAGAATTTTAATATCATTTGAGTTCTGCACAATTCGGCAAGTTTATTTTGCTAGAAATTGAAGATTTTTTTGTAAGCAAACTAATAATCTTATTAAGCTTATATTTTGTGCACTTAATATGACTACATCGTAAGTGACAACTTAAAAAAAAGCTCACTTTTAAGTATAATAAAAGTTATAAATGTGTGTCGGAAATTTTTCGATCTCACTCCTTATTGGCGGTATCTGAAAAATTAGAGCTGCTAGGAAAAAATTTAATATTTCATGTACCAGAAAAAATGTGTAATTTTGTTGTGCTGTGTTATCCTTACTTTTGTTTAAAAAATCTTTAACCGTTAGTGGTCTGGGTACAAAAAAATAGCCGTAAAATATAATTTATATTATGACTACAAGTGCTTAAATCCCTTAAATAGTAAAAAAGTTAAAAAAGTTATGCAATTTGATCCATATAGTGTTATTGATTTTATATTTGACCGAAAATTGACTACTAAGAAATTTGCAAAATGATTTCTTTCATTTCAAAATGACTTCTCTCTTTAAGTGGTTAAAAATTTTGGATCACAACTGGCTCTAGGTACCTTTTTTCGTTTTGTCCCATTTATGTCGAAGATACTATACAAAAATGGGCATCAAATTAAAGGAATTTCAAAGGACTGTCTAACGATTTACCCAAATAATTTTAAGGGGTACATTAGGCTGACCCTTTATTATATGAGCAAACAAATGTGTTCAAATTTTAGGTCGCACGAATAGTAAAAAACCTGAGAAATAAAAAGTTTTGTGCCAATCAGTTGCTATGTAGAAAATATTGAAAAGTTTAGAATTTTTAGCATTTTTATTTTGCTGGATCCTGAGTATCATATCTCAGCCTGTCACATTTTAAAAACATTTTGTGAATTATTACTTATTCAGGGGGAACTTTTCCAAGACTTTGTTAGCAATTTGTTTTCCGGAAGACGTACAAGCTAATTCGTGTACAAATTATAAATATCTTGGGCCGTAAAAGTTATAATTTTTTTAAATCAGAGAAGCTAGTTTTTTTGCTGTTGTTAAAAAGGGGGACTGAGACAGAAAACACCATATTGAAAAAAGTTGGAGGCACCTTTCGAAGATTTTATTATCAATATTTTTTCAAAAGGTTTCTTTCGATGAAAAACGTGATATTGGAAAAAGTAGGAGGCACTTTTCCAAAATTGTATTAAAAATTTGTTGTCCGGAAGATGTAGCAATTATTGCGACCGTAAAATTGGTTCCTTTTTAAATCAACGGGGCTAATATTGTTCTTGTTTTTTAAAAAGGGATCTCGACGGAAAACGCCATATTGTAAAAAGTAGGACGCACCTTTCCAAGATTTTATTAATATTTTGTAATCCGGAAGATGTACGAGCTAACGGATGTTTGCTAATAGTAATTGAAAGTAATGTCTGTAAGGTGCATGTGTACATAATTTTTTGTAGAATGCTAAAGACGCATTTCACTTAGTAAAAACTTACCATAACCGATAAAACTTTTTTTTTTATTAACCGATACATTCAATAGAATTTTTTTGTATACTATAATTTTAATTTAGAAATGTTGAGGGTACGAAGAAGAATAAACGTTTTTCTCTAAAAATTATAAACAGTATTAATTTTTAAATCAGACTAGACTAGTTTCTGCCTCTTTTTTATGGACAGGCGTCATCAGTGATTTTCCATTTAAATTGTATTATTATTTGTGTATTTATAATTATCAGATTGTCTCTATATGATAAATTTTTCAACAACATGCATCTGTAAGAATCAAACCTGCGCTCATCTTACATTACAAACGTAACAATACCAAGTCATGACCGATTAGCGATTACAATTTTAATTGCTTTAAAACTTTTTTTTTAAGAAAATGAAAAACAAATCGAAATAAGAAAAAACGAAAACTTACACCTGTTTCACTATCTTTTATGAAAACATATTCGAAACGATTTAATAGTGATATGATTACGTGAAGCTAAAATAAAACGTTATCTTTAAATAGTAACGTTTTGACAAATATCTTTTCTAAAATTAACGGATCATGGTCCTGAATGGTGTAATAACAAATCTACTTTTTAGGGACACCCTAACCTACATACCCAGAAAAATATATATTATGTCTAAAAACGATAATAAAAATTAATTGTATGCTGTTATTGACATTTATTAAATATTTCTTGTGTTTTTTGTATAAAATACATAATTTGTATATTATATGTTTTATATACATTAATTCTCTATATTTTAAGAAATCTTTAAGACAGTTTTAAATACTCTCGTAGAACGTACATAGTAGGGTGGGGCGATTTGAACATCTTAATGGGCGCTTCGCGTTTCTGATTCTTGGGATTGTACTGAGCAAAAAAGTCCACTAGAGCAAAAAAGTCCACACAAATAGGCCTTTGTGAAAGTAACCCTGTCCCTTTGCACTTTCACAAGGCCAAAACTGCCTAAAGGAGCGTTCCAATGCTTTTGCGATGTACTAGAGAGTTCTTAACTATTATGTTGGCTACAATTTTTGTCTTAGTATTGGATCGAAAATCTCAATGGTTTGGCTGTTATAGGTCAAAATATCAAAAAAAAACGTGACAAAAGTCTGAGAAAAAAAAATCTGAAAGCTCGATTTTCAACGTAGACGTATGGTCTAGTGGACTTTTTTGCTCAGTACAATCCCAAGAATCAGAAACGCGAAGCGCCCATTAAGATTTTTTTTCATTCCATACTAATCGCCCCACCCTACTACACAGTCATAATTTTAGTGGTCGAAATAATAAAATTTTTCGTTAAAATAATGCAACTTGTCTTCATAAAGAGTACGAAAAATTTCTTACGATTAATGAAAACCTTTATATTTATTTTTTTTAATCTAGTTTTTTAATGCAACTTTAATCAATTAAATGATAATATTCTTAAAGTTTTATGAAAACCTTTATAATTTTTATGAAAAGTTTCAATAGCCGAGTTCCAGTGCAACTTCATTGCTACTGCACAAAAAATCATTAGTACCATGCAGAGAATTATCTCAGTGTAGAACAATATTAATAAAAATGTAATACAAGATTTTCTTTCAAAAATGCTCTACAAAGCAAAATTTCGTTTTCACAAATTTTTGTTCATTAATAAACAAAATTAAATTTTAATAATATGGAATGAATAATAAATCAATAAAACATGAATGATTCGAATAAAATGCATTGTTAAATTGTATAAAACACATTACTAAAATAACAAAAGTACTTTTATGATTTTAGTAAATAAATTTGTTAACATTACTAATTGTTGGTAACGTTTACTAAACCATATAGAAAATTTAAGGATAGGTTTTTTTATTTTATAGTGAACACTTATTCATCAATTTAGCATGGAATGTAGTTGGTTTCATCGCTATTTTTGGTGCAGTGCATAAATTGAATTAAATGTATTCATTAACCAATTTTGCAAAAAACGTGTCTTCAAAACCACCACAATTTGTTAGAGCTTATAACTTATGATATTAAGACGATATAACTACGCAATGAAATTCATGTGAACGTTTGGAGTCGCGGTGTTCTACAAACGTGGTTTAAAAAATTTTAAAAATAGTAGCTGCAGTGTTTTTTTAAAGCACATTTAAAATTTTTAAAAAAAAAAAATATAAGGAAAACCTGTTTAAAAAAAGTGATTTGTAGGTTTCAATAAGAATATATAAAAAATATTTACACATATTTATTTCAGCATAAACTTTTTGAAAACACTTACCGATCGTATTAATATTTTTCAGTTATTGTAAAAATGTAAGTATGCATACAAATAGTCCGTTTTTGTTTAAATATCAAAACTAAGTAATTTACTCTCAATCAGAAAAGGAGCATATAAATTTGAGGAATTAGAGCTGCCAAATTACAATTAGAAAAAAATTTCTAAAAAACCAAAATTTTTAAAAATAGTGCAAAATAAATAACATAATTTTGTTTCAATTTTTTGATAGAAATTTGACTTGTTAATATATAATAATTAGATTTAATAAAAATATTAACCCCTTAAGTGCGTACAAAGCGTCAAAGTTTTAATTTTAACTAAGTATACCACCATTAGATGGCACAATTCGGCACTCAAATTAACTGAAAATATTTACTGGAAACTAACCAATCTTCTTACTAAGTTTTGTCAAAAAATACGCTCAGAATCTATATAAGCTGTAAGATGAGCAGGAAGAAAGGGAGCGACGCGCCCCGGAAGAGTCAAGGAAACAGCTTGGCCAAAGCTTACATAAATTGAGTTATCTATTCAACTAAACATTCAAAATTATTTTCAATATTTTTAAAAGAAATAAAGCAGTTGTTCCACGATTTATTTGTATGCCAATAATGTACACTCAGGGGACTTCTGCTTTAAAAAATTGTAGTTTCTTTATTTTTAATATAAATGTCAGTCATTTGTAAAACAAATTTAATTTGTTACAAGACTTGTAGTTCATTTAAAAAACAAACCATATAAAATGGCTGTTTTATGATTTTACATTATTTTTTATTACTTTTTGTAATTAAAAAAAGTAAATGTTTTTATTTTTTATGTGGTTAATTTTTACTACAATTGTTAGTAATTTTTTTAACAGTAGAAACAAATGACAAATGTTAGTTGAATTTAATGAAATGTTAGTCGTCCTTTCATAAGTGAAATTTCGTTTGTCTTTAACTACAATTGCTGTAGTCTTTACCTACATAATGTCCTTAGTGTAAGTTTGGCATTAACTCCACATGCTTTATGCAGTATAGGGGTGGTTTGGGGGTAAAGCAGCATATACACTTAAATTTCAGAATTGAACACAAAGATTTGACCGATGCGTATATTTATTTTAATTTTGATATTATTCAGCGAAGTATTCTCGTACAATAAAATCTCTTTATAACGGAAAGCAATAGTCACGTGTGTTCGGCCGACTTTTTGGTCAAATTGGAAAAGTATTTATATTTTATTTGTATTTATAGGACAATAAATACAGTTTTTAAGCATTGCTACTACATATGTTATCATCAATTATATAAAACTGGCGTTATATTAAACCATATGTTGCTCACACGCATCTTCTAGTAAAGGTTCTGTATAAAGCAATTATGCCTGTCTTTGGAACTTAAGATTGAATTGGTACCACTTTAATGTTTGCAAAATATTCCAAAATTTATTCTATTTTCATACATAACGTAAATAGTGGCTGGTTTTTATTAAAATACTGCGGAAGTATATGTAAATTTTAAAAATTGGTAACAAAAATCACGATATTTTTCAAAAAAAAAAATTGAAAAACCGGTTAACTTAAAAAAAAATAAAATTTATATATATTTTTAAATTAAGTTTTGTTTACAGAGTTATTTATACAAAATTTAAAATAACTTTGAATTTCGTCAAAGTTTCAATTTTTGTTACTAATATTTTCACTAGAGGGAGGTTTAAGGCAAAAAAAAATTACAAAATTTTTCTAACGCAGCCTATTTCCAATTTTTTTTCTGCTCCTTATTTTGCTGTTTGAATATCAAGTTAACACAAGCCGGTGACAACGCAAAATTTAAGTTGTTTTAATCCTCAATTTTGTTTTATGTATGAAAAATAGATACAAAAGTCTTCCATGGTTGATTTTTTTATATGTCTTATTAGAGTTGTACTTTTTAGTATCATTTTCCTCTTCTCTACTACATCTTGACATGCCGCGACATCTGTCTCATTCTGCGTATATCTTTCAATCTGGTTGTCGTCCACACTATTAATGTGCTTATCATCACAATTTTTTTTAGCGAAATTAATTAGTAAAATAGTGTAATATTAGTAAAGCATTAGTATAAAACAGTTAAGTGCTGAATAAGTGCAGCAAAAATTTTAGCTGAAAACACGATTTTAGCAAAAAATTTGCTAAAAAATTGTATACCTGATTTACAAGACGTTTTACTAATTTTTCTACTAACTTATTTTTTTGAGTGTAATATTACATGTTTTTATTTTAATTTCTCTGTATATAACAATTGAGGAAAGTATTAAAATACATACAAAAAATCAAAAAGGCTTTTCTTTAAAACCCTGTAAATCCGAGTGGAGTGAAAATAACTAAACGGGTCTTGAAGTGTTATAAAGTTAAAAGTAGGGAGTAAGTACTCTGTAATTTTTGAAGTTTGTATCTGGTAACAAACATGACCAAATTGTAGCCTGAAATATGCAAATACTCAAAATTTCAAAATTTCAAGTAATGATTTTTTCATAACGAGTTGCCAGATTGAGCCAATTTTAGTTTTGTATTTTTCTCCGACATATCTAATTGGTATCTGAGAATTATTATGCTTTTATATTCATTAGTGCCGACACTGGAGTTCATTGAAAAACATAAAAAACCAATGAAATATGCTTATTTTCAATAACACGTTATTTTTCGGGTGTATGAATTAAGTCATATTTTATATTTTTGATAGAAACTATAATCCTTCAGCTTTTAAACGATGCCTTCATCATGTAGATATCTCTAGCAGAAAAATTTTAACAGCTCAAACCACTACGCACAAAGACAAGACTTTTTAGTTTTTTTTTTTAATTTTGCGTGAACCGGTAGTGCCGTGTGCAAAAATTAAATGCTCTTGGATTTTAGGGTTTCAGGCCCTAAATATCATTTCCAGTAAGTTTGAGTAAAATCTAAGATATGCCAGCTTTGCCGATTTGGTGATTTCATACAGAATAACTCATACGGCACGTTATGAAACATTTGTTGGTAATTTGTGTTAAATATGTGCCGTATGAGTTATATTTCAATTAATAATGCTCATACGTTTTTCTTTTCATGTTATTTGATTTAAGGGTCTTACTTGTCTTTAGAAATCAATAACAACGATAATGTCTAAGCAATTATAAGGCAATAAATAAATGGTTTATTAAAAAAAATCTTTCTGCGATAGAAAAACACAATATTAAACATTATTCTAAAAAGTATAATTTAGAATTGGACTACCACGGCAACCCTGGTAACCATTTCATTATAGACCCTTGTTTTTATAGGCAAAATCATAGTCGTCTGAGAAAAAAATTTTATAAAATTAAATTTTTTAGTGTCTAACGTAGCCAGATTTTTGATTTGCAGTACGAGGGTAAACTCAAAAATTAAAAAATCACCACAAAAAATCGTTGCTTTTTATTTTTCAAAAAAGTACTATGCAAAAATTAAAAATGTCTCTACGTTAAGGACTTCATTTTTTAGTAATCCACAAAAAAAAAAAAACGATTGAAAATCGCTCCACAAGTTAATTCTAAACAGTGGTACCCGATTTTCAATATCTTGTTTTGAGAAAAAGTATTTAAAGTAAATATTGCACATGTAAAATATAAGGCAAGGAGTTTGCTTAACACGCTATAACTTGTGCAATTTTTTCTCAAACATTTTTATAGCATATAGAAAAAGTTTAACCAATTGAAATAAAAAAAAAAAAAAAAAAAAAATAAATCTGAATATAGTACACCCCCTAGTTTTATACTACATTTAAACTACAACCAACAAATAATAGTTTTTGCAAACTAGTTGTATTTTATTATAAAATGCCATACAAATTTTATATAATTTTTATTAAAAATAAAAATTATGTTTTTTTCTCGACCTTTAATTGTGCAATGAAAATGAAAATTATTCAAGTTCGAGGCCATACTCTATATATCTTTATTAGGATATTGTCCTAACAAATAATCTATAGAGCTTTTTGTTTGACCCTTTCAGGAATGTGTTGATAGATCTATTTCTTGAATTTTCTAGGTTTCCATCATCAGAACACGTTTTGAAAGCGATAAAAATCCAATACCAAACATCAAACATTCATATAAACTGGTTTATATACATATATATGAGCTCGAAGTTAAAGATTATCACCATTAAAAAAAAAAAATAAATTGAAAACTTGTTTTTTGTGTGTATGTCTACCTTTGTCTATTCAATACACGTTTTTGTTTCTTTTCCTTTTGATTGTACATTTGTTTTTAAAAACTAAATGTACAGGTCAAGTAGTATTTTTTTTATCAATGGTGATAATCTTTAACTTCGAGCTCATATATATATATTAGTTCTCATGTAGTGAGTAAACTAGTTTATGTGAATGTTTGATGTTTGACATGGGATTGTTACCGCTTTCAACACGTGTTCTGATGATGGGAACCTAGAAAATTCCCGAAATAGATCTATCAATACATTCCTGAAAGGGTCGAAGAATAAATTTGAAAACAAAAAACAAAGAATAAATTTGAAAACAAACAAAAACTCTAGATTATATCCTAATAAAGAAATATAGAGTATGGCCTCGAACTTAAATAATTTTCATTTTCATTGCCATACAAATTTTAAACAAAAAACTAAAAGTTTTCAAAAATCATCAGGTTGTAGTATTAATTAGGTATTAATTAAAGATTAACGATTTTACATTAAAACGATTTCAAATGCTGCTCTTAAATATTAAACTTTTGTACCACCCCCGTATTACTCTGAAGTTTTCGTCTGTTTTATATTAAAAAAAAAAAAAAAACATTTGTCGCATAAATGAATAAAATCTACATGTTAAGTTTAATACCAGACACTTGTAGAAAATGATGTGAAACAAATGCCTGCAGAAAAAACCAAAAGAACAAAACTAACACGCTTCAAAACACTACACAACTGTGTCGATGAAAATGTAATAGTATATTGTGTTTGAAAAACTGAAGTTATACAAAATGCCTATTTCATGCCATCAAACTACTACTTGAAAATTTATACAATATTAAGGATGTGTTGTTAGTAATGCTGTCTTATGTTGTTTTTATTATAATCTTTCATTCTTGCTACAGATAATTGCCAACCTAAAGTATATAGAGAAAACAATAAAGAATATGATTGTTCTTATTACTAACATCAATGGCATTGTTTTCATAACCTTATGATGTTTGATTTCATAGTTATTTGTTATGTTTGTTATTGTTGTAAGTACAAATGGTATGGTACATATGGCTGTAGGTATACTTTTGTATTTAGCCCATGTCAAAAAAGTTTCAGGAATTTACGATATAAGTTGAAGTCCTATAACCAAAATAACTTGAAAAATTAATAATAACACAGTTAAACACTAAAATATATTGGAGTTTCTATTTAGCAATTCTGATAGATTTTACTACGTAGATCACGAATGCGTACACCAAATCATAATAGAAGATGCACTTTCTAAAATATTCGCCAATTTCATTTTCACAAAAAAATCTTTTTTTGTCTTATAAAACTTCTTAATCATTTATATAACTGGATAAACTACAAATAATATTTAAAATGGTTTTAAAGTATGAACTTTCAGCTTAATTTAGCATATCAATTTGTTGCGTTTGTGTGTAGGATGTATGATATCCTTACAGTTTAAGTTTAAACTTCACTTATTCTACCATTTTTGTAAATATTATAATATTCTTTTATCAGATTTTTGTTAATCTGAAATACAAACATTTTGACTTGTTTGCTTTATATTATATATATTTTTCTTGAATTTATTATGGAGAAAATTTTCAAAGATTATTTTTAAACATGAACCATTCATAATCGTGATTGTTTAGGAAAACGCACTTCAATTAACTAGCACCTTGTTGGTATTGAATATAACACATTTGTTACCACATATGTTAGTAAAAAATAAATAAAAAATTTATTTATTTTAATTTTTTAAATAACAGAAAACGAATGTAAATTCACGAAACAGTCGTTTTATGAGGTTTGTTTTTTTTATGAACTACAAGGTTAGTAAAAAATTAAATTTGTTCTACAAATGACTGACATTTACATTAAAAATAAAGAAACTGAATTACAATACAAACAACTACATATTTTTAAAGCAGAAGTTCGCTGAGTGTACATATAAGTATATATAAACTAAAATAAAAAAAAAATATAAATATTTTTAATAAAAATTATACCAAACTTTTATAAAAGGCAAAGTATGGTCTCAAATGTACAATCAAAAGGAAAAGAAACAAAAAGCATGTATTGACTATTTACCAAAGGTAGACATACACACAAAACAAGTTTTAAATTTATTTTTTGACCAATGGTGATAATCGTTAACTTCGAGCTCATATATATATATTAGTTCTCATTTAGTGAGGAAGCTAGTTTATATTAATACTTGATGTTTTGCATGGGATTGTTACCAATTCAAAACGTGTTCTGATGATGGGAATCTAGAAAATTCCCAAAATAGATCTATCAACACATTCCTAAAAAGGTCAATTAATAAATTTGAAGACAAAAACTATATAGATTATTTGTTTGGACAATATTCTAATAAAGAAATATAGAGTATGACCTCGAACTTGAATAATTTTAATTGTCGTTGCACAATTGAAGGCCGAAAAAAAACATAATTTTTGTTTTTAATAAAAATTATATAAAACTTGTTTAAAAGACAAAGTATGGTCTCGTTTACTACTTCCCCTGTGCATTTTCTTTTTAAAAACAAATGTACAATCAAAAGGAAAAGAAACAAAAAAGTGTATTGAATATTTACCAAAGGTAGACATACACACAAAAAACAATTAGTTCTCATTTAGTGAGGAAACTTTTTTGTATGAATACTTGCTGTTCTGCATGGGATTGTTACCTCTTTCAAAACGTGTTCTGATGATGGGAACCTAGAAAATTCCCGAAATAGATCTTTCAACACATTCCTGAAAGGGTCAATTAATAAATTTGAAAACAAAAACTCTATAGGTTATTTGCTAGGACAATATCCTAATAAAGAAATATAGAGTATGGCCTCGAACATGAATAATTTTCATTTAAAATTGTAAAATATTCATTTAAACTTTAGTTCTAAGATTTAATTCTTAAGTGTTTTATAAAGTGCTCAATTATTTTAGTGTAGTGTTTTATTAATTTTAGACTTCAATAAAATTTTTAAAAAAATCATATGCAGCGGTTTATATTAAGCGGCTTGGTTCCAATGCATTTTTGAAGACATTCATAAAGAGTTTATTAATCCAATTAAACTTCATAGTATAAAAAAAAAATATGAAACTGTGTCAAAATTTCTATAAAATCTTCATTTTTTTTAGCATGATTTATTAGTTTTATAAATATTTTCATTAATTTTATTAACATTTCATAAATATTGACTTTAATGAAACCTGTTTCAAAGATTCAACGAAAAGATTCAATGGTTTAATGTTCACTCATTAAAAAGTAAATTTCAAAAACTACCCCAGTTTTCTTTTTTTTTCGGCTTATTGTTTCATAGAAATTTTATATAAATGTGGTACCAAATGAAAGAATTTCTGGAGATGCATTAACTGGTATACTAAGCGACTCAATAAAAAAAGTGATTTTGTTAATCCTCTGAAAATAAAGCTTGATATGTTTTATGATGAATCCCAAAATATTTTGTTCTAGCGTTGACCATCCGTGAGCAGGACCATTTTTAAAAAAGGTATATTTTCAGTTTTCCTAATTTTTTTGTATCAAAACTTTTCATTTTTCAATTATAATAACCTGGTGATATGCAAAAGATCTGTTTTCAAATCTAGGATGCTGTGAGATATATTTAAGTTTTCAAATATAGAATCGCGAAATGATTTTTTATAAATTTTATATTTGCTATTGTAATTGTAAATATCATATTTTGATAAATTTTTTAATTTGTAGTTTAGTTAACTAATTTAATTTGTTCTGTTAGTAACTATTTTTCTCATTTCATATATGTATTCAACTTAAAAATTAATATTTGAAAACTTAAATATATCTCACAGCATCCTAGATTTGAAAACAGATCTTCTGCTTATCACCAGATTATTATAATTGAAAAATTAAAAACTTTGATACCCATATTGCCTATATTAAAAAAAGATAAAATATATCGCGATTTTCGCGTTTTATGTGAATAATTACAACAAAAAAATAAATTAACATTATTTTAAAACAGATTCAATTTGAAAAGCAGAACATTATTTCCAAATACGTAGAATTTGTATGAAAACCCGAAACGAAAATATGTATTTAGTTAAATATTTCAATTTATAGGTCGCAAGTGGTCAAGTTTTATATACCATTGGATGCTGCTTCAAAACTTCTTTTCGATGACACCAAATTTTATTTATGTCGTCTTGGAGCAAAGTACAAAAAAATTCGAAAAACTGAAAAAAAGACCTTTTTTAAAAATGGTCCAGCTCACGGAGGGTCAACGCTAGAACCAAAATACTTTGGGAATCATCAGAAAACATATCAAGCTTTATTTTCAGAGGGGTAACAAAATCACTTTTTTCTCTTCCATATAAGTTGAGTCGCTCTACTAAACATATACCAGTTGATGCGTATTTTTGTTATTCAAAAAATGTGTTTTAAGTGATGTTAAAACTGGCGCTTTCTTAAAGAATTATAGTCAAATGTACTTGATGCGTATCTGGGCTTTTTCCGACATTCGTAATTGCTTGGCTTTTATACTACTTTTTTCCGAATAGCTTTTTTACCTAATTTTTTTATTTTTTTGAATATTATATATAAATGGGAACGCTAACACACTACATAGGTAGACTTGGTATCAACATTTAAGTTTTCTCGAGTACATCAAAACCGCCTCCAAAAACATCAGAATTTCATTAATTTCAGATATGTTTCCATTCAAAAATGTAATCAATTTGGCCCCACATTTTAACACTTATAAGTGAGATTGGGTCTTTAAAAAAATACGTGTCCCTTATTTATATTTTTTTATATCATATCCAAATTTTATTGAAAACGGAGCGAACCCATTGGGAGACTCCCTTGTGAGTCTGTTTTATGTGTGAACATAAAGTTTTTCACAAATATTTCTTTAACTATGTTAAAATGCTAAGACAGGTCCAAAATTATAGACTTTTGGGTTATTGTTACTTGAGTTTTAATACAAATTAAAACAAACCTCTACCAAAGGAAAAAGACTAAGACTACCAGCAAATAATACATGTAGTTTACTAGCATAGTGTACAACTTATACTATACATACGTTTTTCCTTTTCAGCAATAAAAAATATTTTTTTACAAATTTTGTTTGTATTAAGAGAATTTGTCAAAGTTTTATTTGTATAAGTATCTTTGGCATTGATTTGCACATTTTATTATTTGTTGTCGAGATTTCTGTATGTAGTACTAGTTTTGTAAGTATATAAAATAAGGTCAATATGATATTCATAACAAATATTGTTAAACCCATGTTTACTTTTTAGTGGTTCTTTTGATTTGTATTTTTTATATTTTCAATAGTATAAAAATAATAATTGACAGCAATTCATAAAATATTCAGCAAAATATGTGTATAAACTGTTTTAAGTAGTTTTTGTGACTTTTGTTAATAAATTATTGATTGTTTCTAGAAATATAATAGATAATAATGGTTGCTACATTTTCTACATTTGACATTAATTGACAGTTATGAAACAATAATAAAGTACCAAAAGTCTTTTATTTAATATATTTGTTTTATTGGCCAAAAAAATTCTGCAAACACTTATAATAAACCTTAATATCATGAAAAATTGTGGTAAAATATTTATTTCATTTTAATTTTTTTGCGAAATATGGCTGCCAAACTACTAACATACACTCAAAAAAAAAAGTTTGTAAAGTCAGCAAAAAATTTTGCTGAGTCAGCAAAATTTTAGTCAGGAGGATGCTAGCAAAAAAATTGCTAATGTCAGCAAAATCTTTTGCTGAAAATCAGCGAGCTGATTTTTAGCAACAAAATAAGTAGATTCAGCAAAAGTTTTGCTAACACTTAGTAGATTACAAATAAAAAAGCGTTGGTAAAAATTAATAAATTTTTTGCTGAATTTTAGTAGACTGAAAAAAACGCAAAAAAATTGTAAAAAAATTGTAATTTAGTTAATATATTTGCTGAAAATCATAAAACATATTTTTGTGATTCTTTTAAAAATAATTTTCAATAATTACGAAATATAAAAATTTTCATTTTCCCACATTGACAACATGAATTAATTTAATATCTGAAAATATATAGAAATAAATATATATAACATAACAAAAATTTTCTTTCAACTACTTACATCAATGGTTGTCTTAATGATGCTATCTTTTCAATGACGAAACTGCCGAAGATAATTCTAGAAACGAAACGAAAAAATAAACAAAAACAAACGAAACGAAAAAAAACAACCCTTTTTTTGCAATAAGAAAAAGGAACCATACAAATCTACCTAAGATGTGTGTCTTTGTCTTTCGCTTTACTCTGTCTACATGTCTGTATATGTTTTATTCATGGTTGATTTTTTTACTTGTCTTGTTAGAGTTGTACTCCTCTTCTCTACTACATCTTGACATGCCGCGACATCTGCTTATCAGCACAATTTTTTTTAGCAAAATTAATTAGTAAAACATTAGTCTATTAGTAAAGCATTAGTATAAAACAGTTAAGTGCTGAATAAGTATAACAAAAATTTTAGCTGAAAACACGATTTTAGCAAAAATATTTGCTAAAAAATAGTATACCTGATTTACAAGACGTTTTACTAACTTTTCTACTAACTTATTTTTATGAGTGTACATTATGAAACATAGTGAAGTCGACCATTTAAAATATTTTGTTTTAATTTTGGTGTCTTATCTTAAATTTGAACTTTTTTTATTTCTGAATTTAAACATAATATAATATTAAAGATTTAACAAAATTTCATTTGAATTTTGTGTTTCAATTGTGCAAGAAGAAAAAATGAACGCTAATAATTTGGGAAAATTGTTTTATACACTCAGAGAACTTCTACTTTAAAAATATGTAGTTGTTTGGGTTGTAATACAGTTTCTTTATTTTTAATGTAAATGTAAGTCATTTGTAGAACAAATAAAATTTTTAACTAACCTTGTAGTTCATTAAAAAAAAAACAACTCACATCAAATTACATTCATTTTTTACAGTTGTTTTTTGTTATTTAAAAAAATAAAAATAAATAAATGTTTGTTTATTTTCTACTACCATGTGGTTCATTTTTACTACAATTGTTAGTCATTTTTTGAACATTAAAAAACAAATGACAATGTTCGTTGATTTTAATGAAATGTAAGTCGTCCTTTCTTTAAATGAAATTTCATTCGTTTTTGACTACAATTGCTGTCGTCTTTACCAACATAATTTCCTAAGTGTATAAACATTGAGTATAAAAATGGAAAATGCTTCCTCTTCAAGCCTGTTTTGTGGTAATAACTTTTAAATGGTAATCTTTAATAGTCCGCTGGAATATTAGGAAACAGTTACAAAAGGGCGCCATAATTATAGGTACTGAAATTAATTTAAAAAATGTCTTAAAGTTAACCCGCAATATCAGCAACTCACCATCACCATATTGTTCTAAAAACTACATACAAAAAATCGTTGCCATTAAATAAATAAAAAATATGTATAATGAAGCGTATTAAATTTTATCGAGGGGGTGTCTAAGTATCTTAAGACATTCGTAATTGTTTGGCTTTTATGCGACTTTTTGCGAAGGACTTTTTAACCCATATTTTAAATGTTTTAAATAAATGGTTACCCTTTCACACTACTTAGGCAATATTGGCATTACAATTTTTGTTTTCTCGAGTACATCAACGTTACAACATAATAAGAAAACAATGAACTTGAATATGGTGTGTTTAAATATTAGTATAGATGCCGGATTCCAAATTCGTTCCCGGTAATGTTAACATTAGCAGTTGGACTGACAACGCTGCAAAAAAAAAGTTTTATGTTTTAAAACTGTTGGCTAAACTTGTAAGAAAAGACGAAAATAACTCATATCGTTCGGGTAGTTAGAAGAAACTAAGAATCACAGAACAAAAAGAGTATTTATTTAGAACATCGCCGACAACAAATATAAATGTACACGGACAACTTCTATTCAATTTGTGAAATGTATTTCTCTAAAAAACACCTAAATAAAATTGCAAACGTCCATAATTCGAAAAATAAAAGAGCTAGAGCCATTTAAACATGTTTTTTTTTTTTTGAAATGATCTCATATTAAGCTTATTTTCTTACTGACGGCTTTCTTTTAAAGAAAGTACATTAATTTTACAAAGAAGACAAGAATGGAGCAAAATTAATGATTAATAGGTTTTTTTGTAAAGTTCTGCCTATTATGGAGGCTCTAACCTTTCTAAAACTTGGGGTTCTGATGAGATATTTAGCCAGATCGAAATACTAGTATCAACCTAGCTAATATGTTTGATTTGCTTTATTTTTGTACATATACGGAGGTTGGAAGCTCGTTACAAATTAAAAATAACATAAAAATAATCTCGATGTATATAAAAACAAAAAACTAACAAAACTGTTTAAATGTTATTTATTTTTCCATCGATCTAATATAAAGCCTTTTTTTAACCATATTCTAGAAAATTATCCTATTTTGAAAAAATAAACATTGTATTGGAAAATAAGCATGTTTTGAAAAAAAATTCTTGTTTTTTAACTACCATTTTTTGAAAAATAAGTATTTTTTTAACAATAAAAATTTTTTGAAAACAAGCATTTTTTTTTTTTTAATTTACTTTTGTAAAAAAATTGTATATTTGTTTTACAGGTAAGAATTTTTTGGAAATACAGTAGAACTCGGTTATTACTAACACCGGTTATAAGGAACGATTTTTCGGGTCACAACGCATTTAAAAACATATTTCATACAAAACAATACGGATATAACGAACTTCGTTTATAGCGAACTTTTTATATAACGAACTAATTTTTTGGACCCTTTTACGAATTTTCATAAAAATGTTAACGCTTATAACGAACACATTAAAAAAATCGAGATTTTTAAATTAAAATGCGCTGCAACTTTTAAAAACTTCATTGTTTTACTTGGAACTTCACCGAAAAGAATTAAAATTTGTATGCTATTCATAATACACTTGTCATACTCTTGTTAAGTTTATGTTAACAAGATTCTAAACTGTTGTTAAGAGCTTAAAAAACAGCTGTTTTCTGTCAAAGTGACTGTGAATTATAAAAAATAAATATATATTTTTGTGCCCAAAAAATATTTTTTAATATCTAAATTATTTGAATGATTAATAATTTAGAATCATTGGACTTTTTATTAAATAGAGCCCGTAATCGTGCGAATAAATTTTATAAAAAGAAAAAAACCCATTTTTTGTTTATACTGACAGTGAATTTCGTAAAAAAATTAATTGATTTGGTCAAGAATGACCTGAAAGGAAAAATTACGGTGGACAGATTCCACCATATCTTCAAGTTCTATAAGCGTCAAGGTGTTGGGGCCGCAGCAACGAACAAGAAGATTGTGGTGAATTTCATGGATTTAGTCAATCTTCAATGAGACGAATTTGTGAAAAGGTAGCCAGGGCGTTTGCTAACATAGTGTCCACACTAGATATTAACTTTAATATTTTTCTGTCAGCAAACTTTAAATTCAATTTCAGAGATAATTATAATTATCTTACGTATGGACCACACATTACTGTTACTGTTAGTATCACATCTGACATCAAAATAGTGTTGTTATGATAAATCTCTAAACAACAATATCATGATATGAGCTGTCAAAATACACACACACATACATAAAACATTGTAAACAAAAATAAATAAATAAAATTTAAACGCCTAAAACTAAAAAAATACAAAAAGAAAAAGTGTATTAAAAATTGTTTAACTGTTATAAATTTATTTAAAGTTATTTTTTAATCGCATAGTTGAAAATTGAATGAATAAAGGGACGTCTTTACTCAATGTGAGACAGATAATTATGAGAAGACATGATATAAATATGAATGCGTGTTCTCCACCCTAAACATTAATATGAACATACACACAGAAAAAAATGTAGCTATTTGCCAACTGAAATTCGGTTACTGCGACTCAAATTCTGTTATTAAGAACTTCAGACAGTTGGCACAACTTTATATTAGTTTTCACAACAAAGTTCGGTTAATTCAACAGAATTTTAGTTACAACACACAACATTTTCAGAAATCGAATGTAAATATCGTTGTACTTACTGAAAGTTGTTACCATTACTATACACTTTTCAGTTCGTTTGGCACTTTATTTCTCTGCGTGTAGATAATTTAATTCCGTTATTCTGTTGGCGTTCTCGCACATATTATATTAAAGTTAATATCTAATGTGGACTCTATGTAAAAAAGCCAGGACATATTTTATAATGCCAACTGCAGCTGTCATAACTAGTCTGTTTAACAAATTCTGTAAATATATGTTAAAATAACATATGTAAATGTCAAATAATGATGAAAAACAAATATCTTATATTACCATTTCATCTTGTTCCCAGTTAACTGATCTTTTTATAACTTCTTATGAGATTTTTCCGCTTTTACCAGTTTTAAGATGTTTTTTTTTTTTAATTATTTTAAGCACAATTTTATTTTTTTTTTTTTTGGAAAAACACAATTGCAAACGTTAAAAATCAGAGTTGCTTTGCCAAAAAAGGGGTCACATATAGAATTACACTGTGGCATCATAGAAATTTAGAGTAGATTTTTTAAATTTAAGTTGACAGATTAAAATGTATTATGAATAAACTCTATGCTAACAATCTTCTAAGCAAAAAATGCATTATAATAAGCAGCTCGCTGGTTACGATGTATAAGTAACTGCTAACTTTAACTTATGAATATGGGTGTAGGCAGGGACGTGCGGTGAAGTTTTCAACTGGGTGTTCTCGATTTCTATTATTTGTTTTATATACATTGAGAAAACTATCTTCATGATATCAATGAATTTTTGTATAAAGGGCAATTCACAAGCTATCAATCTCTGTCCACACATATCTACTATTTTCCCATATTGGTGAAACAAATTTTCAAATTATGTATTGTCTTTTTAAAATGACATTTTGTATCATTAATACTGGGAAATAGTAGATATGGGTGGGCAGGGGTGGACATCGTTTGAATCAAACTTAAAAGCAATAATGTTTTCATAAATTATTTTGAAAAATATGTTTTTGTTTGTTAAAAGTTTTATTCAGTCAATGATGAAGTTTCATCGAAAAACTAGTTATGAATTAGTTATATTAATTTTAGACATCGTAAAACGCCAAATATATACCCATTCCAAGCTTTTAATGTTTGCTTTTACTGTTTTACGTTTATATGAAAATTTTTCAAGATTTTACGTTCAGCAGTAGGAATCACTTAGTTTAAAAAGGAAACTTTGATAATAAAAAATATGTTTCCATTTATTTGTAACATAAAAGAAACCAAAATTTGTCATTTATAAGTCAGACCCAAAAATCGTGTCGACCGGTGTAATTTATCCAATTTGAGCCCCAGTTAAGTTAACCTTTTTAAAAATATTCCGTCAAATTAATTTCTCTTTTCTTAAAGAAAATAATATTGGACGTTTAAAATATTCCATCAAATTATTTTTCCCTTTTCTTAAAGAAAAGATAATTTCTTCATTAACCAAAAAAATCAATCGAGTTATTCGGCCAAATAGAAAAATTGACTAATTTCAGATACCTAATAATTGTGAAAGCACCGCATTACAACCTGCAAAGTCCCTAAATTTTACAAAAAATTTTGTTTAGAAAAATATTAAAATTGTATACAACATTTTTTGTATTCACGCAGGCAATTTGTAAGTAAAATTAATATTTTTGGGCATTTATGATCATTTGTTTTGAATTTGTGAATAAAAATGCATATATTTTTATTAACTTCCCTACAAAAAGGGAATTTTCCCTACAATTGGCATCACTAGGTATAGATAGCAACAATGTTGTGTATCTAATACTTTTAATAGTGGTTAAATACAAAAATTTAACAATTTTAGCGTATATTTTCTTTTCAACTTTGCTGCTAAACAATTTATTTTGCTCAGCAAATTGGTTCAATGTATGTTATTGAACAGCTTGCATATATTTTTTGTTGAATTAATAGCAACAATGTTGATGTACGACACTTAATATTGAACACTTTAGCATGCATTTATCAAGAAACTGGCTTGGTAAACATTTCATGTTTTTAAGACAGAATCTTCTATTGAAGGTTTGTGGTTGTATTTGTTAATTTTGTACTACAGGGATTATGTTAACAATTTTGATGAAACAACTCTATATAGATTAAAACAATGAATAAGTGGTGAATGATATGTGCTGAAATATATTTGAACTTTAGGAAAAAATTATAAAATAGACCTGTGCGACCCGGTATGCTAGATGGTAGCATGCTGGCTTATCAGTGCGGGGGTCGTGGGTTCGATTCCCACCAGAGGCACTGGTCTGTTTTCGCTACAACGCACAGTGGAAGATTTTCACAGTTTAGGGCGTTGAAACTCCGTATTTCTTTAATTAATGGAGGTAGATGTTTGAATTTTGGTTCAGGATGGTTATATGATAAGGCGCAAATTTTCTGAAAAAATGGGCGAAATCGTGCCACTGCCACGCCCACCCCCCATATATATAAAAAAAATATTACTTCTTTTGTTGTACAATATCGAAAAATTGCATAATAACCTTTTTTAAATTAAAAATAAAATTTAAAAAAAAATAATCGTCCTCTTACTTTAACCCTAAAATGCTCCTTGTATCTTTAAGGATACAACCACGCAAAAATACACACGAATTATTTTAGTGAATATATAATGAAAAATACAAATGTTATTGTTTCTTTTAGTTTTAAATTTTGAGATGTAATTAATTTTATTAAAAAAAAATAATAGTTTACAGTAACAAAAATTATAATTAATAGAAATTCACATTAATAAAAATAAAGTTTAACTATATAATATTAAGATGAAATAATACAAGTATATAAAGTAATTATATAAATAAATTTATTCCAATTCCGTGTCGTCATTGTTAATTTTTGGATCTTCTAGTAGAGCTAATACTTCCTTTGATAACACTTCTCTTTTAGTTTTAGGCTGCATTCGGAAACTACATATTAAAGGATCTGATGAAATAAGTAGTCGATGTAACAAATCAGTATTTGTGTGCACTCTTGATGTTTTTCTTGTAAAATCTTATTTAAAAGCTCTTTTGCTTTTTTTTTGCTTCACTCTTTCGGAACAATCTTGAAAATCTTTTTCTGGTCTACCACCTTTATTCTTTGAAGATGAAACAGTTACATCACAAATAAATTTTGACAAATTAATTGTACTCGCCAACCAATCACTGTTCTTATTTGAAAATACCAGTTTATTTCTACATGACTTGAGCCATTTTAAGTTAAAATCTCGACAAATTCGATTAACAAACAAGTTTAATTCTTTTAAATTAATAGATTTGTTCGATCCAGTACTTATATTTCCTAAAATAAAATTTAAAACTTTCTCACATTTTTTATTTTTTTCTGTTAGTACCCAAACATTGAAAATTTGTTGACGCGAAATTTGAATACTCATTATGAAAAAATCAAATATAAAATATTTGTCGCAATTTATAGCACAATTTTTTTTTAGATTATTTAAACAGAGTGATTAGTGGTTGCAACACATATAGTGGGATCACTCGCACTGATCGGCATTAGCACTTTTTTGTCCAATGAAAATTATTTTTTTTTTCAAATTTTGTTTCAAAAGATGGTCTTTAGAAATCACGTTTTAATATTACGTCAGAGTTTTTTTTTACTTAATTTAATAAAATATTTAGTTAGTACATAACTAATTTCATTAAACAAAAAAAGATTGAATGAAATATTCAAAAAAACAAAAAAGTTAAAAATACTTAAACTTAGAATACTATAACACAACATTAGGCAACTTTTTTACGGACAGAAACTAGTGCAACATTTGATGTGCCGTTATGTACTTCCTGTTTGCATTTATTTTGTTTAAGTTGCATTTATGTGTTATTGGAAGTGTTTTTTTATCATTCCGATTCAAAAATTTATTAAAGAAACAAACTTTTTTTTGAGGTTTCGACGTCGTAAATTAACAAAATCTCGCACTGTGCAATGCGCCGAAAGCCATAGTAGCTAGTGCTCGGTTAGGGTAATATTATATTATTTGTAATTATATGATTATTAATTAATAAAAAAAAAAAAAAAAAAAAAAAATAGACCTATTATGCAAATAGTTTAGGGTGTTCAGAGAACACCTCCGCACCTTATACGGAACGTCACTGGGTGTAGCTGTATTAAAAAAAAATCCTATCATTTTATTAATTTTTGCATAATGTTTACCACGCTTATAGCGAACTTCACTTATAACGAACTAAATTGTCAGGTAGCTACGAGTTTGTTTTAACCGTGCTCCACTGTATAAGCATTTTTTTGAAAAATTCATTTATGAAAAATAAGCATTTAAAAATATACTAATTTTTTTTTTGGAAAAATAAGAGTTTTTAAAAAATAAAGATTTTTTTTAAAAATATAATTTAAAATTTTTTAATAAGCCCGATTAAAAAAATGATATGGAGCTTTTATAATAAACAAAAAACATTAACTTAACTTAATGCATTAAACTTTAAGTTAAAAGTTGTTTTACATTTTTTGAAAAACAAAATATTTTATTTAAATTGCATTGCTTTTCGTTATGTTTTTCTCTCATTATCCAATACATACACATTGTAATATTCTATTTTAAATAAATATTTAAATAAAAAAGGATTTTAGAATTTGTTTTCGGTGCAAAAGGTGTTTGCTACCAATTTTTTTACAGAAAAGATATTTATTATCAGTATTGCAGGACACCATAATGTTGTGCCCTGTAGTTTTTTTTGCAACAAATTGTTATATCACTAACCGATGGACCAGGTCGTGAGACACTATTATTTGAAAAAATTCTACACAACAGTAATATTACAAATAAAGCTGTAGTTGTACTGATTTATACTCGTATTTTATAAATTTAAAATATGTATTCAAGCTGACAACACAAATTTAAAACAAATAACTGGAATAAATTTTGCTAAAGTAACAAATATTTCTGTTAAGCCAACAGACAAATTATTTTAAATGTGCTTATTACCAATACCTAACTTAAATCTAAAAAGATATTAAGTGAAATCAATTTTATATAACAATAAAAAGTACAATAATTACAAAGTACTTCTATTGAATTACAATCATATTAATTATTTTAATAGCGCATAAATAGTTTTATCTATTTATGGCAATTCAATATGCCTTCAATATGTTGTACAATTAAAATTAGTTTCCGTTTATGATAATTTATAGTTTATGGCAATTTTAAAAATAATTACAAAGCTTTTGGACAATTAAAATACACACATTAATTTTTCGTATATATTTTTTAAAAGTATACATTTTAAATGCTAAATTTAAATAAAATATTTGGAATGTACACGCAACCCTTATTTGAGTTGACACACATACATGAAAAGGATATAAACAGCTGTTGAAACGGAAATAATGGGCAATAAAGAATCACTATTAGTGGATATCCCAGCAAATCTTTCTACTACACGTTAATAAGTATGGTAATAAGAAATTAAGGTAGGTAACTGGTTACTTTTCCATTACGAACCCTATTACCATTTACCCATTGAGGTAATAATTTACAAAACTCATAATACTTTAAGATTGACAGTAATAATTTTATTTTTTTTGTTAAATATTTATTTTTCATATTGAGTATTAAATTAAAATTTAAAAGCTTTTAGTATACAATGTTATTATTGAAATTATTTATAAGTTTTGAATGGAAAAATTAACTTTTTGTAATAGAAAACCCTAAAATTTAAAAAAAAGCATTAGGGTGTACAATAAATGATGAAAGTTGGATTGTGCGATCTCTAAAATCTTGTCCTAATCCTTGATTTCTAAAAACTCGATATGCCAAGTTTCAGTTAAGAACATTAACGTATAGTGGTCGCAGAAAATGTTAAATTTAAAGAATTAATAATTTGTCTCTAGAAGGCTTTCATACAGGTTTAGCATTATGTTTAAATTGCATTATTTCTTAACTTACGAAGTACATTTACAAAATGTTCCAATCTAAATTTACGAGCAGAAAGGAAATATGTAATCAAAATTAAAAAAAAAACATAATTCCCTTTGAGTTATTTGCGAGTTTCTATCTAAAAACAAATATTTTTGTTGAAACTATAAAATTTTCTGAAAAGTTGTAAGTAAAAATTCAGCGAATTAACGTCTTATATAAATAAGTAGCTCAAATTTGAGCTAAATTTTAATGGAGGTTAGGAAACTGCAATGTAAAAAAATATTGTGTATATAAAACTAAATTTTTTAAAGATTCCAAAAAATACATTTTTTTGGGGATATTACCTGAAAACGATGTATTTCAACTCCCCAGTGTAGAAACGGTAATGGCATGTCATTACTTTGCTCATTACCAATAATAACACAAGCTTCCTCTATGCATTACTTTAACACACAGAATATGGACTCACTAATAAGTAGTATATTTGAATACAAAAAATTATGCGTTACACATAAGTACTTATTTTTATCATTATTTTAAATATTAAGCAGTGATTTAAAAAATTTTTGAAAATCTATTTTTAGACTCATTATTTTTTTACTAACAGTAGGTACATATATATATATATATATATATATATATATATATATATAAATGAAATTTTGTGCAAGCAAGTCATTAATGTTTAATCTATCGAGTTAAACGTGTCGAGATAGCTCAGATGGTAGAGCGGTTGACTGACAACCTGGAGGTCCGGATTCGAAACCCATGTGGGCAGATTTTATAAAAAAAAAAATTGTTCAATAACAAAATATTTTTAATTAAAAGTTCTATTTATTCGACTTTTCAGTTCTAACTAAGTAATAAAAATGTTCCAGCTCCGGGCCAATTTCTCTATTAAATTTTTTTTTTTTTTTTAAATTTTATTTATTTATACACTTAGAATACTACGTAGGTAAAGACCACTGCAATTGTAGTTGAAAACAAATGAAATTTCACTTAAAGAAAGGACGACTTACATTACAGTGAATTCAACTAACATTGTGTGTCATTTGTTTTTTAATGTTCAAAAAAATGACTAACAATTGTAGTAAAAATGAACCACATGGTAGTAGAAAATAAACAAACATTTTTATTTTTTTTTTTTTTTTAAATAACAAAAAACAACTGTAAAATCGTAAAACAGTCATTTGATGTGGGTTGTTTTTTTAAATGAACTACAAGGTTAGTAAAAAATTTAATTTGTTCTACAAATGACTGACATTTACATTAAAAATAAAGAAATTGTATTACAACCCAAACAACTACATATTTTAAAAGCAGAAGTTCAATGAGTGTATAGATAAATTATTTTTGTCCATACTGGTAATCATAAAGGTTACCACATTTTTGTGATATGTCATTATTATGCATGGCACGCCCATATAAAAGTAATAAGATGTGTAATGACAATTGTAAGCACTTACCATTACCAAATATGAACATATATAACCACTTATATCTACACTGGGTTATTATCATTTTACAACCTACTTGCCAATGACTTTTATCATATATGATTTTGTTTTATTTTTAGAAAAGATAACAGATATCCTTGCAGTTGAACTTAAATTTTGACTTTTTTTGGTTTTACGTTAATAAATATTAAAATTTATTTGTTAACAAACATTTTGTCTCACATAAAAGGACATTCCCCAGAAATACATTAAAACCTTTCACTACCGACTTTTGTTTGTTGATGTATTTCTATTTGGAATACAGATTCTTGTTTGGGGTAACTAAGTTAGAAAGAAAAAGGTTAACATGTATGCCCACTTGTACCAGCCAAAAAGTTGTTTTTTTTTGGAACTTCTCAGCCCATTTTTACAACTAAAACATTCGATAATCGAAAATGTTTTGTTTATTTTGTTCTGGTCATTAGATGAAGCTACGTGCAAAATTTTGAGTTTCTAGCTTTGCTAGTTTAGGAGATACACCAAATGTCCATTTTTTGTGAGATAAAGGCTGATTTAAAAATATGGGACTTTTTTAATAAAATATTTCCCCGATTAACTGATTATGCACAGAATGATTTTTTTCAATGCCCAATATCCAAGTGAACATATTAAAACAAAAATATGAAGTCGTATTGCATTATCAAATTTTTTTAAACATGTGCACACTGTAGTGTACAAGAATAGTCAAAAAGTTAATGCAAAAATAAATTTTCACAGCGATAAATATATGAAAACTAAAGAAACTAGATCACTTGCTTGTATGAAAATTCGTCGACTCCAACTTAAATTTGGATAACATATTCGTAATGGGTCGCGATCTTAAAAATTATTATTATAATTTTTTGTCATGTTTTTTTAAATGAAATAAAATAATAGAATAAGTAAAACTTTGAAACTCCAATTTAGACCGGCGACCTCAGAACAAAATTTATTTTGAGATTTTTTTAGCAGATCACATTTATTTTTATAATGGCACATTTCAAGGATTGTGGAGCTTGCAAATTCAAACTTTCGTATTATTACTTTAAAGAACATGTCTTTTAGGGTTATAACTTTCTACATTTTTTTGCAAATATCAAAAAGAACATGGTGTAGCCGTGTAGGTCTTCGAAAAATATTAGTAACCACGATCTTATTTTGTCGCGGTCGTTAAAAAGTTCCGGCTCAAAATGTAGTGAAGTTTTGATTAAAATTTATTAAAAAATTTAACTTTTTACTTAAAATTATATAGTTTTTTGTTATTTACTTACATAGTGCAACACGAAAAAAAATAACCATATACGGACACCACTACGTGATAAAAGACTAATAAAAAAAGACCCGTGTCTCCCAATTTTTCCCAAAGTCATGCACTTTTTTTTTATGGGCCGCCAAAGATTTGGGGCCTCGGTATCATTTTCGCAAAAAAGTGATCATTTTCTCAGGCTCATATCTTGCAAACCGTTCAGAATTTCGATTTACTCTCTGAGGCATAAAGAACAAAAATTGCGAACATATAAAATCAAAAAAACTTCACCTTCCAGATCAAAATCGCAAAAAACTTAAAAAAATTGTTGTTTAGCTTTTTTCTCGTGTTCAGGTCCATAGGTAGCAAACCGTTCAAAATTCAAGGAAACAATCAACAACAAAAATTTACCTAAGATCTCAATAAACAAATTTCTAGAACATATAAAGTTCCTGGGAATTATTCTTAACACCGTTTTTTAATTTCATTTGTTTTTTATTTACTTCAACATTGAGATACTATGCTATCGATTACAAAAATATTAAAAAAAAAGTATTCGTATTATGTTTATAATGTTGATGGTCCTGGACTTGCAAATCGCGCTCTCTTAAGTTGTGGATCCAAATCGTCGTCCGAATCGTCCGAATCTGACTCTGATTCAGAACTTATGGTGTCCACAGGCACGTTGCTTCCAGACTGCCCTCCATCATCAGCTCTTTCTTCTTCAAATACTTCATTAACACCATACAGGGTGATCTTGTGACTCCACCAACATACCTGAAATGAATTAGAAAATAAATCAAAAAAGTAATGCAAAACAATGCATCAATAAAATTAATATTACCTCTGCAAGCAATGCGTCGAGGTTTTTGCCTTTGTACCGTTTTTCCATGGGCATTGTGGTTTGGTGAAACCGTTCTCCTTGCTCATCGGATTCGGTATGGAGTTGTTTGATAAAATCGTCAAAATGAAAATGAAGAAAATGCAGCTTTAATGTCATCGATGCGCCGATTATCTCAAAATAATGCAGCATTTCTTTCACCCATTCTCTTGCTTCCGGTTCCGCGTCTCGTTCCACTCCCAAGACTCTGGTGCATACACGCTGAAGGTAAATCCATGCCATTGAATGATTTTCATCAAGCGATGAATCAAAGTTGCTCTTGAATAGCTTTCTAATGTCAGGGCCATTAAGTACGCCTGTTAAATGAAAACAAAAAATAAAGACAGAAAAGAAAACATTAACATAGTGTAAATAGTACAATTAGGTGAACAAAAATTCGTTTTAAATTTACTGCAATACCTTTTTTAATTTTGTCATCGCTACGCTTTGTGAAAACGCTTTTCAAATAGTCGAATGCGTTTGGACAATTTACAACGGCCACTTCAATGAATTGTTTAACAATTCCCAATTTTATGTGGAGCGGTGGCAGCAAGATGTCTTGAGTAAATCACAGCAAATCTTCCATTTATTTTCGTAATATTTGATTTTTTCCATTATATCTTTCAATGTTTCATAGCTTTCTTTCATGTTGATACCCATTGCTAGCGGAATGAAAGGTTTTCGGTTCGACACATGCAACAACACTGCTTTCAAGCTTGAAACAGAACCATCAATAAATAATCTCCACTCACTAGCGATGTAGTTCATTCCCATTTTTACCACCAAAGCTTTTATATCGTTGCAGTAAGCGAACGAATTGTCATCATTTAGAGTGTAGAGCCTCTGAAATTCAGCTTGTCGTTTGCGGTACGCCGTAGAGTTAACATTAGCATGTGTGAGTTTTCTTTGCTGTAAAAAAGCTGTCAAAAATATTGCAAGTCGCTGCGATAATCCCAATATGGCCACAATGAAATCCATTTCTATTTGTGTTATTAGTTGTGGTCCATCTCTTCCCTGTTGGGGCTCACAATCGGTATCAAATGGATCTTCATAAGTAACACCACTTGCTCTACTCATTGCTGTAAATTATGTAGTACGATCTGGAGTTGGCGGCCTTGGTGATACAAAATTTTCAGGTGCAAGCACTGGTAGTGTGGCATAGCAACTGGTTGCATCATGATCACCTGGGCGATTAATCCAGTTTACCGGCTTACAATACTTCATAGTACCTCTGCCTCCACTCAACCATGCCATGAGATTGTTATAACATTGGCGACACACTGTATTAGGTGTGTAATTTTCACCGGTCAAGTCCACTTCGTCGAAAAACAATGTATATGCTCTTTTGAATTCACTAGTTAAAAGATTCTTTTCCTTTTGAAATCTGGTAGATGTTTTTTTTTCTGGTTTGATGACCGAAAACGTAGCAAAATAAATCAATTTTTTCACACTGCATACTGAAACTGTCAGTTGCCACTGTTGTGTACGAATTATGTTGTAGCATTTTATATAACTTTCACCGCGTCACTTTTGCGGCTACCTAAGCGCTACCTAAACGGTGTTAAGAATTATTCCCATGAAGTTTATATGTTGTAGAAATTTGTTTATTGAGATCTTAGGTAAATTTTTGTAGTTGATTGTTTCTTTGAATTTTGAACGGTTTGCTTCCTATGCACCTGAACAGGAGAAAAAAGGTAAACAAAATGAAATTAAAAAATTTTCGGCAAATTTTTCACTTTTGCGCGCTACCTAAACAGTGTTAAGAATAATCTATAGGAAGTTTATATGTTCTAGAAATTTGTTTATTGAGATCTTAGGTAAATTTTTGTAGTTGATTGTTTCCTTGAATTTTGAACGGTTTGCTACCTGTGGACCTGAACACGGGAAAAAAGGTAAAAAAATCGAATTTTTTTAAGTTTTTTGCGATTTTGATCTGGAAGGTGAATTTTTTTTGATTTTATATGTTCGCAATTTTTGTTCTTTATGACAAGAGCTACAACTTTACCTCAAAAAGTAAATCGAAATTCTATACGGTTTGCAAGATATGAGCCCGAGAAAATGATCACTTTTTTGCGAAAATGATACCGAGGCCCCAAATCTTTGGCGGCCCATAAAAAAAAGTGCATGACTTTGGGAAAAATTGGGAGACACGGGTCTTTTTTTTTAGTCTTTTATCACGTAGTGGTGTCCGTATATGGTTATTTTGCCATGACTTAAAAAATTACACACAGTGTTATTTATACTATCGTCAATAAAAAATATATGTTCAGCCATTAAAAGTTATTTATTCAATTTAAAATAAAGATTTAAATATTTATTTTTTTTTATTTCGGTGCGAAAGTTTTTTTTAAAAAGAAAATATATTTATGATCAGTAAAATATTGTTCACAAGGTGGTGCCCTGTAATATTTTCGCAACAAAAAAGTTATAAGCCTAAGGTATATATTTGCTTAGGTAACATGTTACCCCTCTCTTACAGATAAATATTTTGTCTATTTTTGATTAAATTTATTAAATTTATTTTGTTTTCCCGTGTAAAAAATAAATGCTCTGGCCAAATTTGATTTACCAGATTTAAACAGATCTCACAGCATACAGGATCAGATCTAATTAGATTTCAAAAAATGGGGACAAATTTGAGATCAAATTAGATTTGGGCAGATCCAACTAAATCTGCGCAGAACCGATGTTTTATATTTGGAGAGGTTCAATAAAAATTATCTAGTCAAATGAGTAAACCGATTATTTGAATTTGAATAATACATTTATTCAAAAACTTGGGGCAAATAAATTTGTAACAAATGCTCATTTTTAAATGTCTCACTTCTGGTTAGGGTTGCCAAGTTGATTTTAAAATGTTGGGTAGCCATTTGTTAAAGTGTTTATAATCCGCCAAGCTACCGTCGCACAGTACTTTCTCCAATGAACAAAAATAAAAAAATGTGTCTAAATTTTTAATGTAATTTATAAGCAGAAAATGCAAATTACTAAAAAAATTGCCAAAATTCATTTCTTAAGATAAGTATTTGAGTTTTTCGTTTTTTATATTTGAATATACTCCCAGGAAAAAATTACACATTCCAAAAAGAAGGTGATGGCCACACTTGCTTACATATCTCATTGCCAAATTTAGTAACTGCAATACCAAACTCATTCCTACGATAGAGTCAAAAAAGCAAGTAGTATTGTAATCAATTCTTTAAATTTAAACCAGAAAGCATGAAATCAATAACAAAGTAATTATTTACTTAAAAGAAAATAACAATGTTATTAGCTTATATGTTTAACTTTTTGTAATCAAGATTAATCATATACTTTTTTTGAATAAAAGGACGTCATTGGAAGTAGTTCCTCATTTTGAAAAAAGAAGTTATACGATTTTAAAGAATTTATCTTATATATTTTTTCAAACAAATTTTTATTTGCAAGAAAATAATACTAAAAACAGAAATTGCATGTTTTCTCAATTTTGTTAAACTGTGGTTAGGTATAAATTAGGGAAGCGCACGTAAGCAGAAAATTGTGAGTGGAAGTTGAAATTACTGACGTTATCGTGAGTGAGTGTAAAAAAAATTTTAAGGGTGATTGTGCGTGAGTCATATTTTTGTTTTTAATTTTGAATCGTTCTTTTTTTGAAAAAATTATATTTTCGTGGTTTATAGCTCCAAATTTATGACAAACCCATGTTATAATAACACTTCGATGTTTCACTTTTTAGGATTTTATTTCCGTATGAGATTTGATCGTTATACTTGAGTGACTTAGGAGAATCACGTGTGAGTAAAAGTTGAATTTGCTTCTTATTTTTTCTAGGGAACTATTTATTTATTTTTTTTGTGTAAGTACTTCGTGGTTTTACAATGGAACTATTTCTTTATTAAAAAATGTATGTAGTTCTTAAAAATATAAAGTAAATGGTTCTTCGGTAAAAAAAAATAATCAATTCTAAAGAATCAATTATTTTAGTCTCACGCCCTGTTAAAAGAATCGAGTAGGTAATCTAGTAAGGAATGCGTTCTGCCCAAAATGCTTGATTACAAACCCGCTTACCTTTTTGGAAATTTTTTGCTGGGCTCTTAATAAAAAAAATATTTATTTTGAAAAAAACTCTGTAGTGCATTTAAAATCTTGCTTTACTTTAATGGAATTAAAAAAAAAATATGTTAATTGATTTTTAAATTTTTTAATTTTTTTATAGTCTGTATATTTGTTTATTAGGAGAACTAAAAAAAAATAACAACCTATTTTTCACTAAAACTAAAGTAATATTTTTGTAATCTCTTATATAACTAACGAAAATGTATGTAAGTTCCGTAGTTTTTTTTATCAGAATGGTATGATTTTTTCATCAAAGTTCAGAGTTATCTATGTTTTTAGACAACAAATGAAGCTTTTGCGGAAACTAATTATATTTTTTATCACTCAATTTTAAAATATATTATACCTTTTTTTTTGGATAAAATTATGAAAAATTTCAAAGTTTAATATAATATTTAAAAAAAGTATGTTAACCGATTTTCGTATTTTTATTTTTTTTTGTAAAGAATTATGTTTCACTACATAATATTAAATATATTTTTGTCGGAAGTCTCTTTTTCAACGTCTCACTTCAGTCATATGTTTGTAATCTCTTTTTTGTGACTAACGAAAATATCTGCAGCTTTCGTTTGTTTTATCAAAATGGTCTAATATTTTCATCAAAGTGTTTAGAAAAAAAAATGAATCTTATCAAACAATTTACAATAATTGGTCCCTGAAGAGTCACACAATGTGGAGACGAAATATTGGAAATAAATAATTAAAATTTATAAATCATTGAATAAAAGAAAATCACAGAAAACTTAACAATTTTAAGAATTTTTCATTAGAACTTGCAAGAATTATAAATAAAATTGTGATAAACTATTATTGATTAAAGTTTAAGTAAAATTGTAAATAACGCGAAAATGTTATGAAATGTTGAATATTCGAACTATCGCTTAAAAATTTAATTTGATATTTCTTTAACTGCAAATTGACATTTGCAATATCAATTGCAATCATTTTCGGCATTACAAATATTTATAGTTTTAATATGGCCACACACTTAGTTATATTAAATTGCACCCGAAAAATGGAGATTAAATTGTATCACTTTAGATCTAATTGTATCAATCGATTTATTTAGATGCAATTAGAAGCTATTTCGTACAGTTTTGTATGAAGTTTGTGCTCCTCCAATTTAATCAAATGATACGTCACACAATAGGAGTATATCTAATTTAATATAATAAGATATAATATGGTCCATATATTATTTTAAATCTAAATATCATATGGTTCCTTCCAATTTTCAAAACATTAATATAAGGGTTTCTCATTTAACTCGAATATAACTTGGAAATATGGTAAAACTATGTTAAACGTAAAATGTATTATAGATGTCAAACTACAAACGAGCTTGTTGTATTGATTTACAATTTCCGCTGAAATCAATAAAATTTCATAAACATTATAAAATGTTATATTTGAAAATTTGTAATTGATAAGGAAAAGCTTCATTTGTAATTAAAGGAGTTATAAACTTTTTAAATATTTCTCGTAGATAACTGACAATTTAGTTCGTTATAAGCGAAGTTCGCTATAAGTGTGGTAAACATTTTCCGAAAATTAATAAATTGATATGATTTTTTTTTTAATTCTCCTAGTTTTAAAATTTTTCTGTGCAATTTTGAAACAATTCTTTCATTAAATTACGTTTTATACAAATTTAATTCTTTTCAGTGAAGTTTCTTCTGTATTTAACTTTAGCTAAAATTTTAAATAAAAAAATTACATATTAAAATATAATTTAATTTTGAATTGTCACTTTTAAGAACATAATTCAAATGTTACTATTATAAATAGAAAACTCTAATTGTTAATAAATGTAAGAGAAAGACGAAACAAATCTTGTTAGGAACAGCGCTAGAGGAAGTGCCTCACTTTCAACCTAAGCGACTAGGTCATATTTAGCCTCATTCTAATCCACCACCCACAAGAACTCATGGTTTGATCTGGTATATATATATCAATCAACTTACTGAGAAATAAAATATTGTTGCTTTTTTAGCTGATTACAAGAACAACATGAGTTATTTTAGTCTTTTCTTACAAGTCTAGGCAACAGCTTTAAATCGTAAAGCATTTTATTTGGCTTTTTGGTTGCCAGTAAAACTGCTAATGTTACCATTACTGTGAACGCTGCTTATGTTATCAACAGGTGTCGATATTTTTTGAAATTAATCATATATTTTTAGCTCTACTAAGTTGGAAAATAAATTTGATAAGCTGTTTTTAAATGCATATTAAAATTGGCCTTTCAACATCCTTGAACATACAGTAAAAAGTTTTATAATATTAACTTAGATTTATATTATGTCGCCGTTCTTGTCTTACAAGTATGACATTTTTAATTGCATTTTAGTTCTTAGTTTATGGATATTTCATGATAAATAAATGTACCATAGAGAGTTCAATTAAACTTTTTTTCCTTAACTAAGTTATGTAAAAAATAAAATTTGTCTGCAACAAAAAAAAAATCATTGCCAAGTTACTAGGAGAATTTTAACTAAAAAATTTTTCTCATATAAATTATTAAATAACTGAGCAGATAAAAGTAAAAACTTGGTAAAATTTTAACTTATGTGAATAAACTTTATTTGTTGAAATGCTCCTAATTACTTGGCAACGATTTTTTTGTGTGTGAAAATGGAAAATGTTTAAAATTTCTTTTCAAAACTTGCAATCTTTACCCTCTATTCTGATCGCTTGAACACATGCATATTGCTGTGATTTGACCAATATTATACAAAACTTTATTGAAGTAGCACAAGAAATACTATATAATAACCAGGGCAACATAAAATCGGCAATGTCAACATTTTTTCAGATTAGCGCTAGACAAGTGTGGATTGAATAAAAAATTTGTTAATGAGAAATAAATAAATTTTAACTAATAAAAATATAACTTTTTAATAATCACATACAATGGAGTTCCGTTGTAATGAACACCGGTTATAACGAACGATATATCTGGGCCCAAAGCATTTTGTAACATAATCCATATAAAATAATACCATTGCAACGAACATCGTTTATAACGAACTTTTTATTTAACGAACTAATTTTTAGGACTCTTTCACGAGTTTTCATATACATTTTTGAATTCTACTGCAAACCTATAAAATGTTTGCTTTTTAATTACAAATTTAGTCAAAAGAATTGAAAACTTTATGAAATATAATTTAATGGAAAAAATAGTTTAGAATTACAAACAAAAATTATAAAATTAGGTGTATTTAAAAAAAAAATCTGAAATTTTAACAATTTTTTTTGTAAAATGTTTACCTCGCTTACAGCGAACTCGATTATCACGCACTAAATCTTAACAGTACAACACTGTAAATACAATATATATCCTTTATCCTAACCGAGCACTAAACTCAACAAAATAAGTTAGTATAAAAGTTAGTAAAACGTCTTGTAAATCAATTTCTTGTTTTCAGCTAAAATTTTAGTTATACTTATTCAGCAGAATGACACGCAGAATGACGTAGATGCCGCGGCATGTCAGGGAGTTGTAGAGACGAGGAAAATGATACGAAGATGTTCAATAAAGCAAAAATCATAGCTTCAATAAAATATTTGCACAAATATCATTTAAAACTGTAAAAGATATCCTTAATTAATTTATAACTTCTTTAATTAAAAATGAAAATTTTTCTGCTTTTTAAATAGAAGACTTCATAATTTATTTGAAATTTTCTCGATTTCGGAAATGGTAAGTAAAGGCAAAAAGCTCGTTTGTAGCTTCAAAACTATAATATATTTTAGAAATGTTGAGGTTAAGAAGAAGAAGAATATACGTTTTTCTCTAAAAATTATTAACACTATTAATTTTAAATCAAACTAGACTTGTTTCTGCCTTTTTATGGACAGGCTCATCAGTGATTTTCCATTTAAATTGCATTATTATTTGTGTCTTATAATATTATTATTATTATTATTTGTAATTATAATTATCAGATTGTCTCTGTATGATAAATTTTTCAATAACCTGCGGCTGTAAGAATCAAACCTGCGCTCATCTTACAATATATTTTATTTTTAACATAGTTTTACCATATTTCCAAGTTATATTCTCGCTATATCAGAAGAACTTATACTAATGTTTTAAAAATTGGAAATTTAAAATAATGTATATGGACCATATTATAAATATTTTACACTCATTTAAATAAACCTGTAAAAATAGCAGAAAAAGCTACTGGAAATTAGTTAAAAATTACTTTGCAAAAAAACTGCTAAACCTAGCTGATTTTTTTGATAAACAAGAACAGCAAAAATAAATTTGTTAACTTTAAAAAATTTTAGTTATATTCGATGTGAATTTTATTTACTCTGCAAAATTAGCAAAAATTTTACCTAATATTAGTAGACTCAAAATAGCAAAGAAAACTATAATATTAACAAAATGTTTGCTATATTTACCTCAAATTTAGTATAATGCAACCAACAGTTTATCTTGCTAAAATCAACAGAAATTTTTGCTACAAAATTGTATATTGCTGATTTCATAAGGGCATTTCGCATTAAAAAAAATAAAGAATGTCTTTAAAAATTTCAAATTTTTTAATGATTTTTTTGTCTACTAATATTTAGTAAATGTTTGTGTTGATTTTAGCACATTATTTTGTTACTTCCAATTAACCAAAATTTAGCTCAAATAATACGTAATATTTGTAATTTCAACAGATTTTTTTTATATTCTTATATTACTAATATTTAGTAAAATAATCTGCTAATTTTAACAGTTTATTCTACAAGCTCATTTTTAAAAAATTGTTAGTAGCTTTTTTTTTGCTATTTGTACAGGTTTATTTCTATGAGTGTATTATTTAAAATTTGATATACACTATTTCGTGATGTATAAATTGATTAAATTGGATGAGGACAAAACTGTATCAAATAAATTAGATAAAGCTATATTAAGCTTCATAGCACCTTTTTTTTAATCAAGTATGTTTTTTTTTTAACCCGAGGAAACTAATAAAATTATGTGAACGCTAGGGTTACAACTTTTTTGTTTTTTGGAAAATTTATTTTTATCACCACGTGATGGGCAATAATGTAGTAATAATAGAAGTCGCTTCTCACGTCATTTTGAAACAAACATCTTGCGCATTGTAGTTTCTAAAAATGCATTTATCCAAGTTCTTACCATTAACGTTGTACTACACCATTTTCACTTGTTATTCATAAAGCTGATTTATTCTGGCAGGGAAGAAGGTGATATCCATAGCGATGGAGTGGCTGTTTTCCTAAGTCGTAGCGCATCTAAAGCTCTTATAAGCTGGAACCCAGTCAATGAGCGTATAATAACGGTGAGATTTCACTCCCGAATTCGTAACATCACCATTGTTCAGGTCTATGCTCCTACTGAAACCTCGTCAATAGAGTCGAAAACGAAATTCTATAGCGATCTGGATCAAGCGCTTTCAAAAACACCTAAAGGAGACATACTAATATGTATGGGAGACTTTAATGCCAAGGTGGGAAAAGATAACACCTCGTATGAGCATCTAATGGGTAAGCAAGGAGTAGGTGTACGAAATGAGAATGGGGAGCTCTTGTTAGAATCATGTAGTCGACATGGTTTAATAATAGGAGGAACCTACTTTAAACACAAACACAGTCATAAAACGACATGGGTATCTCCAAATCGAAAGACTGAAAACCAGATTGACCATTTCTGCATAAGTCGTAAATGGAAGCATAACCTTTGCGACGTAAGAGTAAAGCGCAGCGCCGATATTGGATCCGACCATCATCTGGTTCTGGCCGTCTTACAGATGAAAGTCTGTGCCATCCGTAACGTTCACCAGCAGCTGCCGTCTTTTAAGTTTGATGTCGAAAAACTAAAAACACCTCGTTATATACAAGCGGTAGAACATGACATAAATAGGTTCACACATCAGGAAAGCCACATAAATAATGGAGTGGAACAACGTTGGAATCATATTAAGGAAGCACTTTTACAATCATGTGAACAAGTACTAGGACAAAAACCCAAGGGGAAGAAAAGAATGGATAAGCTCCCAAACGTGGTCCTTGATCGAAGAAAGACGAACTTTGAAAACATCAAAGAACAGCGAAAAATCCCTCAGTAAGCGAGCTGAGTTGGAAAATAAATATTCCTTAAAGAATAAGGAAGTGAAGAAAGCTTGTAGAAATGACAAAAGAACATTTACCGATGAACTTGCAGCCCAGGCAAACGAGGCCGCTGCTAAAAATGATACTAAAACAGTTTATGAGATAACGAGAAGACTTGCTGGTAAACATAAGCCACCTGACCGCCCCATCAAATCTAATGATGGAACTATTTTAACTAACGTAGACGATCAAATAATTCGATGGCGGATGCACTTCGAAGTGCATTAACAATATCCCACCTCAGCCTGTATACTCCAATAATATGTCCAGTTCAACATTAGTTCAACTCAATACCAGCCCTCCAACTCTGGAAGAAATTGAAATGGCTATTGGAAAACTCAAAAACAACAAATCACCTGGATTCGACCGTATTCCACCTGAAATTATCAAGTGCTGCCCACGTAAAATAGCCCAGCTATTTCATCCACTTTTTGAAGAAATATGGAGCGAAGAGAAATTACCGGATGACTGGCTTCAAGGTGTTCTTATAAAAATACCAAAAAAAGGGGACCTTTCTCAATGTAAGAATTATAGGGGAATCTCACTTCTTTCAATACCATCCAAAATACTTACGAAAATTCTTCTCAATAGAATAAGTGACACGATAGAAAATAAATTACGTAAGGAACAAGCAGGTTTCCGGGCTAACAGGTCATGTGTTGACCATATAAACACATTAAGAATTATCGTTGAACAAGCAGAAGAGTGGCAGAGTAATATATTTATCACCTTTGTTGACTACACTACCGCATTTGACAGTATTTTCCGTTGCAAAATATGGGATCTGTTACAGAACACTGGTATTCCAACCAAACGAATCAACCTAATAAGAGCTCAGTATGATGGCTTTCAATGTAGAGTTTTGCATAATAATCGGCTCTCAGAACCATTCCTACCGAAATCAGGTGTGAGGCAGGGATGTCTATTGTCCCCACTACTTTACCTGCTTGTTATAGACAAGGTTTTGGATGACACACTTGCTAATCATCGACGTGGCATCCAATGGACTTTGACCGGTCATCTCGAGGACTTAGACTATGCTGACGATATATGTTTTTTGTCCACCAAACATTCGGATATGCAATCAAAACTCAATGATCTTGTTTTCCACTCTGCAAATGTTGGTCTGAAAATGAATACTGGGAAAACGAAAGCAATGAAAATAAGAGCCACAAACAACAAGCCTTTTTTCATCGGCAACGAACCGGTTGAATTTATTGATAAATTCTGCTATCTGGGAAGCATGGTCTCATCGGAGGAAAGTGCTAAATCAGACATCGAACACAGAATTGGAAAGGCAAATAGTGCGTTCTTTCAGCTGCGGAACATTTGGAAATCCAATATTATATTGGTCAAAACTAAGATAAATATTTTCAAGTCAAACGTTCTATCAGTTTTGCTTTACAGCTGCGAAACCTGGCTGACAACAGTAGCACTGAACTGCAAACTGCAGGCCTTTACAAACCGTTGCTTGCGTTATATACTAAAAATTTGGTGGCCAACCGTCATAAGCAATAAAGAATTGTATAGAAAATGCCAAATTGATCCCATTCCCATTATTATAAAGAGAAGAAAATGGAAATGGATCGGTCACACGCTTAGGAAGAACCCTGATGAAATAAGCCGTCAAGCACTTGATTGGAACCCACAAGGCAACAGAAGAAGAGGTCGGCCAAAGACCACCTGGAAAAGAAGCTTGCTCAAAGATATTGAACACAGCGGAAGAAGCTGGAACGAGTTAAAACTACTAGCGAATGACAGAATATCTTGGAGAAATTTTGTAGAGGCCCTATGCTCCACAGGGAGTTAAGTGGAAATGAAGAAGAAGAATTCATAATTTCATCAATTTCAAAAAAAGAACAATTCAACTTTCAAAATTGAAATTGATTTTCAAAAAATACCAAATGTAATTCAAAAACACTGATTGTAATTTCAAAATTGCATTTGTTATTTAAAAAATACCATATGTTATTCATAAATCATATTTGTTTTCAAAAAATTGCAAAAGTCAATAAAACAATCCTATTTGAAAATCAAAAAATACTATTTCAAATTCAAAATCATTCCAAATGCAATTAAAAAAATAACAAATGTAATTCAATAAATATGAATAGAATTTCAACTGATATTTTTGAATTATATTTGGTATTTTTTGAATTACATTTGTAATTTTTTTAATTACATTTCGTATTTTTGGCTTTCATTTCGTATTTCTTTTAATGTTAATTGTATTTTTTATTCCGTTTTATTTTGTGTTTTGAATTACAATTGGTATTTTTTGAATAATATTTGGTAATTTTTGTATTATATTCGGTATTTTCAAATTGTATTGTGGTTATGGTTATTTATTGCTTTTTAAATGAGTTTTTTGAATTTCAATTGCTATTTTTTGAAAAAGAAAGGCGATTTTTTAAAAAACAAATGTGGTTTTTTGAATAACAAGTGGGATTTATTGAATTACAAATAAGGGTTTTGAATTGCAATTGCTATTTTTTTAATTTCAAATTGAATCTTTTGAATTTGATTTGCGAATTTGAAATTACATTGGTAATTTTTGGAAAAGCAAATGCAATTTTGAAATTACATTGGTTATTTTTTGAACAACAATTGGAAATGGTGTAGTTGACCAAAACTACTGCGTAACATATTTTAAATAACTATTTACTTATGTGTATATCGCGAAACTACTCTTTAATCTTTTTTTTATCAAAATCAGCGAAACACGTCAAATTTGAAAACGTTTGTATCCGTTAAATTGGAAACGCATCGTTATTGTCCAATTTCTTTAAAATGTTAGCTAAATATTAATTTTTAGTATAATAAAACAAAAAACTTGTGCCGAACTTCAAAGAGGATTATGGGGAATCTTTTTTGAAAACCGCAAAAAAATAAAATAGCGTTTTTGTTATATTTCTTATGTACTATACGGTTAGGATAGTAAAAATTTGATAATAGCAAAAAAAAAGTCAAAAGTTATGACCCTAGTGCACACAGAAACTACCGACTTCTCATGTTTAAAAAATGTATAACCGTCCATAAAGCTCCGTACCACTTATTTGAATTATTTTAAAAATGGTGAACAAATTATTAACTATTTTATTTTTCTTCTTCATATATCCAATTTTTGTTTAAAGATCAGAGGGAGAATATCGGTGCTTAACTTCATGTCTTTTCTTAGCAAAGCAAGCGTTTAAGATCACAAGTCTGATTGTAGTTCTGAAAGAAACAATGATACAAAAAATATACAAGCGGAAAATTTAAAAATATAACTGGCATCGCCCAGATTTTATCTAAACTAAATTATGTCTTTCCAATTCACTTTGATTTATATTTTGTGCGATTTCAGATGCTTTTTAAGAATTCTTGTGTGTTTACCACACTCACAAGAACTTCTCCAAAAATGTAATCGGTAAAGTTGTTTCAATGGAATATACTGTTAAATTACCAAAGAAATATATTTTTTAACTTTTTGTCTGTTATTCAATAAACAAAAAAAAAAAAGGACTTTCGGTAATAATTTCTATTTAAAACAAACAGTTGTTATATTATTTTGAGTATTGACGTAAACAAAAACAATCTATTGTTTTTAACGATTTTGGCAATTAATACTTGAAAATAAACAAAAAAATACAATTGCTTTAAACGAAAAGTAAGTAGTCCTTTTTTAACTAATTTACAGTTAATTTAATGTGTATATTCATTAGTCTTTACGGAATAAATATTGTGAGTGCATGGATGGTATCTAATACTTAATGGGTAACGATCTTTCAGTTATTGCGTTGACGCTATTTTACTTATTTCTGTAACGATATATTGGTTACGGTATTTCAGGTATTTCGGTAACGAGATTGGTTAATGGTTTTAAGTTATTTCGGTAAAGGTACTTTAATGGTAACCTTATTTTCAGTTATTCAGGTAATGTCAATACACACCAATATTTTTAGTCCTATTATGCCCAAGTTCCAATGAATGTTTAGTTTATGATTAGATATATATCTTTCAATATTATTTCGGTAACGGTATTTTAAGGATAACGCGATTTAAATTATTTCCGTAACTATATTTTATCGATAACGGTATCTTAGTTATTTCTGTAGCGGTATTTTAAGGATATTTTTTGTATTTAAGTTACATCGGTCACGTTATTGTACGGATAACGGTATTTCAATTATTTCGGTATCGGTGGTTTAGAGTTAACGATAGAATGAGTTTTGCATCGATAACAGCATTTTAGCTGTATTGCCTGCCATCCCTGGATTTTATTTTTCATTTTTAACTTTTTCGTCAATAATAACAATTATCTGTAATCAATTTTTTTAGATAAAAACCCTTTCAAATTTCTAAAAAAAACGGCATTATAACACAAAGATTAGTTTAGCTGCTAAATTTTGGAATGTCGGATTTCAAGGAGCGCCTATCGAAATTGGTGTAAAAAAAGTTGTGAAAATTTCAAACAAATTGGACCACGTTAACAAATGATGCATATCGATCAAATTTTTCCAAATTTGATTTAAATTTTTTGTATTATCTTTAAAAAATTTGATTGAAATTAAAAACAATATTCAATTAAGTAAGATATGATTAAAATTTTAACTTAATCAATAGGACCGAATTCAATTAAACTTTTAATTGAATCAACAAATATTTCAATTGAAACTCAATTTTAGTTTTTTCTGTGTAATCAATTTTTAAGTTTGCATAGTATCAACAAGTTTTTGTTTATATTTTAAGGCAAAGACATCGAAATCTCTTTTGAAATTAATTTATATATTGTTTTTTTTTGTCGAAAATCAACTCTAACAATTATGACGGCCCATTTAAAAGCGTTGTTTTCCTAATGAAATTTGAATATTTGAACCATATGATACTGAACTAGCTGGCTTTTTATATTTGATCTAAGTCAAAAATAAATATTTTTTTATTAAATTTATCAATAACATTGTTACTTTCTAACGTATTGTATTAAGTTTTAAAATTTGCCTGCATGAAACCATATCAAATTACATGTTATAATACATTTCAAGAAGAAAAAACACAAGACCATTTACAATTTTGTTTTATTGTGAGATAAAGTTTTAGTTATTTGAAAGGTTTATTTTTTAGAACTAAAAAATGTGTTTAGTTGCCCTAATAATAACTTATCTTCAAGTCACTGACCCAAGATGAATACACAATGTTTTCTGCTTTAGCATGTTAAAATTTGTTATTTTCTTAACTTTTGAAATCCCTAGTGTTGAGATAAATTAAAACAAGTTACAATTTATAAAGATTTTTATTTTAGAAAATTGTTAACATATAAATTGTTCCTTAAAAGTTGAAGTTATAAAAGACAGGTGAAAATAAACACAATGTAAGCCGCAAAGGAATTGCGTAAAGTTACAGTTTGTATTTGTTTTTTATATTTAAATAAAATTTTAAATATAGTATTTGTTTAGATATGCATATGAACACTTTTGGAAATTTTTTAATACTGATGAAACTGACTAAATTTTGCAATAACTTCTATATTTTTTAAGTCAGTTCACAGAGGCCTATAGATTTATGCCAACGATTAAAAGAACGTACTTTTTGCAAAAGTTCAGAATAAGTTAAGCAACCGCCGCATAGTTATTAACGCTCAAAGTCAATTGAGTCAGACTCAAAATTGTTCCTCCTTAAGGGTATATTATTTGCAGCTTACAACTTAGGAATCCAAAAATGTAAACAAACTCACTACACTTAAATTAGTTTATACTAAATGTGTTGATGGTGTGCCACAAATATGTCAAAAGTTATATGGTGTTCCTATTTTAAAAACAAATTTTTTCGATTTTCACTTTTTCCAGTTTTTAGCCAGCAAGTGCACGGCCCTTCACCTAGCAACTACTAAGAAATTGATGACAAAACACCATGAAATTTTGCGCTATTTAGTGTATGTCGCGATAATGTACCATAAACAGAAACGGAGTAAGAGTTCCACAAAAAATGAAAAAAAAAAAACGCAATTAAACAGTTTTATTGTCAGGTGGGCCGAATATTGTGTAATTTTAATATTTTACCATATAACATGTTTCTTTAAAACGCCAAGGCTTAATTTTAATTTTGGATTTTTCGGGTTTTTTTCCCATAAATTTAGCAAAAAGAGCTTTTTTAATTTTATATTTTTAGCTGAAGAAAGTGTTTGTAGGAGTTTTTATAAGTACGCATTCCAGCTGATCCTTACTGTGAATTTTAACGTTCAAAAACTATGATCATAAGTTTTCTTGAGCGAATTAGTAGTAAATAGTAGTAATATTATTTTTTATTTAAAAATTATTTAAGCAATATACATAAAAATTTAAGCATTTAAAAAAATACAATAAAAAATAAAAATTTAATAAGTACGACATTGACATATGGTCGTCAGTCGACATATACAAATTTATTTAATTAAAGATCAAATTCATCTAATAAAAATTTTCTGTATCGAATACAAGTTTTCACATAATTAGCTATGAATTTCCAATCTACACTAAACCCGTTTAAAATATTCACTATTTAATTTTCCGGAAGTAAAACCCTTTTTAAAAACATTAGTCTGAATTCTCTTAACGCTTGACATATACCTAGAAAATGTTGTATATTTTCCATTTTATTTATATTACAAAGAGAACATACAGTTGATGCATTAGCTTGAAATCTATTTCCATTTAGCTCTATCAAATCACTTCTAGCGAATTATCTTAAGCGAATTACTCGCACTTTTAATTTAACATATCTTGTAACTGTACACTAAAATTGTTGCTTGAAATACTGCAATAAATATAGAAATCGCAAGACTTTATTGCGTTTTACTAACCGCCAAGAGACCAGAAAAATATAAAGGTTAAAGAGAATATGGAGCTTTCAATATTTTATTGATCTGATTTAGCATCCCTAAACAAAATCCACAATTTTTAAGAAATGGAATTGGATGTTATTAAAATTTGAAGACTACCCGTCAAAAATTATAAAATTAGCTGTAGCTTAAGCTTAAGCGGCACTCTTACTAATGAATTTAAGTAGCTTCTATATATGGCTATATACGTTCGTAGCGGAGTTAATGTGCCATAAATATTTCCAATTTTTTTTATTTCCAAATAATTAAAACATGATATTCACACCGCCATTAACACTAAATCAGTGCCAAATTTTCTGTTTTCTAATAAACTACTCTATTTATTAGTTTAAATCATTTATTTTCCAAAACTATTGCAAATAATATTAAAAACTTTCCAAGGAAATAAATATTAAAACTCTCATGACCGATGTAGCCTCATGTGTTGTTTAAGCTTACAGCTAATTGGTTGGTAGCTGTGCACGTGTTCAGTTAGTAGCTATTCTCCCGAGAGCGAAGTTGACAAATTAATTTAGCAAAAAACGTTGTTTTAAAAAAGTGCTAAAAAACATTAATATAATTAATTCATCCTAAAACAAAGTTCAACAACTAAATAATGAAAGGTAAGTGAGTGAAAGACAAAGTACCGTCTAGTTTACCTTCACCTATGTTGTTAATAAAATAAACAAAAAGAAGAGAGAAAACAAAAAAACATGTATTGAATATCAACCAGAGGTGGACCTTACAAACAGGTTTTCAATTTATTTTTTGATCAATGGTTATAATCTTTAACTTCAAGCTCATATATTAGTTCTCATGGTGGACCTTACACATAACAAACAGGTTTTCAATTTATTTTTTGATCAATGGTTATAACCTTTAACTTCAAGCTCATATATTAGTTCTCATGTAGTGAGTAAACTTGTTTATATGAATGTTTGATGTTTGGCATGGGATTTTTACTGCTTTCAAAACGTGTTCTGATGATGGGAACCTAGAAAATTCCCGAAATAGATCTTTCAACACATTCTTGAAAGTGTCAAAGAATAAATTTGAAAACAAAAACTCTATAGATTATTTGTTAGGACAATATCCTAATAAAGAAATATAGAGTATGGCCTCGAACTTGAATAATTTTTCTTTTCATTGTAAGTGAGTAATTTAAAAAAAAACCCGGCATCAAAATATTATTTAGTTTGTCTGTAATAATTTTGTAAATGTAGTGTTGCATACATTGGTGTATGCAACATTGGTCTATTGTGGTAATTTTCGAAAAATAAAAACTTATTTTTGTATGTACATTCTAAGATGCACCCAAAAGGTCTGACTCAGGCTGAAATAGAAAAATTTGCCAACTTTGATTAGAATGATTCGGTTGATGAGGAAAATAAAGAAGAAGATGCAAATATGGACAGAATTAATAAAGAGAATTTGAAAAATTTGGGTAGAGCTGAAAATATGCAAGTTGGTTTGATTGACCAATTTATTAGAACCGAAAATGATGAAGATTTGAGCGAAAATGAAAACGTTGCACAGAAGGTGATGGAAAAAACTGATTTACAGATTTTGAAGTGGAGGAGTGCAGAGTTTATGGAAAGCAAGACCAGCTGGAAAAGTAAATTGTGCAGCAATGCGGTGAAAAAACCCATCGAATATTTTAGTATTTTCTTTGCGGATGAACTGTGGCAGAAAATATGTGAGGAAACGAACGTATATGCCATGCAAACAAAGGGCATAGAATTGAAATGTACTGTGCCTCAAATAAAAAGGTTTGTTGACATTCTACTATACCTTGCAGTGTGACGTGGGCGGAAAATTTTAAACTAGCGGCCGTTGCAAGTGCATTACCAAGAAACAGATTCGAAAAAGTAAACAGTTTTCCCACTTGAACAATAATACTAAACAGCCTCAGAAGGGAACAACTGAGTACGACAAGTTATACAAAGTTCGGCCATTGTTGGACTCCATAAAAAAAAAATTCAGTGAAATTTCACAGGAAGAATGCCAAAGCATTGATGAGCAAATGCTTGCATATAAACGTATCTTATTATTTGTGAACAAACATATGTAATATATTTCTGAATAATACAATAATCCATTCTTTTCTTAGGTCAACATAGTTTGAAACAATATCTTCCAATGAAGCCTCACAAGTGGTGTTTCAAAATGTTCACTAGAGCTGGTATATTAGCCGTTGGTACAATTAGAAGCAACCGATTGAAAAATTGTACTCTAAGTAGTGAGAAGGAACTTCAAAAACGAAGAGAGTTGTCCATCATCACTTCTTTTGACAATGAATTCAGGAACTTCATCACCTTCTCCATCGAATCCGTCATCACCAGCTCCATCATCACCAGCACCTTCTACGGGTTCTAAATCAAACCCCTATAAAAGAGCATATGTTGCAGAGCCTGCAAAATTCCTACCATTTGATGGTTATAATCATTGGACGGAATGGGGAACAAGGGACAGATGTAGGCTATGCAAGACTGGGTTTCCAAGCTGTAAATGCAGCAAATGCAATGTGCACTTGTGCTCCAATCCTCAAAAAAATTGTTTTGTATCCTACCATACATAAATTGGAATAAACTTCATTTGAAAAAAAATCAACTTGTATTTAAATTTATAACACCATTGCAAAATGCTGCCTTTACGAAACATTCTGTAGCTCTTGAACCAGGACACCTAGGGCATTGAAATTTTTGTCAGTTGATATTGAGGTCAACTCTATCTTATATGTCTACTCAAAAAAAACTTAGCCATTCCCATTTTAAATCGGGCATGAGATTTTTCCATCAAATTTGAAATCACTATTTATTTTGGTAGTCCTAAACTAATTCAAAACTGAACACATTTATTAATAAATAAGATAAAAAAGTCACGTATTAACAGATCAATAATAGCATGCAAAAATGGTGAACATATTTCTTTTAGTTAAGTTTCAAAATAAACTTTTACATCAATATTTTATTTTTCAATTTTGACGTCACTATTAAAATTAACGCAAACAACCGGATTAAAGTTACTAATATCTAAGTCTATTTGCCTGCAAAGTGTCATTACTGTGCCGTCAATAATATTTTTACTATTTTTTATTCACAAATATCAAAAAAATTACATTCAAACCTTTAGTAATCCAAAACCCAGCGAGATATGACCCTAAAAAAAATTGTAAAAATTTTTGTATTATTCGGAAAATATGATGTATATTTTTAAAAAATGTTAGAATCCATGTCTACTTTTTTATTTAAAAAAATTTATACATAACGCATCAACAAAAAATGTTGAATCTATATATCTCTTTACACTTAAGAGATAAATCAAAAATTTAAATGCAGTTCTTTTAAATTTTACAGTCAATTGTAATTTTGAAATTTTTTTTAAATGTTTTAACTTCGAACAGACATAACTTCGCGGCCCTCGCTCAAATTGATGCACGTGAACGGATTTAAGTTTATTATATCTAGTACTTCAATAATACCAAATCTCAAAAGTATGAGATTTATAAATTAAAAAACAATTGAGATATGACCTTCAAAAAATTGCAAACAATTTTGTATTGTTCGCAAAATAAAACGCATTTGATGTTATTTAACAAAAATTATACATAGGTTATCAAAAAAAAATTTGAGTCCGTATGTATATTTACACGTAAGAAATAAATCAAAAATGTGAACACAATTTTTTAGACATTTTCAGAAACTTTTGAAATTTACCAACAATTGTATTTTTTAGAATTTTTTAAAACTTTTAACCACCATAACTTTCGCTGCCCTTGCTCAAATTGATGCACGCGAACGGATTTAAGTCTAGTGTACCTACTATTTAAAGTGCACAAGGCATCAGAGATGTGCCATCAACAATTTTTAAAAATCTTTTTACCCCTAAAATAAAAAGATTTTGAAAAATGTTCATATATATATGGGCTATTTCAAATTTTTTGAGCACCTGCTGAAACCGACATACTTTGGCTCTTATTTCGTTAAGTTTTATGAATTGAAAAAAACGTTGTACAGGGTTTGGATGACTATACTTGAAGGATGTGACGTGCAAAGTTTTACATTGAAAAGTCTTCACCTTAAGAATTGGTGGTCATCTAAAATTTGAAAAATTAAAAAAACCACTTGAAACTTGCAAGAGTTTTTTCATTCATTCCGTTTTCTCTGTAATAGTTTTTAGCTTTCAGATCCAAACCAATACAAAATATAGTCACAAGACTTGGAGGATATATTCACAAAAAAAAATTTTTTGATATCGCTGCTGGGTGAAAAGTTGCCTGGTGGTTTACAAGTGAAACCAAAATTTTCCGAATTTTGAACTTTTTGAAGATTTTTAATAGGGTTTTTGCGCCGTTTAATTAAAATGTATTTTAAGCGCAGAATTAATAAAACGGCGTAATTTAATGAAGTTTCAGGTATATCAAGTTGGTGTCAGCGCACCAATAACGTTCCACGGACACCACAAACTTAAAAGAAATTAGCGTAAATTTTTTGAAAATGTATCTTTTTTGCGTCTGACAATCTGAATTGTCTTTTTAGTTGGCTAGTGTATTGCGTGATGTGAGTAACTTCGTAAAGTGCACCTCCGAGGTGAAAACGCACTTTACAATTTTTAAACGCAAAAATTTTATGAACTTTTGAAAATTTTTGCAAAAAAACAATTTTTTTTAAGCTTTTATTTTATATCAAAACATGGCATGGGAATATGTTTAGGTTTCTAAATAGATTCTTCGCGACGGACTAAACTGATAAAGTGCAAAAAAAAATAATTTTTTTCAATCCTGGCGCGTGCAGCAGCAGTTTTTTCCAAACACATTTCGCTTTGTGACAACTAAAGCGCTGTATCAATTCCGCTCAAACGTACATCGCACAGTGGGATAAATCACAAAATTTGTGGAAATAATTCGGCCATTTGTTACCTTGTGGTCCCATTGCAATGAAATTTGGAACATGCATAAAAGACATAAAATGGAGTTTAAGTTTTGATTTTGAACCTTCCAGACCCTTTGGGGGCGGCAAAATGGCTGCCCAAAGTTGGGTACTTTTTTCATAAAAAATTTTGAGTGTTTGCCATTTTTTTGTTTCTCATCCGATTTTCAAAAAAATAACATATCAGTAATCTTCTTGTAAAGGTGAACAAAAAACATGCTTACATGTGTGGGTTACCTACAATAGTTTCCGAAATATTCCGATTTGAAAATGTGAAATTCCAAATTTTGTCCGACTCAGGTCCAAAGTTTTTCGAATATCGGGAGAAAGTTGGGACCAATTTTCGTTTTAAGATAACGGTTATTTAGCCAATAAAATTCTTGATGGAATAAAAAAAAAATAGTTCAATATCTTGTTTCAGTCAAAAATTACATTAGTTTAAAGTAGAAATTAAAAAAAAAAGTAAATTTTGGCGATATTTTCCCCAAAAAGCACCAAACTTCTTATCGCTCCAGTCAAATATTTTTCTTCTGAACATATAAAGTATGTATACTTTTCTGGAAGGTCTTTTTATATAAATGCGAGTTGAGGTAAAAAAAAATTTGATTTGTAAATACTTTTCCCCCCATCCGCTTCCAAAGTTGCCATATTTTTGAGGGAAATATCAACTTTAACTCACAGTTAAAATTTGTGCACGCCTCCAATTGGGTAGTGGAAACCGGTTTTAGATACTTCAACAGATACCTAATGTAGTGTGCAAGTCATTTCCAATCCCCGCTTTAAATGACGACATGGCAGCAAAAAACGAAAAAAATCCCATTTTTGGAAATTTTTTTTTTTTATTTGTAGGAATTGTGGGATTGTTTTCAGAAAATCATAATTTCTGAAATTTGTTTCGATTTGTTGACCTTAAAGTCTAGTTAAATCCAAAAAATCATTGGATTATGTCTATTAATAAATATTTTATTGAATAGTGATAATTTTCATTTAAGCAAAAACTGAAATTTTTTCCTTATATTTGGATTACCCAAGTTTTTGTTTTACCAAGATGGCTAAATTCAACCTTTTTTAAAAAAATCGCAATCTACAGGTAATTTTCTTTTCAACGATACCAAACACTGGTATGTTATGTTCATAACTTCTAAACAGAAAATCTTCAAATGTTAGCCCTTATTCATATATTTCTTCTAATGTGTCCTCGTATTCACATCTTACATAATTGGGTCAGGTAAAAAGGGTTTTATGATGTTCTTCATTAATGATATTAAAGGTTTTGTGGGCCCACCCAAAGATACGTGTCTTATGATTGCTATTTTAAATATACCCTCTCTTTTTATATTTTATGGGCCTTAGTATTTGAAGACCCAGTTACCTGGGTTATGATAGCTAATATTTGTACCTAATATTTGTATATAAATATGCATAGGTTAAGTTTTAAGTTCATAAAAAACTCCTCAATCATGGTAATAACAGTAAATCATGAAGCATTGTGCTTAACTTTGTGGGACAACTCAAAACTACAGAGATTTGAAAAGGTTAACGTTGTAGTTGCATCAATTGAATCTTCACATCACACTAAATTGGACACTGCAGAAATTGACAATTTTATTAAATTATTTGATAAAAAAATGCAGTCCGTTTCCGGCTCTATTCTGAAATTTAAAACAAAATATTATAAGTGGATGAATGATAGCCTGGAGATAAATTTTTCTGCTGTTGGTCCACCCTGTAAGCCTTATAATGATTTGTGTGCAAAATCTAAAAAAAAGAACATCGATTACTCTTTCTACGCATTCAAATACAGAAGTTTCTGACACGTTTAAGGAAGTGTTAAAAAAAGAAAATCGCCCTAAAGAGGCGTTGCAAATCGCAGATGTTCTTCCAACTGCATCACCAAAACGGCTTAAAAGGATTGTTAAAAGCATCCCCACCCCTTCATGGGATACAGATTTCACAGAAGAAGAAGCCATTGCTCTTATGTTGGAATTAGGGCTAAGCAAAAATAAATATCTTATTTTGAGAAAGGCTTTGATTGATAAAGGACACAAAATTCTGCCCTCATATAACGCAATAAATTATAAGAAGGATAGTATCTTACCAAATCAGTAAGAAACAACGAAGAAATGTCAAAAATGAGGGCAGATGAAAAAAGGAGGATACAAGAAGACTTTAAAAGGCAGACAGGCTTAAACATAGATAAACCACTTGCTAGTTGCGGAAGTACAAACGATGGCAATACAGCAAGAAGGTTTTTTATAGATTTTGAAATTACTTCAATAATAACAGGAATTGACAAGGAGTTGCTTCGAAAGATCAACATCATGTTAATGGCAATTAATAGTAAACATAAACTAAATTCCTCAAAATTTGGAGTATATACCGACGAAATAACAAAACTTCTATTATCATTATATCCATGAAAAGAAATGACACCAACAGTTCATAAGGTATTGTGCCATGGAAAAATCATCATTGAATCAAACATTCTTCCTCTAGGTGAACTAACAGAAGAAGCTCAGGAAGCAAGGAATCGAGATTTCAAACATGCCCAATTGTTCAGTTCCAGAAAATGTTCAAGGCAATCACAGAACGAAGATATTTTCAATAACCTATTACTGTCTTCCGATCCCGTCCTGTTGTCAATGAGAAAACGATGGATTTCTTATAACACATTGGCATCTGTAAATAATGAAGAATTAAAAGATTTGCTTTATCTGTTAGATATAAATAATGATGTGTCCGATTATTTTGTATTAAATAAAGAAACAACCTAGTTTGTTTGTCTTTTTTTTCATTAAAGAAGAACATCATAAAACCCTTTTTACCTGACCCAATTATGTAAGATGTGAATACGAGGACACATTAGAAGAAATATATGAATAAGGGCTAACATTTGAAGATTTTCTGTTTAGAAGTTATGAACATTACATACCAGTGTTTGGTATCGTTGAAAAGAACATTACCTGTAGATTGCGATTTTGGTAAAACAAAAACTTGGGTAATCCAAATATAAGGAAAAAATTTCAGTTTTTGCTTAAATGAAAATTTTCACTATTCAATAAAATATTTATTAATAGACATAATCCAATGATTTTTTGGATTTAACTAGACTTTAAGGTCAACAAATCGAAACAAATTTCAGAAATTATGATTTTCTGAAAACAATCCCACAATTCCTACAAATAAAAAAAAAAAATTCCAAAAATGGCATTTTTTTCGTTTTTTGCTGCCATGTCGTCATTTAAAGCGGGGATTGGAAATGACTTACACACTACATTAGGTATCTGTTGAAGTATCTAAAATTGGAGGCGTGCACAAATTTTAACTGTGAGTTAAAGTTGATATTTACCTCAAAAATATGGCAACTTTGGAAGCGGATGGGGGGAAAAGTATTTACAAATCAAAATTTTTTTTACCACAACTCGCATTTATATAAAAAGACCTTCCAGAAAAGTATACATACTTTATATGTTCAGAAGAAAAATATTTGTCTGGAGCGATAAGAAGTTTGGTGCTTTTTGGGGAAAATATCGCCAAAATTTACTTTTTTTTTTAATTTCTACTTTAAACTAATGTAATTTTTGACTGAAACAAGATATTGAACTAATTTTTTTTTATTCCATCAAGAATTTTATTGGCTAAATAACCGTTATTTTAAAACGAAAATTGGTCCCAACTTTCTCCCGATATTCGAAAAACTTTGGACCTGAGTCGGACAAAATTTGGAATTTCACATTTTCAAATCGGAATATTTCGGAAACTATTGTAGGTAACCCACACATGTAAGCATGTTTTTTGTTCATCTTTACAAGAAGATTACTAATATGTTATTTTTGGCAAACACTCAAAATTTTTTATGAAAAAAGTACCCAACTTTGGGCAGCCATTTTGCCGCCCCCAAAGGGTCTGGAAGGTTCAAAATCAAAACTTAAACTCCATTTTATGTCTTTTAAGCATGTTCCAAATTTCATTGCAATGGGACCACAAGGTAACAAATGGCCGAATTATTTCCACAAATTTTGTGATTTATCCCACTGTGCATCGACTGGAAGACTTTACTGAGCTTGATACTTAAATCGAAAACGCACCAAAAAATTTTAAGGATTTAAAATTTTATGGAGGAAACAAAATGTTTCTAACTTAAAAAGCATCCTTGTATGAAATATTTGATTTTAAAAATTTAAAAGAATTATTTTTGAATTCGGGTTAATAAGTAACCCAGAATCCCAACAAGTATTTATAATCGGTCCAATATTAATATTTGCAAAAAAAAACGCGTTTTTTTTGAAACCCTAGAAAGTGAGACCATATTTTTAAACAATATTCACGAGGGCCACCTTAACAAATTTCAACAAATCAATTAAAACATACTACCGCGAAAACCGCCAAATTACCGCCGATGCAATGACATCTTAAAGAACTTGCTTTATTATAAAAACTCTATGATCATAATAGCCTTTGCTGAATGCTTCTAAGATTAAATATTTGAGTTTCAATTAAGTTTATTTTATTTATGCGCGTGAACAGTCGTGAATAAATATTAGTAAAATGGTTTCAGATTATACATTAAAAAACATGAAATTCGTAAAAACTGAGAAGCGAAATAAATTAACCGAAAAAAGACGCGAATATCGCCAATCTGAAAAAATAAAAATCAAAAAAAAAAAACAAACAAATCGCAAATTGGTGTAAGAAAGTCAGTCAGGTATTCGGTTTTAACAATAATAATAATAATAATAAAAACAATGCCATCAAAACAAAAATTTGCGGATTAAAAAAAATTGAAAACGGCTTAGAATTTATCACTGGAACCCAAGATTTAACTAACGAAACGTTAGTTACAGCTTCCAATTTGCAGAACAATTTTACATATTTTCAAAGGTAAAAAATCAAAATAGCAAAAAATCATGAGTGGTAAAGTTTAAATGGTTATATCTCTTAAACCATTAGCGATAGGCAAATAGTTTTTCCCAAAATATTACAAATTACGTCTTATACTAGCCGTAATTTTGTAAATTTTTTAACAATTTTAAATAAATTTTTATATGCATACACGATCAAAAAAATTTTTTTTTTATTTTTTTTTTCAGTGTATTTTAAAAAGTATTGAAGCTTTTACAAATATTTTAGTGTGCTAAGAAAGCCCTTAAGGGGTATTATCCACACGCGTTATCCTTTTTCAATTTTAACAAAAACTGTAATTTTAATATTTTTTTTTTAATTTTTAACTTAAAACCGCCGTAAAATTTGCGCCGCTTAATAAAAATGATTAATGCGAACGGATTTCACACGCTAAACTATCGGCTTATACACACACAAATCGACATTGATGTCAGACAAAAAAAAAAACTTAAAAAAAAAATGTCTAGGTGCTGTAAATTTTTGAAGTTGCCCATATATATATATATATTTATAGCTAAAACCAGTGATACATACAGCAAAATAAAGTTCCAACCGAATTGAAGATTGTAATTTGATGACTACAACAAATAAATTCGGTTAGTACCTACTAGATATGGGCACGTGAGAGAATTTTAAATCACAATTACAAGAGAAAAATTCCAATCACGCACAATCACCCACGAATTTATTTTCTACTCACGCTCATGTGAGTAAATTTAGCTTTTACTCAAAAATAATCACGCGTGATACACGTGAATCCCGCAAAATCACGAAGTAAAAAATATTCATTTTCATATTTTTTTAAATATAATAGTTTAAGTTTGATATAATTTCTATTACAAATAAAAATTATGTTTTTTTTGACCTTTAATTGTGCAATGAAAATTATGCAAGTTCGAGGACATACTCTATATTTCTTTATTATTACATTGTCCTACCAAATAATCTATAGAGTTTTTGTTTTCAAATTTATTAAGTGACCACTTTCAGGAATGTGTTGATAGATCTATATCGGGAATTTTCTAGGTTCCGATCATCAGAACACGTTTTGAAAAAGTGACAATCCCATGCAAAACATCAAGCATTAATATAAACTAGTTTCCTTACTAAATGAGAACTAATATATGAGCTCGAAAACTTGTTTGTTATGTGCACCCTCTACCTTTGGTAGATATATAATGCACGCTTTATGTTTTTTTCTACATTTTATTTTTACACTTGTTTTGTTTTGTTTAAAAACAAGATGTAAAGGGAGAGTAAACAAGACCGTCCTTTGTCTTTTACACAAGTTTGATATAATTTTTATTAAAAAAAATTTTGTTTTTCTCCCTTACAATTAACAACACTTTTAATTTTCTATTTAATATTAAGATTTAATTAATTTAATTATGATATTGTACCTTTGGAAATTGCAATGAAAATATAAACTTACAGTTCAACAATTCATACAAATTGAACGCTTTGAGTATTTCATATTTTTATCTGTGAGGTCCTGTATAAAAAAGCATATAGTCTTAAATTTGTCCTCAATGTTTTAATTTAAGTAACGGTTACACTTATATTTGCACTACATAAGGTTAACAATAATTACTGACACACATTTTTTATTTTTAAGTGTACTTATTTGTCAAAAATTAAAATTAAAAAAAAAAATCGTAGAAACCACTTCTCTACTTAGTAAAATTTTAAAATAAATCCTCATGAATTATATTAAGAACTGAAGTTGGTTACAATCGGTCTTTAAAATGGGTTTATAAAACTTATTATATATACTATTTTTATATGTTGCAAAATCTTTCCTGTCCTATACATTTGTTCATATATTAGCCTTTGGTTATATAGACTCACATATACTTCCTTATATGTTCAAATATGAGCCCTTTTTACATAAGAAATTTTAAATACTTCCATATTTGATCATATATGGCCCTTTTTCGTGAATATGAAACGTATATGTACGTATATGAGCACTTTTTGCAGATATGAAATCACATATACATCCATGTGCATATACGGAATCACATACGCTTCCGTATGTGCCCAAATATGAAACATATATGTCCATATACACAACCATATATGTCCATATATGAAAATATATGTACACGCCCGATCAAAAGTTATATATTATTTTATATTATTTAATGTAACTGTATCTCGTTATATAATGCTTTGATATAATGTTTGTTTTTCGAACAAAATCTAAATATATCCATATCCCATATCTAAATGCATATTTTTATTAATGCTTCCATATTTAATCAGATCTGCCACAAGGAATTTGAATTGTAAGATCAAATTTAATCCAGTTTCTTACAAATTTAATCCAGTTCCTTCCTTAGGCTTTTATTCTAAATTAAGTACATTCCATTTTTAATTAAAATATGTTGTTTGAAAGTTTTTAGGTGAATCTATTATAAAAAACTTGTGCGGCGTGTTGCGTTATTTCTTTTGTTGTCAGAAAATATCAATTGAAATTCAGAAAATATCATTTGAAATTCAGAAAATATTAATTGAAATTCAGAAACACATCAATTGAAATTCAGGAAATATCAATTGATATTGAGAAAATATCAATTGAAATTAAGAAAACATCAATTGAAATTCAAAGAATATCATTTGAAATTCAGAAAATATTAAAGGAAATTGATATGAAATGAATTTTTTGGGTTGTATATTTCATGATCATTTATGCTTAGAGCATTACTATTTCTTCAAAATCACGAAATTAAGCCTATAATGCTTGTGGATGAATACCTCGAATTCATCTATTAATTCTTCAAAGTTAATTTCAAATTATAGTCTGTCCCAATTGGAATGATCTTCATCAAGATTTAAGGCTGTATTCATATTCCTGACTTAATTATAAGGAAAAAGGTTATGATTTATGGTTTAACGCTTAATAAAGAATTTTAAGGTTTTTGCTTAATAATTTTATTTTAAAATCGTCTAGTGATTGTGTGTGTTTGGGGACACACTTTTGCAGTACTTATTTATTTGAATTAAATAGTTATAGGTTACATTTTATCCCGTCAAATTGTCACTATTTTATAGTAAAAGGATTTTTTATATAACATGCATATTATCTACAATACATGCATAATTGGCCTTGAAGGCTTCCAATGCATTGAAATAAACAATAAAATAAATAAATAAATGCTTTCTGAATTTCAAGTGATATTTTCTAAATTTCAATTGGCATTTTCTGAATTTTAAATGGTGTTTTTCTGAATTTCAATTGATGTTTTCTGAAAAACAAATTATATTTTCCGAATTTGAAATGGATATTCTGAATTTAAATTGACATTAACTAAATTTCAAATAGAAAATCTGATTTTCAATTGATATTTTCTAAATTTCAAATGGAAATGCTGAATTGTACGGGAGCATGTCTGTAAACTTATATATACGACATTATTTGTACATAGCAGCAATGTATCTTCAAATATATTAAGTTTGATACCCATATTGACTAAATTTAGGCCATAGAGTTGGCACCTTGTGACAAAATATTGTGCTTCGGGAAACTTCGTCTAAAATCCGAACTTTTTTTTTTTTTTTTTTTTTTTTTTCATAAAGATTTTATTAATAATAAAATGTACATTTTCACTTAATTCTAGTTCCGCTAAGCCATTAGGCTTGTCTGCAGAAGAAAAAAATATTTGAAATTCATTTTATTTATTCATTGCGAATTTATGAAAAATTGTTTTATAAGATGTTTTCTTTTATGGATATTTTTAATGTTCATTAAATTAGCTGGAAGCATATTCATGAGCCTTGGTAAAATTGTTGCGAGTGTGTTTTCTCCGTATTTGTTGTGAAATTTTGCAACTTTAAATCTGCCTTCTGATCTAAGTCTGGTATTATGTCCATGGTTTATTGCGGTTAAAAACCTCGAGTCGCTGTAGAACTCATTTAGCACTGTGGTGTAGTAAATGTTTTCAATGCTGAGCATTTGAAGATTTCGTTTGACGTTGTTCTCATCATAGGTGTTGTTGTCCAAGGGGTTGTTTACACGGTTGTTGATATTATTGCAGTTGCTACTGGGGTTGTTGTTGATGTTGTTAATGACAGTTGTTTCTATAATGTTATTAGTGCTGTTGTAGATATTTGTATTAAAGTTGCTACGTATGTTGGTGCTTTGATCGGTGTTTCTGTTGTGAAGTTGTATATTATTATGTGCGTTGTGGGTTGTCACGTATCGTTGATTTTTTTGTAAAATTTTAAATATTCGGTTTTGGGTTTGTTGTAGTGATTTACAGTATGTTGCGTTTCCCCATGCAGTTATGCCGTGTCTGATTCTGCTAGCGAAAAGTAAGCCTGCCTTAAGACACTATACGTGGAACAGTTGCTTAGATGGTATAGCATGTAAGATGTTTTCCGAAGCTTTTTCTTTAGGTCTTCTATGTGTGTTTTCCATTTGAAGTTTTCATCTACGTATATTCCTAGATACTTGTAGGTGTTAACTTGTTCTATGATCGTTGTACATGTATCGTTAGTGTTGTTATTTTGGTTTATATTTGTGTGTAGGCAATTTGTGTTGTGGAATTTTATTGTTATGCTTTTTGAAGTAAGATGAGGTGGTTTGATGTGCATGATTTTAGTTTTTGTGGCATTTATTATGAGTCCATTGTCATGGCACCATTTAGCTACCGAATTTAGTTGGTTTGGCATAATCGTTACTGCTTCATCAGCGTTTTGTGCTCGACTATGATAGCTGTATCGTCAGCATAGGCAAAGGTTTTACTATTTTTTAACAAGGAAATCATTTCATTAGCATATATAATATATAATATTGGGCCAAGTTTTGATCCTTGTGGTACTCCCTGATTTATAGACATTTCATCACTCATATTGTTTTTTATTTTGACTCGATATGTTCTGCAATGCAGATAGTCTTTAAACCAATTTAAGCAGTTTCCTCGTATACCATTTCTTTCTAAAGTTTCGATTAAGTTCTTGTGTGGCAGAGTATCAAAAGCTTTACTAAAATCTATGAACAATGCCAAGCAATGATGTTTTTTAGTAAGACAGCTGTTGATAAAGTTAGAGAAATTTCCCATCAGTTCGTTTATGCTTTTACCCTTTTGAAAGCCGTATTGATTTTTATTTATTATTCTATACTTTTCTAAAAATTGGGTAAGTCTACGCACAATTATTTCCTCAATGACTTTTTCAATGACAGAAAGTATTGAGATTGGCCTGTAGTTGTTACAGTCTGATTTGTTACCAGATTTATATATTGGTCTTATTACAGACGTCTTTAAAAGTTTTGGAATGATTGCATTATCCAGGCTGGAGTTGATTAGAGTGGTTATTATGGTGTTATATATTTTGCGTTATTTCTAACATCTTTTGGTCTTATACCGTCTATTCCAGCGCCTTTTTTAATGTTAAGACAAGATAGAATATTAAAAATTTCCTCCTCGCAAGTATGTTTCATATATATAGAATTTTGAATTGTTGTTTTTACGGTATTTGATGTTTTGATGCTACAATTATGAGTTATGTTTTGTACGTTTTCGTTAAATTTTATAGCAAAATTTTTTAAAACATTTTCCAAGTTTTGATTTTTAAAGTTTTTTAATATAGTTTCATCTATATCACTGTTTCTTTTTACCAATTATTTCATTAATTGTTTGCCAAGTGGCTCTTATATCTTTTCGGTTTTCAATAAATTTCATTCTGTAATAGTTATTTTTAGCGGCATTAAGTTTTTTATTTACCACATTTCTACATTGTTTATATTGTAGTTCATAATATTTATTACTTCGATTATTTATCCATTTTTTATAAAGTTTATCCCTACTTTCACAATATTTGATTAATTCTTCACTGATCCATGGATTCGTTGATCTTTTCTTTTTTGTTTTAATTATTATTTTTGATTTTTCATATATTTCACAAAATTGTTTATGTATGTTATTGAACATCTGATTTGTATCTGTAGATTTCAGTATTTCGTTCCAGTTTGTATCTTTTATGCTTTTGTTTACTTTATAACTACTATTGCATTTATTTGTGTTGTTCTCCTATTCAGCCTTACTAACAAATGATCAATGCAAGTTTGTGTGTTTTTAATTGCGTCTTCTCTTGTTATTTCGTTCACTGTGCACTGTAATCCATTTGACATAATCATATCTAAGTATTTTGTTGTGGCATAGTTCCTTTTAAGAATATCAATATTCATATCACCAACAATAAAAACTTCTTGTTTTTTGTTTATGTCGTTAATTGTTTTATCAATCTCCAAAACAAACCGGTTTATATTCTCACTCGGGGGACGATAAATCGAGAGAAGAGATGTAGTTTTGTTATTAATTTGGAAACAGTGTTGCCATGTATTTTTTTCAAAAAACTGTAAGAAAAAACTGTTTTTTTAAGAAAAAACTGTTTTTTTTTTCTTTTAATAAAAAACAGTAGGAAAAACAGTTAATATGTGCATTTTGAATTCAATTGCATTTAATTTAAACATAAAACAACATAAAAAACATTAAACACATAACATATATATATATACACAGAAAAAAATATTTTTTTTTGTGGACTAACTTTTAATTATACTAACAAAAAAAAAATATTTTCAAGTTATGTTGTTACAGATCACAAGTTGTGCTCTGTTATAAAACTACATTTTAATTAACAATAGGAATAATATGTTTTTTCTAATGTGTACTTGTTTAAAGTAAAAAAAAATATAATATAAAAAAACATATTTATATTTATATTAATTATTTAACATATAGCAAAAAATAACTACAAAATCATAAAAAAACAAAATAATTCATCACATTTTGAGATCTTACTTAATTACATAAAAATATCAGTTATACATTTTTTGATTAAATTTGATTTTCATTTAGTTTGATTCCACACAAAATTTTAACACAAACAAATGCTAAAAGGGAATTAAAATGCATTGCATTCAATGTGTAGTATTATTTTTTATTGAAACATTTTGTGCAACTTTTATATTAAATTTACAAATTCAAATAAAAGAAAGTAAATCGAGCAGGTAAACTGTTAAAAACTGGAAAAACTGGAAAAAAAGGGTGAAATTAAACAAAAACTGTGTTTTTTCATGAAAAACTGGAAAACTGTAACGCATCCTAAAAAACTCTAAAAAACAGTTAAAACTGGCAATATGGTAACACTGTTTGGAAATCAATTCGTATTGATTCAAAATGTTCGGTATTTAGTGAGATGTTATTAAAGGTAATAGTCTCTCTTACATATACAACTATACCTCCTCCTTTACCCTCCCTATTTTTAAAAACAGCATTGAACCCATTTATATTGTAGAGATTATTTTCGTTATTTGATATGTCCGTCTCAACAAGTATTATGAAGTTAACTTTACTAATTATGTTGTGTATTGTGGCTAAGAAAGGAACGAAACCAGTATGTAGTGAACGAGTATTCATGTATGCTAAAGATAGAGGATAACTTAAGCATTTTGCATTTATTAGATTAAAACTATCTAGTGTTTGATTAATAATGTTATTCATTTTATCATAACATAAAAATAAGAAAAAAATAAGAAAAACCAATAAATATTTATAGTTTTTTTTTTTTTTTTTTGTTTTTTGTTTATATATTTTTTAATAGATTTGGGATATAAAAGTGTTTAGTAATGATTTGAATTAAATTGTAATTGTTTCAATATCAGCTGTATTTTTAATGAGAATAGCACTTGAATGTTCATTTTTACGCGCGAAAATATTACCACCACGAACCCATACAAAACTCCACTTAGACTCTGTGGCCTTTGTCTTGACTGACCATAGTAGTCGCCGGTTGTAGGGCGTGAGCTCATCGTTTATATATATAAAATCACTGTTTTCTTCTTTTAATATATTTGCATCCACTCTATGTCGTTTAATTTTATTCATCAATTCACGTTTTTTATTTAACGAAGAGAATTCCACAATGACTTTTTCTTTATTTTTTAATCGATATGCATTGCTAATATCATAGTCGCTAATGTCGACGTCTAATGACGTGTCCACTAAAACATAATAGGGTATAATGTATGTGAGTTTGGACCTGAACCAACTATAGCACCTTGTACAGAACCCACCGAAATTATTGGACATGCTAAATTATACCATTGATATGCATTTCGAATACTTTTCATTAGATACCAAATTTATATATAGACTCTTTGCAAGACCTAAATGGAGACTGGGCAGCTAAAAAACTGTGTCTCCTAATTTTTAATTCTATATAATATATCCTTATCTCATTGCAATCGTCGGAAACCCATGTACAGAGTGGGTCCGATGGCAATGAAGTTTGGAACAGGCATAACTGACTTAACATCGAGCTTAGCTTTGATGTTGAACTTTCCAAGCAATATGACCCCGCAAAGTATGGCACTTTTTGCACCATTTCTTTGTTTCTTATACGATTTTCAAAGAATTAATCTGCTAGTAGAGAATAAAAAAAAAATATGCTTACTTATGTCGATTATCTCCTAAAGTTCCCGAGATATTTGAAATTCTAAATTGGGTAAGCCTAAGGTCCAGTTTTTTGCGAATAGCGGGACAAAATCGAGACCAGTTTTTTGTTTAAAATATTAGATATTTAAGCAAAGATTTTCCCTCACTTAATTTAACTCATTATTGACACTGTGTTCCTTTTTCAAGCCAGTACTTTTAAACGGTTATATTACTGGATAATGATAATAAGTGGTTTAAAAAACGTAAAATAATAAAACATCTTGACTGCAATCTAGAAATTTTTTTTTTGAAATATTGCTCTCCAGAGTTATCGAATAATTATGTGAAAAAAAAATTCTTGTATGATCTAAATTATTTCAAAAATTATTTTAAAATATAAAAAACATAATATTTTATATTTTTTATTGCTATCCCAGCAAACCTCTGTAATAGGTTGGTAATAAGTTAAACTCCTTATTAGGGTGATCGATTATTCGACATTTTTCGTAAACCGGTTTTCGATTTTTCCAAGTAGATTGAATCTAAAAAAACGGGTTCGTTTTCTGGAATTCCACGAAACTGGTTAACCAAATTTTTCAATGGTATACAATTTTATGCAAATATATATATATTTTTTAAATTTAAATAATATTAGTTTTTATTTGAAATATTATAATTCATTTTGAATCAGCACGAAAAAATTCTTTCTATGGTTTTCGAAAAACAATGATTTTTATATATCACTAAAAATTATTGGTTGGGTTACACCATTCACAGTAATTTATTAAGAACCGTTCTTTAGGAAAACGACTCAAATAAATGTTTAAAAATGTTTAAAAATGTAAACAAAAAACATTAATGTTGTGCCTTTTTTCAGCAGATCTATGACGTGTCTTTATTGGGATAACTTTAAATTTTTTTAAATTTATTAAAATTAACAATTTTGCTTCAAGAAAGTTTACTCTTTTATTTTGACTTTTTACATGTTAAAAAAATAGGTATTAATTGTTGTGTTCACACCTATTAAAATACTTATTGTTGGTACGTTAAAATAAACAAACACACCACAAAGTAACAAAATATTCATTAAATATTAAAACCATACATGCAAACTGCCCCAGGTTGTTTAATTATGCAAAATACCATCAAGTGATTTTTATTAATTGAACTACGGTCAATTTATCTGCCTGTTTGTAGGCATAACGGGTGATTGCTATTAAATGAAAATTTGTTTGAAGTGCTGTCATTTCAGTATTTCTTAATGAATTGTGTTGGTTAACATCTTAAAATAATATTTAGAGTTTTCACTTTCAATTTTATATAGCTTTTGCAGAAAAGTATCTTCGAATATTTTCTTTGTAAATTTCAATAGAAAAATTAAGGCAATATATCAAATTTGAATATGGACCATTATATGATGATATTAGTTCTTATTTCGGTATGCTGAGGAAGAACTAAGTCATACAAATTATACTCTAATTAATTTTTGTTGAATTTTACCCAACCTTTACAGTAGGAAACTGTACTCACACTATAAGTTGGGTAAATTTACTCTGTACGTGTAAATTGGTACACAAAGAAGCTGAACGAAAATGTATAGCAACATGTTTCATTACATTTAATGTGCGTAAATTTACTCATAATGTGCGTCAAACATTTTTTAGTACATGGTTTTCCAATTTGAGTGGATCGATGTTGAAATGGAATAAAACAAGCCGTGTGTGAGGTATTAACAAAATTATTTAAAAAATATAAGATCGTTTAAATATCCTCCGAGGCTTCTAATGGTGGCACGGATTCGTGTGATCCAAAAATAATAATATTTGCATAGATGCCAATATTTTGTAAAAAGCTAAACTTTATATAGACCAAAATTTAAAGAATCAGATTATAAGCTACATACGTAAAAAGGTTTTTATGTATTCAGATACAATTTTATGCAATTAAATGTTTCAATATAAATATTTATATAGTCATATAAGCATTTATGTTATATCATAAATATTTGTAACTAATTGTATATAGTTTTGTGTTGTTTCAAAAAATTGTATATGTGATCTGGCAATTAATATTCCCAATTATATATTACTTTACAATATAGAGTTATGTATGGGATATTATATGACCTACGCAGAAGCAAAAAGAGCAAAATCCACTTTCTTTATATTTGCGTTTTATTGCTTAGAGTTTCTCTTTTTACCACAAACTATTTACGTGCAAAATCAATTTGCATTATAAAGTTATTTTAGATTTTTTATAAGCCAATTGAGACAAATTCAATACTAGTCCATTTCAATTAGCTATATCTCAATCATTTCTTATCGCCTCGGAACGACCCAGGACTCATTTTGTTTGTACTGGTGCCTACTTTTTGCCAATGCCCTCTTTTTTATATGCTTCGTGTATAAATGCATTTTTAATACAATTGCATTTTTAAAATGCATTTTTTTAGATGGAGAATTATTTCGAACTTAAAAATAATTACTTATTAGTGTAGTTCAAAATCTTGACTAATACTTCCAATACTCACAAAAAACAGCAAATTTTTGAGAAATTTACTCGTAAAAAAAATGTTAAAACTTAAAAAAATGTACTCAGAAAATAATTTTAGATTTTTCAGAAGCCATTTCTTATCGCTTTTGAACGATCCAGTGCTCATTTTGTTTGTACTAGTGTCTTATTTTTGCATAGGTCCCCTTAATTTATATGTTTCGTGTATGGATCCATTTTTAATACAATTACATTTTTCAAATTAACTTTATTAGCTAATGAACTAGTTCGAATAAAAAAATATGTATACATATTTTTATAATTGGAAATATTTACTACAACATCCAATATTTAGTTTTTAGTTTGCAAAAAACTGATAATTTTGAAAAATTTGAGAAAAATACCAAAACTTAAAAAAATCTATTCCGAAAATTATTTTAGAATTCTCAGAAGCCAAATGAAATAAAATGTTATACTAGTTTAGCGATATCTCAGCCGTTTTTTATCGCATCGGTACGATAGAGACCTTATTAAATTTGTAAGTGTTCCTTTTAAACACTGCACGTTGGGGCAGCCTAAGGGGATCTCCGGTAAAAAGTCCGATTTTAAATCTTCGATTTTTTTCAAACTAATTGGCAAATCTAATAGATAAGACCTTGCCGAAACTAGTTCCGTTTAGTTTTTTGAGATATTCTAATTATTGGTACGATGGCAAGCTGCCAAAGTCAAAGTTTTGTTTCCAAAAATGTTTCATATTAAAAAGAGGTACTAACATAAGCCAGTGTTGTGCGTGTTTAACCACTTAGGTCACTACCTTTAAGTAATAAATCATTAGTAGTAATACAAAATCATTAATTTTTCATGTTAATACATTTGTAAAAAAAGATGCTGGTAGCACATAGACGAGATTAGTTTTTTAATAAAAATTAAGAGAAACTTAATGTTTCAATAGCCCTATATTTTGAACGCAGGGGAGGGAGACCCTAAAACCGTATGCATATGAAAGCTAATACTATCTAGATTACGAATTTAATATGCCCGCCGTGCTCTGGCGTGCTCTGTAGAACAAACTTGTTCGATTTTCAACTTTGCTCGAATATTTTTTGTAAAATTTCTGATTTTTCCAAAAGATATTGCCAATTTACTTTTTTTGAGTTGTGTTAGATATTTTTATTTTTCTGCCGATCTAATGACCCGATCTGTCTGAAATTTTGCATGGATAATAAGAATAAGTGTAATTTGTTAAATTTATACTGAATTTTGATTTGCAATGTACCACGCGAAAAATTTCGCGATTTATTTAATAACATCAAAAAATTTTCAAACTTCTGCGCCTAAATTTCGAATTTTTTTTTAGGTAAAATTTTCCATATTTTGTACTCTATCCTTACCAAAAAAAATATTTTGTTAGATCTGTTCCCGTAAAAAGTTATAACGAATTTTCTACGAAAGTGTTTTATTAAATGTAACTTTCCCTTTTGATGAACAAGAAAGCATGCAAAAAAAATAAATTTTTCGGTTAAGAATTGTAAACAAAAAAAAACAATTTGAACATTTTTGCAAAATTTTGCAAAATTTTGATTTTTGCAAAAGATATTGCCAATTTATTTTTTTTTGAGCTGTGTTAGATATTTTTATTTTTCTGACGATCTAATGACCCGATCTGTCTGAAATCTGCATGGATAACTAGAACAAATGTCATTTGTTAAATATATACTTAATTTTGATTTGCAATGTATCACGCAAAAAATTTCGCGATTTTTTTAATAACATCGAAAAATTTTCGAACTTCTGCGCCAGAATTCGAATTTTGTTTTCGGTAAAATTTTCTATATTTTATACTCTATCCTTACCAGAAAAAATATTTTGTAAGATCTGTTCCCGTAAAAAGTTATAACGAATTTTCTACGAAAGTGAAAAAATATAATTTTTTTTTTAAAAGCTCGACTTTCGAAAAATCATAGACCCCTTAGTTTTATTTTTACCCTTATAGTAGTGATTATATTGAGCTTTAGTAAAAATGAATGCCTATCAATATTTCCTTTGATCATCCTGTCAATGTAATTTATGTTTTTATAAATTACAATTTATTATCAACAACTTTTATTGTTCTTAAAATAATCAGCACGATTAACCGCGGTTTAGCAAACATTAGTAACGAAATGGCCTTGTCAGGTAAATTTAAAGCTTCTTATTATTTAGTACTTGAGTATGCAAATTTGGTTTTTTGTGATTTGAGAAAAATATTTGCACTACGCAAATATTTTTTTTCACGTTTCTGACATCTACAAGTGATTCTCTTTTCAACCATGTGCAAAACTTATATAAAAACATAGCGGTTAAGTATGCGAATTTGGTTTTTTGCGATTTCCGAAAAAACTTTGCACTACGCAAATACATTTTTTCCACGGTTCTGATATCTATAAGTGATTCTCTTTTCAACCATGTGCAGAACTTATTAAAAAACTTAGCGGTTGAGTATGCGAACTCGGTTTTTTGCGATATGCGAAAAATATTTGCACTACGCAAATATGTTTTTTCACGTTTCTGATATCTACAAGTAATCCTCTTTTCAACCATGTGCATAACTTGTATAAAAACTTAGCGGTTTAGTTGATGCCGCAAAATGTACTAGGCCCACCCCACTGTGCACTGTAGAAGAAAAATTTATAATTTAAAGTCAAACTATTTTTAATGCAATTGCACTTTTTTGAAATGCATTTTGAAGCTCTGGAAATAATTTAAATTTAAATTGCGTTACGATTTTAAATATATATAAATTTTAACTATAAGTCCCTATATTTCATTTTAGTTGATATATAGCAGGGAATTTTGGAAAAACGTTTAACTTTGTGATTCATTTTCTCAAAAATTATTCAAAGGGACTTGGCTCAATTATCTTCTGAGAAGCTATACAATTCATCATAAATTTGTATATAATTATATATAACTACATGTGAACTAATAATAAAAATATTTTTTTTATAATTTTTGATAAAGCCATATATTGTTCCATACAAAATTATATAGAAATTTATAAGGCCACACGTTTAGAATAGTTTTTAATAATCACAGATGTGATTATATACGGTAAATTATAAAGCCACATTCAACTATTTTTTAAGTGATTTTAGATACACCCAGCAAAAAAATATCAAAAGAATAGATTAAGAAGCAATACTTTGGGTTTCGATGTTATGAAAATTTGGATCGGAACCAATGAATTTTATATGTGCTTGTCATAGTGTGGAATTTCTCTTTTATGATCCTTATTCATCGCATCTTAAGAAAAGCGTATGGTTTTAATGAAAGTTAAATTCTTTTGATGTTCACAAGGGAACTCTCCTAGGAGAGAATACTGATTGCGTTCTAATTTGCATTACTTTCCGAAAGCATTTTTTACCTAATTGGTGGGAACGCTGTCTTCAGAATTTCTATTCGAGTATTTTATCGGTTTGTCCAAATAATTTGAACTTATCATATTTCAGATATACTCCTTTACAAAAAAAATGTATATACATATATATATTTTTTCCTCCCCTTTAACCACTAAGTTTGAGATTCGCTCTTGTTGGATCGATACAATTTTGTAAAGATAAAATTTTGTTCAAAATAACATTTTTAGAAGTTGTGAAAAAGGAATGCTATAGAAGCGGGAAATCTGGAATAAATTTGGAATTAAGTTCAAAAAGCGGAAAAAACGAAAATTTGCCTACGAAACAAAAAAAAGAAGTGTTATTAAAAATCTTCGGAGTTATTGTTAAAAAAGACCTTCGTAAATAGACTGTAAAACTAATATCTGTCAACCATGGCATGACATATTTAACAAAAAATTAGTTAAATAACTGCATATGTTATTACTGGAGATATCACGAATATTTGATTGCTAATAGCGAATAGCACTATTCGGCAGAATTATTCGGTTAAAAGAAAATAGCATAAAAGTATGTATTTTTCATCTAAAAAATTGAGAAAAACCTAGTTTTTCATAAAACTTTTCTCTTTAGAATATTAAACACGGCTGATTATATTTACTTACGATGATTTTTCAACCTAAGAAGTATTACTGTTAAGTTTAGTTTCGTCTGCTTGTACTTTTATATTAAATTTATATGAAAATGAATAGAAGAAATATGTGGCAAAGATTCGGTATTCTAATACACTATATCTGACATCTCCAATTATCACACGAACAAGGTATAATTTAAAATAGTCGTTTCAGATTACATATAATCGTATTAAAAATTTTATGAAGTTTGATAAAATTGTTAAGAAAAACTAAGAAATGTTTTCATCAACTCTTATCCAAAAATAATACATACTTGTAACGGCAACTCTTACCCTTTCTGTGATTTTTGAATTTTTTGGATAAATTGTTTTTTCTTGGTATTATCGTCAGTTGAGAGCTTGCTTATAATTTCGGTTTCTTACAATTTTACTCTGCGGAAAATAAAATTGCTGTTACAACCTGAATTTTAATAGACGATATTTTCGTAAGGAAATAAGTTATCTTTAAAGTTAAATCACAAAAATGGCAAGAGTAGCGTATTCAGGTGCAGGAATGAGAAAAATCGGAGCATTTTATTCTCCTGTTAATATAGCTCGATTGTCGCAGTGTAGTTCTGAGACCAGATTTCGATTCAGCGTACCTCTATTTTAAATATTTAACCTCTATTTTAAATATTTAACTAACTTTCAGTAATTTTTTTTTGCTGACATCGCGTTTTCAGATACAATTTCAGTTAAATGCTATTACTAAAAAAAAAATTTTGAACAGATGTTTAACTAATTAATGTTTATACCAAAATTGTGCTGAGAAATCGCATTACTATCACGTAGAACAAGAAAAAGGAATACATCACTCATTTACTGAATGACTGGCATAACTCATAAAATACGGTTTAGGAGAAAACGCGTTAAAATTTTAAATCTATATCTGTCTCGCTCGACCCTCTCCCTATTTATTTGGTCTCATTTTTATATACATGTTTTTTAATGCTTTTTAATTAATTATCTAGAGACCCGTGAGCATCACCGTTTCTCTATAAAGCATATGCTCTTCTTCCAGAAAAAAAACATATTCTCTTTTAACTCGAAAAGAATACAATATATCAATATAAAATTTTTACACAATGTGGATCACAACATAAATAATAAATCTGCATCATTTCTGACTTATGAGAATTTTTTTGTAAATGACCGACTTGAAGATGTCGCAGTTTATATGGACGAAGTAGACAAAAAGCAAAGATACAAACAAAATCTATCATTACAAGACATACACAAAATGTTTTTTCTTTTGTATTCTGCACATCAAACAAAGGCACGCATGTCCACATAAAAATTGTAAATAATACAAAATATAAATAAAACAATAAATAAATTAAATGAACTGATATTTTGATACTATATGAATGATATTTTGATAAATTTAAAAATTGAATATGCAGGAAACAGTAAAATACGCTTTGGTGCTACTTTTCAAAACAATATTTTGATAAATTGAGTATGCACTAAATTTTAAAATACACTTGATTGCGACTGTACAAAACAATTAATGATATTTAGTGATATTTTGGATATTTTTTTTTTTTTAGAAGTTGTATGTATTCGACCTTTCAATGTTTAATAAATAAAAATATTCGAACTCTTGTTTTTTAATAATTAATTTATTTTTCTATATTTCGACGTTAGCAGAATATCATTTTCTGGAAAATCTATAACAATGTAATAAAAAACATTAGAACAAAATCATAAATATAAAAGTAATGTAAACAAAGTACATGAAAAATATTAAGTCTAAACACATTAAGTATAAACAGTAAAATAAAAAGACACATAATTTAGTATTATCTTCATCTGAAAAATGAAAAATTGATTCATACATACACTGAGGAGCATAAGCGTATCACAAACCAACAACTATCACTTTAACAACCTATTTCTACAAATTTTACTCAAATGCTATCAAATTTTTCATATTATGTTTGTACAAGTGTCTTCTCTCTTTCAAAAAAGATTGTATTAAGATCTGATCACAGCAACAAATACACGAAGGCATAATGCAAATAAATCAAAGTGATACAGTTTTGCACTCACTATTTATTTTTATATTTTAAAACAATAATATATTTTTAATAACTGGTCCAGTAACCCTCTGCCTTCTTAAGCTCCTGGATGGTATTAGGTAGACTTTGTGTGTACCTCTGCACAAATTCTGGAAGAATCGCCTCCCACACTTCCCACAACTCGTTCACGCCTTTTGGAGGACTGGCATATTTTGCAAGCTTCAATTTGATTCATATCCGGAGATTGAGGAGGCCACGTGATCACACCAAATTTTTGCTTTTTGAGCCAGTCTTTCACTACATGTGCTGTATGTTTGAGGTCATTGTCTTGCTGTAAAATTACTTTTTGAGATTTGGTCTGATGAGACTAAAATTTATCGTTTTCAATCCGATGGGAGTGAATGGTATTGGACTAAGGAACCTAATACAATCCAACCAAATGAGGTACGCCAACCCGTTAAACACGGTGGTGGCTGTATCATGGTTTGGGGTTGAATATTCATTGATGTTTTTTAAAAAAATATATTTTAACTTTAACAAATTTTTATTCAAATAATTTCCAAACAATTTTCCGATAGCTTTTTTTTTTGTTATTAATTTTTGAAAATAATTGAAATTGTCGTCGAAAGTATGAGAGTTGAAACAAAATTAAATTGACACAATTTTCAAAGCATATTTAGTTAATAGATATATACAAAATTTCGTTGGGAAAAAATTCGAGAATGTAGGGTGAAGAGGTGTTTTTATTGCTTAGTGTAGGTATTTGAAAAAAAATTACACTGGCAACACTGTAATCCAAAGAGGTTTATTCTAAAGTCCACAAGATTATAAAAACCTGCCCGATTCAACCAAGTTATGTTATATTTATTTCAAAAAGTCATCTCTTTTATTCAAGGTAAGACTTTGACAAGGCGACTATTATTTAGATAAATCTGAATTAAGAGAAAAAATGACGAAACTTTTCAGATTATTATAGATTTTTGTCAAAAAGCTAGTGTTGGAATCATATAGAATGTAAAGCGCCATGCCAGAGCATGTTTTTTTCATAATTTTAAAGCAACAATTTATTACCTATATGGTCCAAATCATGAAATACACTTTTAGTGCTAAATGTTCGAGAATTAAGTAGTGTTTTGTAGTAAAAATATCGATTTATGACTTTTTTTGCATGGATAACCGATTCGGTGAGGGTATCGGTAAGGGTAACCCTAATTTGTAACATTTCGGTATTTAGGGGTAAAGATATTTTATCTAATGACTGGCTAGTTTAGGATCAAAGTTTGGAAAATATACCTGTTATATATATTTTAAAGGTATTTTAAATAATATCGGTAACGGCATTTTAAAGATATCGCTATTTCAATTATTTCGGTAACGGTATTTTAGGGATAACGCTATTTTAGTTATTTCGGTGACGGTATTTTAAGGATATTGGTATTTCTGTTTCATCGGTAACGAGTTTTTAAGGATACCGGTATTTCAAATATTTCGGTAACGGCATTTTAGGGATAGCTATAGTCAGTTGAAAGGGGTTTGAATCGTTAACGGTATTTTAGAGGTATTGCCTGCCATCCCTGTCTAAAACCTATCGGAATTTATCAGTCACATCCCCGATGCATTTTTGTGTGTCAAAATTCAAACCGGACTGGCCGGTATGCAAAAAGTCAAACCGGACTGACGGTTTGAATATTTTGTAAAAAAATAAAAATTAAGTTTAAATAAAATTAATGAAAAGAAAACATTTGTACCCCTGAACATAGCATCTAGTTTTCATTTGTTAGAACATTTATATTGGATTTCATTTTTAAAGCAAAAAGCTACAGCAATAAATCGCTTTTAAAAAATCCAAAAATTGTAAGTGCATATTATTTTTGATTTTAAGTGCATATTGTTGGATTTTTAGTGCATATTATTTGGTTTTTGTACATATTTCAATTTAAATGCATATTTTAAGCGCATATTTTGGATTATTTATTCCCTGTTTTAATTGCGTGAAATTCCTTGCCAAAATAAAGTTGCTAAACATTAAGCTTTTTTAATACTATTATATTGAAGAATTCTCATTTAATAGTAATCACCCGTTATTTACAGTTAGTTACTTGTCTCTTTGGTTGGCTTTCCTTGTACCAATGATATGCAGTGAGATCTTGTTAAGGTTTCGCCAATAAGTTATTGTAGTCGTTGTAAACTACACGTTGGCCTGTTACGGTTGAAGCTTTGTTAACTGATAGCATCATCAGCTATCAATGACCAACCATTTGAAGCATATAACTTTGCATACCTGAAACAAACTTACACTCAAATAAAAAAATATGTAAAAGTTACAAAAAAATCTGTAATTGTTACATATTGGTTTGCTAATATTATTCCAGCAGTAATTTTTTAGTAAAGAAACATTAGTAAAATAAAAAAATAATAAATAAAATTAATTTACCTTTATTAAAATTATTTTCATAAAGACTATGAAAAAAAAAAATTTCTAAAAAAATAACTTTATACTAAAAATTTGTGTAATATAAATAAAGTGAGATTGAAAACTGTTTTACTAATTTTTACACTTTTTTTTAGTGTACTACTCGTACATATTAAACATTGTGACAAATGCTGTGCGGTGTTGTTGATAGGATATTTTTTTTTCTATTATGTATACATTTTGATGTCTAAAGTACAACATTTCATTTAAGAGTGTTGTAACATTGAAGAAGTTAAAAAGTAAATTGCTTTGGTACACTCATAAAAAGTTAGTTCAAAAGTCTGTTAAACGGGTTCCACCACAATTGAAATAATTTTTTCTGTTTATATCGTTCAAATCTGTTCTTTAACTAAAGTAATTTCAGTTGTTTTTGAACTAATTTTTTTTTTAATATTTAGTTTAATTTTTAAATGATTTTGAGAATTTGTCTCAAATGTGTGTGTGCTAGTTATTAAGTGTGTGTGTGTGCATTTCTATAATAAATGTCGTGGTGGTTGTTTTTCAAGTGTTAATAAATTTCTTCATCGTATATGATCATATATTGTAATTTCATGTATGAGTATATATGGTTTCATGTATGGTCATATATGAACACATATGTAATGTATGTAATCATATATGGGTAAATTCGTGAAATGGAAAAGTTTATATATGGCTATGTATGACACCGTATATGATAATATATTGCATATAGTGGTTCATATATTGCTTCATATATGTCATATATGACATATATCTTCATATATGAATTCATATATTATTATTTTATATAAGGCAATATGTTTTATTTTTTTTTTCAGATATTTTTAATACCTTCTCCCTGCTATAAGAATTCCTGACAAAAATATTTAAAAGAAAATATATTTCAAAGTTTCCATAATTTATAAAGATGCTAGTAGAGAATGAGCTATAAAGATAAACGTTTTTTATGGTTTTTATTTTAAGTAATATATTAAATCTATAAGGTTTAACTGAGCTCTTTACGTAGTATTTTGAAATTTATATTCCAGTATATGTAAAACTTTTAATACTGCTTCACCAACACTTATTTTGCTATTTGCATACAAGGCATGAAAGGTGTTTTGGTTCATATGAGATATCTCACTTGAGTCTAAAGAAATTATTTGCATTTGATGTGCTTAATTCTGCATCGGTATTACCTAAGCTGACTAGCCATCCCGCTTTTGGCGGGACTTCCGCTTTTCAATATATTTTTTCTCAATAGAATTTTTATAAAAAATAAAATGATTTAAAAACGTTCAAAATATTATAAATTCTGGAGCTTTTTGATAGAAATAAAGTTTCAGAGCCAGTGATAGGATTTCGAAATTCGAATTGAAATCTAAAATGTATTAATGTATGTATAATACATTAAAATGTATTGTTGTGCCAAAAGTAATTTTTTTATAATTAAAAGAAAAATATGAATTATCGAAGCAATATTTGAGCGATTCAAACCAAATTTTGCGAATTTGTTGAAATACGTATTTTAAGACAATCAATTTTAAAAATCGCGCTTTTGGCACCAAAATCCCGATTTTTCGCCTGCGAGTCCCGCGTTATGATCAAAACAGTTGGTCACGTTAGTAGTACTTGACTCTCTCAGATACTGACTTTCTCTCTCCATCATATTTATCACTATCAGATCTGATTATTCATATTCATCTAAATATTCATCTCAATTAGTATCCGAATTGCCATCACTATCAACCTCTTCATCACCATAGACCATGAATTGTCATCATCGGAATCAACAAGCTTTTCTATTGCATTATTTGGTTGAGCTATTGTTTAGAAGGTTTGTAGTGGACACTTTGTATCAAACACAAGCACTTTAGGTAACGTTTTTTTTTATAAAATCCATAAGTATTCTTACCAATGATAATGACGATTACTATTGTTATCGTCGAAAATGATAATGACGATTACTATTGTTATCGTCATTATCATTTTCTAAATCATCGTATTTCTTATTTAAATTTATTTTCATCGGGATAAACATTAATTGCATTTATAGTAATTAAATGTGCTAAAGTCCCAAAACTTATTTAACAAATTGTGAAAAGCAATCTGATGTAGGCGTGTCCCTATCCGGATTTCATTCCTGCCCAAGGAAATCTTCAGGGGACTTTGTTATTAGAATTTCTAGAGATACTTGTTATGTTAAATCACAAACTCAATGAGAATTTCTTGTCGTCGTCTAGGAGCGAGATTCAAAATTTAAAATATCAAAGAAAAAACAAAAACAACAACAAAAAATTGTCACAATTGGCTTTGTCATCTTCCAAATACTACTCTGTTTTTTTGACAGACCTAGCAATGTAGTGACGTTTATTCAAGTAAATCAACAATAGAAAATCATATGTTTTCTATTAGTGTGAGTTACATTAAAATTTGCACAAGCACCTGCATATTTGTTATTTAAATTTATTTTCATCGGGATAAACATTAATTGCATTTATAGTAATTAAATGTGCTAAAGTCCCAAAGTCATTTTTTTCTGGAACAAGTCAGTTTTCCATTATCAATACTGTTATTCATTTTTATTAAATTCTTTCCAAAATTGTATTTTCTTAAACTATTTTGCTTTGAACTAATTGTATTTATTAATGCATTTTGAATTTAAAATGTATCAACTTATCAGTAACATGTTCTTAGAAGTATAATAGAAACCTATTCTTTTAATAAAAAGACAATATTTTTGATAAAAACTTAAAAGATTGTCTTTTTTTATACGAGCATGTATGAAAAGTAATAATATATGACCATATATGAACATTCATATGTACCCATATACCATCAAATTTCGGATCCGAGTATATATGCATTTATATATGAACTCATATATGTGGCCATATATGACAATATATGAACATTTTCACCTGGTTAAAAACAACAAGAAGCTATTGTAGATACAAATATATTTCTGCTTCAGTCAGAAAAAAAATTAGAGAAGAAAGCAAGGCAAAATTTTGCTCGCAAAAATATTGAATTAATAAATATTAAATAATACGTTTAGTATTAAAATAAAATATATATTTATTTATGTGAATATGATTACATATATTTTTTATCTATTTTCAGTCCATTCACATTTTGAAATAATTCTAAGTGGCTTTAATAGAGAAAACAAAAAAAAAAAATTAAAATGATATTAAGGGAATTAATATAGCGTTCTGAATTTCGTAATTTATAAAATAATAAAATTAAATGAAATTTGTTTTCATTTTATAAATTAATAGTTGGCTAAATTATAGTTATTTCAGCAGCATTTATTTTAAACAAAAGTTTATCAAACTTTTTGTATATTAACTGAATTTGTAACCTAGTGTCAACAAACTAACATTTAGCGTAAAACATGTGCTGATTTCGACTGGTTTATTTTCATTTATATTTAACAGCTTTTCTGCCAAATAACTGGACTATAGTAACATTTTTTACCTAAAATTTAGGGACTCTAAATTAAGCAGAAAGTAATTCTCAATTTCATTGAATCAAATTTAGGTACTTTTGTCTGTTGTGGTACGGTCTTTTTTTATGAGTGTAGTAATTAGCTGTATACTAGTGTTTGGCAATCGATTGGTAATGTTTTCTGTTTTTTTGTGATTTTAAGTGGTATTTGATGCTGTTGATTTCAACGCTGTTTTAGCTGAAAAAGAACTCAAGTCATGCACTTAATCACTGCAAGTAGTTGTCGTTTATTGTACTTGTTTATACGAGTACATAAACTTCTTTTGCATAAAAAGGTTGATCATAATATAGTTGTTGCATTTTTTTAAAATCTATTTAAGTTTACTAAATGAGTACCAGTATGGTTTTAGAAAAGGTTGTGGAACCGAAGAAGCAACTGTTAATGTTGTAAACTTTATTTGCAAAAGCTTGGATGAGGGATACAAAGGTCTTGCGGGCATTTTTTATGATTTTACGAAAGCTTTTGATTTTATAGATCATAAAATTCTTATACAAAAGCTTAGCTATTATGGTATTTGTGACAGGGAGTTGTCCCTAATAAGAAGCTATTTGACAAATCGTAAACAATTTGTACAAATAAACTCACAAAAAAGTACTTTGTTGAATATGGAGTGCCACAAGGTAGCGTGCTCGACCCATTAGTATTTACGATTTATTTCAATGATTTAAAAAACCTGTGTCTTTCTGGTAAACTTTTTATGTATGCTGATGACATCTCTTTGTTTTATCCATATAGGCATCTCTAATATCCGAGTTCGCTAGAATAAAAAAGCTTGTGTTAAATGCTAAAAAAAAACAAAATTGTTAAGATTTAGACCCCTTAGTCAGCATAATCAAGGCTTTAGTGTATTTGTGGATGGAAATGTTGTTACGGAACAAAACTCAATAACTTATTTAGGAGTCATTCTACAGAGTAACCTTAATTGGAGTCAACACATTCAACATACTAAAGCAAAAATATCTCAAGCTATTGGATTTTAATACAAATTTAAAAAAAAAAAATAGCAAAGACACTAAATTTCTTATATATAACGCATTAATTCAAAGTCATTTAAATTATTTAGCTATATTGTACGGTTATAAAAAGTCAAGTGAGCTGAAATCTCTTTAATGGTCGCAAAATAAAGCGCTTAAAATAGTAGCAAATCTTCCTGATTTACATTCTACTTTTTCGTTATGTCGTGATATTTTTCCATCCGTTTTGTCAATTCATGGACTTTACAAGTTCCAGCTTTTTTTGTATGTGTTTAAATGCTTGCATAATATTGGTACATTGCAGTTTTCAAGAAACCAACAATATTTTAACACCAGGAATAATAGCAACTTAGCGGTAGCTAGATGCAGGTTAGAAACAACCAGACAATGGGTTGAGCATGTGGGTAGTCGTGAATTCAACAATTTAAAACCAAGTTTAAAATGTATATTCAGAATTTCTTCTTTTAAAAAGTCTGTAAAAATGTATTTAATTTTAAAATTAGATTAGCTTCTGACTTAAATTTTTATATGCAATGTACTTAAATTTTAAATTTTTTTTTTTTTTTTTTTTGTTATTTAGTTTTTAGTTTTTAGTATTTGTAAATAATAATGTTTGCCAACTTGCCTCATTAATGCCTTTGTGGCGCTGAGGCTTTTAATTTGTAATGAAATTTTTTCTGAAATAAATAAATCAAAAAAAAAAAAAAAAAATCGTGTTTGGGTAAGTTTTTGACAAAAACAATCTCTTTGGGCCCGAATTAGCTATGCATAAACGTAACATAAACTTTATGTAACAATAAATGGACATACAAAACTTATAATCAGAAACTTAACTTAAATAACTTAAAATCATAAATTATGTTGTACATAACTTCTGAATTTATATATGTTGTCGGAGAATATTTTAAGTTTAAATAATATACAATTTTCTTTTTATTTTACTTCAATATTTTTAATATAGTCACAATTAAGACTTTAGCCAATTGAAATTCTGTTATTACGATTGAAACCCGTTGGAACAGCTGAATATTGGTTTTCACAATAAAATTTGGTTAATACAACTAAATTTTAATTGCAATACCCAAAATATTCAGATAGCACATTTTTGTATGGTAGTACTAACCAAATTTCTAGGTTGTTGCCAATAAAATACCATTTTCAATTTGACTGGCACTTTATTTTTCTGTGTGTATGCGAACTTAAAATTTTATTAAAGGTAAAATACACTAGTAACATTATTGCGCAATTTCTCGTTTTTCATTATTCTATTACCAAATTGCGCAATAATGTTGCCAGTGTATGGGAAGTAAGAAAAACCTTTAACGCAATATTTTAAAATTATTTCCAAAATCCATTTTCTAAGAAAACAGTTGAACAAAATTAATCTTTTTCCAATAAATGCTAGTGCCACAAAACGCCAATAATTAATGCAGTTTTTCATAAAAATTTATAAAAAATTTCATTTCGATTATAAAAAATTTCATTTCGATTATTAAAAATTGAATTGATAAATTGAAATTGAAAAAGTTTCTTTAAAATAGATTCATAAAAATTATAAAGCATCTTCACAAAGTTTAATAATATATCTTTCATTTACTTTGTAAAGAAAACTTCATTAGTTTGGTAAAAACTTTCAATCAACCTCGTACAGGAAAATGATATCTGTGTAGTTCCATTTCTTGATTCTTTATCATTTTATATTTATATCAGCATATATTGTTTGGAAACTACCGAAAATTTAATTTCCCGGTATTCCCGGGAAAAATTATAAATTTCCCGGAATTTCTGGAAAATTGATTATTTTATTTAAAACCAATAATTCCTAAGGAATGTTTTTTTTTTTTTTTGTTAAAAAAATTAAGTAATAAAGCACATATCGCTCATTTACTGCAAGAACGTTACAACTCAGAAAACATGATTTTTGAGTTAATGACGCTAAATTATTCGTTATATCACGCATCATATTGTGTAAAAAAGTCGTATTGATATATTTTTTTTTTGTTTTTTTTTTTTTTTTTTATTGGGAGCTGGAAATCTTGCATAAGATTCCAGATTTTGGGTATGTCGGATTCTTACCGACTAAAACCACCTACCTCTTCTTCCACATGCCCTGCGGAACTGCCAGTTAAGTTATTACGTCGCAGGGCTGGATAGCCTTAGCTAATACTGTATAGATGAATTTTTTTCTTCAAGGTGGGAGTAAATTGAAAACTTTTAACTCATTTTCTACAAAATCAAAATTTTTGACTTAGACGTTATTGCAGTAAATGAGCGATAAGTATTCAAGTTGTGCATTGAAAACTAGAACTAACATATATTATTTAAATGATTTGAGATAATTTTAAATTAAAAATAAATATCATATAATATTAAGTAAAAAATACATCATTTACTTAAAAAAATAAGTTTTTAAGTCTACTAAAACATTTATTAATTCGCTTGACATTTGATATCGACTTTTTTGTGGCAAAGTTCTTAGCAACGGAGAAAACCCATTCACTATCTACCGATGTTGGCTTTATTGTTAACAGCTCATTATATAAGTCATCTAAATTTTGAATCCGCATATTGCTTGCTTCATATAAAGCAATTTCTTTTTTTAAAAAATTCCCTATATTTGTTTTTTTTTTTTGAATTGGCAAAGTCTTCAACATTTTTTGGTTTCATTTAGAAAGATTCATCGACTTGGGTTTCAGATATATCATTGTCACTGCCGGACATTTCAGGAAGGGAATTGATCAAGCAGCCGTGTATAATTTGGTTCAGCCTAAAATTGTAAAGAGCTTCTGTATGTTTTAGAATTGACATTAAAGATATCGGGAATTTTTAAATAATTTGTTAATGCTAACTTTTGGTTAAGTTTGCTTTAATTGACTGAGCCATTATTTTAGAAAATTATGTTTTTATTAACAAAAGCTGATCAAAAAGTGTATTTATAACAGCATCATCTACAAAAAGATTATAATCTCGTCGACTTAGTGTTTCAACTGCGTCTTTTAATGGATTCCAAACTTCAACTAACATCTCCAGGACAGGGACATTGCGTACTTATATAGGGATATAGGCAAAAATAAGGTCAGAGTTAATCTTAAAAACTAATTCATAAAAATAAATGTATATGTCTAAAAGTAATTATTCATTATCAGGAATTACTCTTGCATCTTTTGTATTTTTACTTATGAAGATATAGCGATTTTAGTTTTTTGTAAAAGGCGAAATCGGGTGCAAGAGCGCCTTAACTTGAATATATATTGTTCAAACTTAAAGACTTAAGTACAAGTAACAAATATAATTTTTCTGCAAAATTTCATGAATGTCCGTCCATACGTTTTCAAGTTAAGGCGATGTCCTTTAGAGGTACTACTTCAGATTTTACTTTGTAAACATTGTTTTCTATCAAAATAACTTAATTTCTTATTATAAAACACTCAATTGGGGCATTTACGGTCAATTTAAAATAACCCGCTTGGAGGCAGGTGCGCCGGATAGAGAGTTAAATTTTCTATGTAAAATAGTCAGCATTTCTTGCCTTTCAAAATGAAAATGCTGAGAAATAAAATAGTTTTGCAATAATAAAATATTACAATTTTTCCCAGCATTTTTTAAAATTTTTCTGTACCCAAAACCCTAGCAGCATACTATCTTTGGTACGAAGGCATTATTTAAATACCGAGCGACTCCGAAACAATTGCAGAAGGCATGATGTTTGTTCGTGATGCTCTTCTTGGTATATCTCGTGTGCTCCCAGAAGCAATAAATTCATGCCATCGCTGGAAATGAGAATCGTAAAGTTAATGTTTGTGTATTGGCAACATTAATGCTTCATTATATGTCTTCTTTACTGCTTCATTGTACACACAGAGAAATAAAGTGCCAACCGAATTGAAAAGTGTATTTTAATAGTAACAACTTAAAAAATTAGTTTGAACAGCGATATTTACATTATATGACTAGCTGAATTAACCGAAGTTTGTCCTGAAAACTAATAATCAGTTGTACCGAGCGACTGAAATTCGTAATAATCGAATTTGAGTCATAGTATCCAAATTTCAGTTGGCAAATAGCAAAATTTTTTCTGTGTGTACTTTTTGAAAAATGGAATTTCGGCCCACTAAATTGACAAAATCTAACACTATCACGTGTGCCATTATACCAAAATACGCATTAATTTATATTTGCGGTGTTCACTATTGCACAGTAGGATATATCACAAAATTTTTGGAAATAGATATAAGTGAAGTAATATTGAGCTTAAGATTTGATTTTGAATCTTACAGATCCCCGGGGTGGCAATATGAGCACCCAAAATAGAGAACTTTTTGCTTATACATTTTTTTTTCTTTATAAACCGATTTAAAAAAAAAAAGATTCTACTAGTAGAGACTAACTAAAAATGTGTTTACATGAGTGGGTTATCTCTTATACTTTCCGTGATATTCCCATTTGAATTAATGAAATTCGAAATTTAGTCCGTCTCAGGTCCAGTTTTTTGCGAATAGTGGGACAAAATCTATTTTTGAAAATATTGGTTATTTAACTATAAATTCTTGATTGAAAAAAAAAATAATTAATGCAATATCTTGTTCGACTCAAAAACTAAATTCGTTTATATTAGAAATTAAAAAAAAAAAATCAAATTCTGCGATTTTCTCTTCAAAAATTACCAACAGTCTTTTACCTCCAGATAAATATTTTCTTTCCCTACACTTCAAGTGTGTATACTATTCTGAAAGGTCTTTTTATATAAAACCGAGTTGTGTTAAAAAAAGTTTTTGATTTGTATTTACCTTTCCCACAGCCGCTTCTAAATTGGTCATATTTTTAAGGCAAATACCCACTTTAAGCCACTGTTACAAATTGTTCAATCCTCCAATTAGGTAACAAAAGCGGTTGTCGATACTACAACAGATACCTAATTTTGGGTGAGTCTCTTCCAATCACCGCTTTACATGTTGACATAGCAGTAAAAAATATAAAAATCTACTTTTTTTTGTAATTTTATATTTTTGGGAAATGTAGGAATGCTTACTGCAAATCATAAACTCAGACATAAATTTCACAATGTTGACTTAAAAGTCTCTTTATGTCCCAAAAATCATTGGATTATGTCTATTAATAAATATTTTATTGAATAGTGAAAATTTACATTTTAACAAAAACTGAAATTTTTAACTTCTTATTGGGGTTTTCCAAGTTTTTGTTCTACCAATAGTACTAATTGAAATTATTTTTAAAAATATATATAATATAGATTTGTCATCCTTATTTCGTTTTAATTCGTCAATAAACGTAACATAACTCCATTAAGTTCGCAATTTAAAAAATAAATTAAGTCATTGTAATCATATATAAAAAAAAATATAATTTTTTTATATGGGGCTATACTTAATTATATAAATATTAACTTTAAATTTTTTCTTTTACATGAGCCTATACTGAATTATATACAAATAAACTTAGGAAATTGTTTTAACATAAATAAATTAATGAAAATGAAATTATTCAAGTTCGAGGCCATACTCTAATATTTCTTCATTAGGATATTGTCCTACCAAATAATATATAGAGTTTTTTGTTTTCAAATTTATTATTTGACCCTTTCAGGAATCTGTTGATAGATCTATTTCGGGAATTTTCTAGGTTCCCATCATCAGAACACGTTTTGAAAGCGGTAACAATAACAAGCAAAACATCAAACATTCATATGAACAAGTTTACTCACTACATGAGAACTAATATACATATGAGTTTGAAGTTAAGGATTATAACCATTGATCAAAAAATAAATTGAAATCCTGTTTGATGTGCAAGATCCACCTCTGGTGGATATTCAATACACGTTTTTTGTTTCTCTCTCCTTTTTATATATTGTTTAGTTTGTAAACAAAACAGGGGAAGTAAACTAGGAGGTACTTTGCCTTTTTTACAAGTTTGTTATAATTTTTATTAAAAATAAAAATTATGTTTTTTTCGACCTGTAATTGTGCAATGAAAATGAAAATTATTCAAGTTCGAGGCCATACTCTTATATTTCTTCATTATGATGTTGTCCTAACAAATAATATATAGAGTTTTTTGTTTTCAAATTTATTATTTGACCCTTTCAGGAATGTGTTGATAGATCTATTTTGGGAATTTTCAAGGTTCCCATCATCAGAACACGTTTTGAAAGCGGTAACAATCCCATGCCAAACATCAAACATTCATATGAACTAGTTTACTCACTACATGAGAACTAATATACATATGAGTTTGAAGTTAAGGATTATAACCATTGATCAAAAAATAAATTGAAAACTTGTTTGATGTGCAAGATCCACCTCTGGTGGATATTCAATACACGTTTTTTGTTTCTCCCTCCTTTTTATATTTTGTTTAGTTTGTAAACAAAACAGGGGAAGTAAACTAGGCGGTACTTTGCCTTTTTTACAAGTTTGTTATAATTTTTATTAAAAATAAAAATTATGTTTTTTTCGACCTTTAATTGTGCAATGAAAATGAAAATTATTCAAGCTCGAGGCCATACTCTAATATTTCTTCATTAGGATATTGTCCTAACAAATAATTAAAGGTCGAAAAAAACATAATTTTTATTTTTAATAAAAATTATAACAAATTTATAAATAAATTAAATTTAAAATTTCACTAAATGAATGATATTTTGATAAATTTGAAAATTGTGAGTGATTATAAATATTCTGAATATTAAGAAATATAAATAAATAAAATAAACTAATTTTAAAAAACTACTGAATGAATGCCATTTTGATAAATTTGAAAGTTAAAGATGCATGCAAAAATAAAACACGATGTTGCTACACTCAAAAAAATAAGTTAGTAGAAAAGTTAGTAAAACGTCTTGTAAATCAGGTATACTATTTTGTAGCAAATTGTTTGCTAAAATCGTGTTTCAGCTAAAATTTTTGTTATACTTATTCAGCACTTAACTGTTTTATACTAATGTTTTACTAATTAATTTTGCTAAAAAAAATTGTGCTGATAAGCACATTAATAGTGTGGGCGACAACCAGATTGAAATATATACGCAGAATGAAGAAGATGTCGCGGCATGTCAAGATGTAGTAGAGAAGAAGAATATGATACTAACAAGGATAACTCTAATAAGACATATAAAAAAATCAACCATGGAAGACTTTTGTATCTGCTTTTCATACATAAAACAAAATTGAGGATTAAAACAACTTAAATTTTGCGTTGTCACCGGCTTGTGAAAATAATTGTCTATTAATTAAATAAAAGACAAAATAAAATATTTTAATTTAATATGTATTTCTAAACTAAATGTTTATAGATTAATAATCTAGTGTTGTCAAATTGCAAAGAAACATATACAGACATGTAGACAGAGTAAAGCGAAAGACAAAGACACACATCTTAGGTAAATTTTTATGGTTCCTTTTTCTTATTGTCAAAAAGGGTTGTTTTTTTTCGTTTCGTTTGTTTTTGTTTATTTTTTCGTTTCGTTTCTATAATAATCTTCGGCAGTTGCGTCCTTTAAAAGATAGCATCATTTAGACAACCATTGATGTAAGTAGTTGAAAGAAAATTTTTGTTATCTTATATATATTTATTTCTATATATTTTCAGATATTAAATTAATTCATGTAGTCAATGTGGGAAAATGAAAATTTTTATATTTCGTAATTGTTGTAAATTATGTTTAAAGGAATCACAAAAATATGTTTTATGATTTTCGGCAAATAAATTAACTAAATTACAAGTTTTCTACAAATTTTTGCGTTTTTTTCAGTCTACTAAAATTCAGCAAAAAATTTATTAATTTTTAGCAAGGCTTTTTTTATTTCTAATCCACTAAGTGTTAGAAAAACTTTTGCTGAATCTACTAATTTTGTTGCTAAAAATCTCCTCGCTGATTTTCAGCAAAAGATTTTGCTAACATTAGCAATTTTTTTGCAAGCACCCTCCTGACTAAAATTTTGTTGACTCAGCAACATTTTTTGCTGACTTTACAAACTTTTATTTTTGCGTGTACTGCACAAAACAATATTTTGATAAATTGAGGATGCAGGCGAAAATCAAATATAAAATAGGCTTTGGTGCTACGCTACAAAACAATAAATGCCAGTCCCACGTAGATGTGTTTAAAAGATAAAGGATTTTTATGTTATTTAGCCAGATTTTTGAACAACTCTTTGTTGTACACTCAAAAAAAAAAGTTTGTAAAGTCAGCAAAAAATTTTGCTGAGTCAGCAAAATTTTAGTCAGGAGGGTGCTAGCAAAAAAATTGCTAATGTCAGCAAAATCATTTGCTGAAAATCAGAGAGCTGCTTTTTAGCAACAAAATTAGTAGATTAAGCAAAAGTTTTGCTAACACTTAGTAGATTACACTCAAAAAAATAAGTTAGTAGAAAAGTTAGTAAAACGTCTTGTAAATCAGGTATACTATTTTTTAGCAAAATTTTTTGCTAAAATCATGTTTTCAGCTAAAATTTTTGTTATACTTATTCAGCACTTAACTGTTTTATACTGATGCTTTACTAATATACTAATGTTTTACTAATAAATTTTGCTAAAAAAAAATTGTGCTGATAAGCACATTAATAGTGTGGACGACAACGAGATTGAAAGATATACGCAGAATGAAGTTTTTTTTCGTTTGTTTTTGTTTATTTTTTCGTTTCGTTTCTATAATTATCTTCGGCAGTTGCGATAGCATCATTTAAACGATAGCATCATTTAGACAACCATTGATGTAAGTAATTGAAAGACAATTTTTGTTATGTTATATATATTTATTTCTATATATTTTCAGATATTAAATTAATTCATGTCGTCAATGTGGAAAAATGAAAATTTTTATATTTCGTTATTATAGTAAATTATTTTTAAAAGAATCACAAAAATATGTTTTATGATTTTCTGCAAATAAATTAACTAAATTACAATTTTTCTACAAATTTTTTGCGTTTTTTTCAGTCTACTAAAATTCAGCAAAAAATTTATTAATTTCTAGCAAGGCTTTTGTATTTATAATCTACTAAGTGTTAGCAAAGCTTTTGCTGAATCTACAAATTTTGTTGCTAAAAATCAGCTCGCTGATTTTCAGCAAAAGATTTTGCTGACATAAGCAATTTTTTTTGCTAGCACCCTCCTGACTAAAATTTTACTGACTCAGCAAAAATTTTTGCTGACTTTACAACCTTTTTTTTTGAGTTTAGAAATAAAAAAGCGTTGGTAAAAATTAATAAATTTTTTGCTGAATTTTAGTAGACTGAAAAACGCAAAAAAATTGTAATTTAGTTAATATATTTGCTGAAAATCATAAAACATATTTTTGTGATTCTTTTAAAAATAATTTACAATAATTACGAAATATAAAAATTTTCATTTTCCCACATTGATGTCATGAAGTAATTTAATATCTGAAAATATATAGAAATAATTATATATAACATAACAAAAATTTTCTTTCAACTACTTACGTTAATGGTTGTCTAAATGATGCTATCGTTTTAAGAACGCAACTGCCGAAGATAATTATAGAAACGAAACGAAAAAATAAACAAAAACAAACGAAACGAAAAAAACAACCCTTTTTTGCAATAATAAAAAGGAACCTTACTGAGATGTGTGTCTTTGTCTTTTGCTTTACTCTGTCTACATATCTGTATATGTTTGTTTGCAATTTGACCACACTAGATTATTAATCTATTAACATTTATTATTGAAATACATATTAAATTTAAATATTTTCTTTTGTCTTTTATTTTATTAATAGACAATTGTTTTCACAAGCCGGTGACAACGCAAAATTTAAGTTGTTTTAATCCTCAATTTTGTTTTATGTATGAAAAACAGATACAAAAGTCTTCCATTGTTGATTTTTTTATATGTCTTATTAGAGTTATCCTTGTTAGTATCATATTCTTCTTCTCTACTACATCTTGACATGCCGCGACATCTTCTTCATTCTGCGTATATCTTTGTCGTCCACACTATTAATGTGCTTATCAGCACAATTTTTTTAGCAAAATTAGTTAGTAAAACATTAGTATATTAGTAAAGCATTAGTATAAAACAGTTAAGTGCTGAATAAGTATAAAAAAAATTTTAGCTGAAAACACGATTTTGGCAAAAAAATTTGCTAAAAAATAGTATACCTGATTTACAAGACGTTTTACTAACTTTTGTACTAACTTATTTTTTTGAGTGTATTTTAGAATTATCTTCATTTGAAAAATGTAGAATTGCATCATGTATTCATATTAATACATGATTGTTAGAAATTGGGAGTTATTATGTTTTCTTATTTAATTAATAAAATATTTTGTTTATTTCCAGACTTTTATTTAATTGTATTATATTAACAATGTGGAAGTCCTGACATTTTTATATGCAAGGGTTCTAACAGCAAAATCTTTTTTACTTAGTTTACGGACTGTTTATTGAGTGTAAGACACATATAACAATATATGGCGTGACAGCATGTATAATACCATATTAAAATATATTTTAAGATAATAAAACAATATACGCATTTTTCACTCGGGCTACTAATATTTAGCAAATTTTTTGTTGAGTTTAGCAGATTAATTTGTTACTCTCAATAAACTAAAATTCAGCTTAAATATAACTAAGTAATTTTAGATTCAACAGATTTATGTTTTGCTACAAATATTGTTGTTCTTAGTAGTTTTTTCTGAAACGTAATTTTTAATTACTTTTTAGTAGATTTTGCAAAAATGTTTCCTGTTTTTTTTCTATTAGTATAATTTTTATTTTTTCTGCCCTCTTTAATAAGGAAGTCATTTTTTCGATCACTACAATGGAATTTTAATCATAAAGTCTTGAAGAACACTTCTTTATTTATGTGCAAAAACCTTAATAAAGTTTTATTTATCATAACAAAAAGTTTTGTAAAAATTATTTTATAAACACTTTTTGAGTTGATGCAGCCTCCTGTTATACGTATATACTACAGTGGGCCAAAACTTTAAAAGTTTTGCGTCTTAAAATTATTTAGTATTGAAAGACGTACATGACAAGTTAAATTACAAGCAGAAAAAAACTTTCGGAATAATATCGAATAGCATAGTAATTATACAACTACATAAGTTTCAAGTTTTAGTTTTTAAAATTTCTTGTAAAATTTAAGTTTTTTTTTTTTAGAAATTTAGAAAAAATTGTAAATTTTTACTAGAATTTGTGCAACTAACTTGAAACTTATGTAGTTATATATTTACTAAGCACTTCGATAATATTACCCAGTTTGTCCCCATTTTTTTAAGTAATTCGTAAAGGGGGCGAAATATCATATTTTCGATTAGTTATGCAAATTTTCAATAATTTTCATGAGCACGAATAAATTTTCTGAACACGACTAAAATAAAAAAAATAGGTATTCCAAATATTTGGCGTTGAAATGCTGTATTTTTATCGTTATACTAAATCGGATTTAGTTGACATTCGAATTAGTTGACAAACAAAAAGTTAGGTTTTCGATGGTGACAACAGGATTTGGCAACAGATTTTGGCAACCAATATAATATTGGTGGTAAAAAAGGACAATTTGAAGTCACAACTTCAAAATTAGATTGTCAGCACGAACGTATTTTCTGAGTATGGGAATTCAGTAAAAATTCAAATTACAATAATTTAAAAACCTTTCGATAGATTTAAAATATGTGTCACAAGATATCATCAAATTATAAAATTAAAAAAAAGCAGTTTAGTTTCTACTCCAACTGTGATACTTAGTTTATAGATAGATTTTACTGTAATATTTAATTTTTACTTAATTATTTTTCACATTTATAATTTATTAATTTATTTTAGTGTTTTTTTATCGGGGAGTATGAAAGCAAATTGTATGTATTTAAAGTTTAAATGTAAAGATTGATGAAAGATTATTTATTTAATAAATATTATTCCTGATGAAGCTGGAAAAAATCTTAAAGAGAAGTTGGATGAAAATGAAATAGAAGAATCTAACACAATATTTAAATACAATTAGAAAAAGGTCGATTATACAAAAAATTTAAAAACGTTTTCATTCTAGGTTTCCATTTCTAAAATTTGTGACAAAATATTAAAAAATTAAACAACAACACATTTTAACAATTGACATTTCGCCATATAGCTGCCACCCTAATATAGGTACTTCTACCTTTTACTAATAAACTGCATCATGCCAACCATCATTCATCATTCTTGTTTTTCGCATGATTTCATACTAGGAACTCCATCATTAATGTTCATACAAACAGAGTCAAAACATGCAGCAAAGAACTCACTAATAAAATGTAAAATATGAAAATAAATATTACCACGCATATTGTCGTGTACGTAGAAAATATTGGCAATGATGCTTAAAGCCTACCTTTGTTGCAAACATTCTTTTAACTTTGTTTGGAGTAACAACAGCATGTTGTTTATCAGTTAGATGCTGTTGCTTCTATGGCTTGTTGCCAATTCTAGGAAGTCTTAACAAAATTCATCTAAAGTGTTTTAAATAATTATTTATTAAAAATTGCGTGCATCATGCAAACAAGTTACACGCGTCACTTTATTTTATGTTTTTGTTGCATTTAGTCATGTTGTTATGCTACAGTTTAGTTTTTTTTTTGTGTATTTGCCTTGAGGATACAAGTAATTTGAACATTATCTTATGCAGTAAAATGTATAAGGATTATGTATAAATAATCTTAACAGCAATCGAAATAAGAGAACGGTGTTCATATGTATTAATATGTTTTGGATTTTAACCTAATTCCTCAGGGTAAATATAACAAATGTTGGATTACACTAACACCCCTGTTCCCTACGCTTCGATTTGGTTTGTTTCGAAGTTGCGTCGTTTATGTTTGCGTTTGAGTCACATTTCTTCGAAGTTGCGCCACACGTGCTTCGATTTGCGTCGTTAATATGAAAACGTTTGTCGAAACCCGATTTTTTTCAACACAAACAATGTGAAGCAGAACACAAAAAGCTTACGACGGCTAATATCTGAGGCGAAGCAGTTGATATCGCAAGCATTTCAAAATAATGATCAGTACGAAGATCGCAGTTTAAAAGTTTCAAGAAAGGTAGCCTACGCTATTATTGTTGCAAGGAAGTATATTTGGAAAAAAGCTCGTACAATTTTTGTAAATATACGGAGGTTGAAAGCTCGTTATAAATTGAAAATAACATAAAAATAATCTCGATGTATATAAAAACAAAAAACTAATATAACTGTAAAAAATATTACTTGAGCCAGAGTACACACTAAAAATTGTTTATATAAATAGAACATTTTTGGTCTTCAAAATTTAGTAACGTCATGATGCTTGTTAGGAAAAGACCTAACCACGTGGTTGATTACTAAGAAGACAAGAATGGAGCAACATTGATTATTAATAGGTTTTTTGTTAAAGTTCTGCCTATTATATAGGCTCTACCTTTTCTAAAACTTCGGGTTCTGATGAGATCTTTAGCCAGATCGAAATACTAGTATCAACCTAGCTAATATGTTTGATTTGCTTTATTTTTGTAAATATACGGAGGTTGAAAGCTCGTTATAAATTGAAAATAACATAAAAATAATCTCGATGTATATAAAAACAAAAAACTAATATAACTGCCAACAAACTTCATTTCATAAAAAATCCGCAAGATTGTCAAATTATGTAAGCAGAAATGGTAATCGATTTATAACGCATCGATTCAGACTATTAATTTTATACGATGAAGCTAAAGGGTTATGGAAAAAATTAAATAAAAATCAGTGCAAATGTAGGGGAAATCATATTTTGCTTTGCGTCGTTTAGATTTGTGTCTCATTTCTCCGGTCCCCATTACCGAAGCAAACCGGGGTATAAGTGTATTGTTGTCAATTTTTAGATTTAAAACCCAAATGTAATTGCATTAAAGTCTATTCAGCAGCGTGTCCCTCAGACTCAAAAGGCCTTAAAAGTTACAAAATGTGGACAGTTTTTGACGCATGTTTTTCCTAGATCACAGTTTCACAAGATCACAAATCTATAAAAAGTTTTTCCGCAGTTGTTTAGATTTAATGGTAGTGTTTATAAATGCACATTGGTGGACAAATAATAGGAACGATTGATTTTATTTAAATAATTTGACAAAATCTTTGCTATAACATGCATTTTTAATTTTTAAAAACTTTTAAATTGTGCACAAATAAGTGGGCTATCGTCAAACATATATTTCTCATTTTTGTTACACTGAATTAACGAAAATTGCAAAATAGTCAAAAAAGATCGAGATTTGCTTGGAAAAATAATAAGAACGATTTTAATATTATATGATATATTAAACTTTTACCATTATATCTTAAAAAATTTGAATTAGAAAACTATTTGAATGACAATGAACTCAATTTAATGATTTTCTTCCACCTGTGCTCATAGAAACAAACCTGTAAAAATAGTAGTAAAAGCTACTAAAAATTAGTTAAAAATTACTTTTTTTTTTTTTTTTCATAAAAGAGAGGCAACACTCAGGAAATACTTCCTATATTTAGTGTGTTGCTTTCTTTGGAAAGGGATAGTATAGAGATGAAAGGTGGGGGAAGATGAAGGGCTTCAGACATGGCAACACTGTAATTGCGCGAGATGATAAGTCTTAGAACAGTTGTTGCTGGCCACCTGATGGAGAGTTGGCGAACTTATTGAAGCTTTTTGGTTCATAGCCCTGATTCATTATTTTACTTCGGTGGGGTTAATTGCTATGGGAACACCGAAGGTGGACATTGCGATACGTATGAGGGATAGAAAAAACTCATACATATTATTTTGATGTTGCCGGCACCGGGGATCGAACCCGGGACCTTCTGTGTAAAAGTCCAACGCGCTAACCATTACACCACAGCGCCGATAAAACTGCTGAATTTAGCAAATTTGTTTGCTAACTATTTATAAAATAAGAACATCAAATATTTCTTAAAAAAGTTGTAGTTATATTCGATGTGAATTTAAGTTAATTGAAAATAGCATTTTACTCTGTAAAATTAGCAAAAAAAACTTTTACTAAATATTTGTAGACCCAAAATAGCAACGAAAAACTTTAATATTAACAAAATTTTTGCGGTATTTACCTCAAATTTAGTATAATGTAAAGAACAGTTTGTGTTGCCAAAATCAACAGAAATTTTTGCTAAAAACTTTTCGATTAAAAACAAAACTAAAAAAAAACTTTTAAAATTTAACATTTTTTAATGATTTAAGCAGATTATTTACTAAATTTAGAATTTTTTTTGCTGATCCTAGCAATTTTCCAACAATCCTTTCTGCAAAAATGTTGCTGACTTTTTTTTTGAGTGTATTTTAAAAATAATTCAATTTAAATTTAGCCATACACTACGTTCATATTGAACTCTAAAATACATATTTTCGCAATTTTTCGAGTTCAGCTCCAGTTAAGGAGTTATCACCAAAAAACTGAAATTTTTTCTTTTAAAACACAAAATTTTTATAGAGAAACCTATCAGAGAAGTTAGCATTATAATCGAGTAAGAGATTTCAGGAATGAATTCGGTTGTAGTTATGTGGTTTATATTTCACATTTTTGAGTTATATATGCACATTTAACAGCTCATTAACTTATATATATTAGAGCGACTCACCAAAAAAAGTGATCGATGTACCCTCCTAAAAATGTAACTTGGACTTTTTTAAGATGACATTTAAAATATTTCGGCTATATCTTTGACCTCTCGTGAGCTGGACCATTTTGAAAATGGGTCTATTTTTTCATGTTTTGTTAATGTGAGAATCTGTTTCCTTGCCAACATATACAATATGGGTATCATAAGAAAGTTTTTTTAAGGCGCGTCCAACTGTATATACAATTTGTCCAACGACGATCATCCATGTCCTTTTTTAAGGATATTCTATAAAAAAAAAAACGGATTTTGAATTTTTTGTTCGGGGTTGTTTGTAATTAAAATGCCAAATTAACATATTTTAATCTTTAGTCGAATTAATTAAATACGGGTCACAGCTGTTTTTGAAATTCGTGCTAGTTTGCGTTTTGACAAAAATGCAATGGGGCGGAAACTCTTCGTTTTAAATAGGTATCAAATGCCATACCCAGTAAATGGTAAATGGGTATCAAATTTTTCTTTTGCCAAGTACATCATCTTTGTATGTAAATAATTTAGATTTTGCAAATTAGATACATTTTACACGGTGCTCTTGAATATATGTAAATGCAATTTTGTGGTAACTCTAATATAATAGCGGATTTAGTTTCTAGATCATGTATGGATAAAAAAGGGCTAAATATAGAAAAAAAAATTATCCACGACTTTTTGGCTGCATGTTCTTTTTTTAATTTGCTAAAAAACTATGCCGCCAAAAAGTCGTGGATCATTTTTTTTTTCTTTTTTTAGTACTATTTTCATCCATACATGATCTAGAAACTAAATCCGCTATCATATTAGAGTTACCACAAAATTGCATTTATATATATTCAAGAGCACCGTGTAAAATGCATCTAATTTGCAAAAATCTAAATTATTTACATACAATTATTTCTTGGCAAAAGAAAAAAATTGATACCCATATTGCCCTATTTAAAACGAAGAGTTACCACCCCATTGCATTTTTGTCAAAACGCAAACTAGCACGAATTTCAAAAAAAGCTGAGACCCGTATTTAATTAATTCGACTAAAGATTAAAATATGTTAATTTGGCATTTTTATTACAAACAACCCCGAACAAAAAATTCAAAAACCCTTTTTTTTTTACAGAATATCCTTAAAAAAAGGACATGGATGATCGTCCTTGGACAAATTGTATATACAGTTGGACGCGCCTTAAAAAAACCTTTCTTATGATACCCATATTTTATATGTTGGTAAGGAAACAGATTCTTAATTTAACAAAACATGCAAAAATTGACCCTTTTTCAAAATGGTCCAGCTCACGAGAGGTCAAAGCTAGAGCCGAAATATTTTAGATGTCATCATAAAAAATAACAATGTTCATTTTGTTGGGGGTACACCTTGCACGAATTTCGCTTCCATACAACTTGAGTCGCTCTAATATATATATGTATTCTATATTATGTGGAAAAGCTTAGGAGGTTTCATAAAAACATTAGTTGGCGCCGATATCTCTAACCGCTTTCAAGAACTACAAAACACAACATTTTATTAAATATATAAATGTTAGTACTACTTATTCAGCACTTAACTGTTTTGAACTATTGTTTTACTAATATTTTACAAATGATTTACTAATTTATTTTGCAAAAGAAATTGTGCTGATAAGCACATTAAAAGTGTGGAAGACAATCATAGTTAAAAATATACGAAGAATGAAGTACATCTCGCTGCATGTCAATATGTAGTAGCGACGAGGAAAATGATACTAATGCCCAGTTTTTCACTTCGAATTTAAATGCCATTTGGACTTTAAGTTCTATTTAAATACAAACGTCAGTTTTTAACTTCAAATTTAAATCACAATTAAGTGACCAATGTTGGGCATTTAATGTCTATTTAAATTGTACAAGTATAACATACAAATTTGACAGTTGGTTTTTTTTCGCGTGGTAAAACAGCCAATAAAAATTCAACTTCGGTTGCACTGAAATTTTCACTTCTCTTCATTTTTGTTTTATTAATTTAATTATAATTTCATTATATATATATTATTTCTATATTTTATATTTTATGTTATTTTCTGTTTTTTCTATTCTTTTAACAGCTATTTTATGAATAATGATCATTAATTTTTTGACATTTCATGATGCTACCATACTTATGTCGCAAATAAATAACAATTATCATTTAAGACTGAAAAACTGAGACTGTATTTAAATACAACTTAAATTTAAGTGTCAATTAACTAATTGCATATTTAAATACGAAGTTAAAAGCTGGGCATAAGACTTATAAAAAAATCACCCATAGAAGATTTCTGCATCAGTTTTTCATACATAATAAAACAAAAGGACGCCAACAATGTGTATCGTATACATATAAATTGCGTATTAAAAAAATTAAATTTGTGACCGGCCTGTGAAAGTAATTGTATATTAATTAAATTAAAGACAAAATAAAATATTTAAGTTTAATAAAGATCAAATGTGTATTTGTAAACTAAATGATCATACTGACTATTACTGCAGTGTGGTCAAATTGCAAAAAAAAAATCGTTCAAGTAGACAGACTAAAGCGAAAGATAAGTACACACATCTTACGTAATTTTGTATGTTTCATTTTTCTTATTGCAAAAAAGGGTTGCATATTTTATATTTCATATTTTGTTATTTCGTGTTGTTTCTTTTCGAGAAAGATGCCATCATTTAGACCACCATTGATGTAAGTAATTGATAGGTAATTTGTTTATGTTATGTATAATTATTTCTATATATTTCATAAATTAAATTAATTTTAAAAGAATAACAAAAAAAAATTTTAATATTTTTAGCAAATAAATTAACTAAAGTATAATTTTCCAACACATTTGTTGAGTTTTTTTTTCAGTATACTAATATTTAGCAAAAATTTTATTAACTTTTTGCGAAAAAAGCGAATTAATAACAAAAATAAAACTACAAAACACCCTATTCACGCACCATGTGGTATATGTAAAACATGCGAATTAATGCCTCCAAATACGATCTGAAAAATATTTTTAACTTTTGTTTGTTTTACACCACTTCTTTATCAAATTCGTCACTGATTTATTTTAAGTTTTTCAACAAAATTTAAAGTCTCAATTATTTACAAAATTTAAATATTCAATTTTTATCAATTCAATTCAATTTATTTGATTTTTATAATATTTACATTTCACTTAATTTATATACATTTTAAAGAGTTCAAGATTTTTATCTTTTTCTGCTTAATTAATAAAATTTAACAATATTTTATAAATTTATATGTACATATATACAAAAATTTTATTGGAGGTAAAAATTAAGCAAAAACCTATTTGACTATTTTTTTTTTTAATAAAATAACTTAGCCTAACCTAACCTACTTACAATCCTAACTACGATGAGCTAGCTCATTTATATGTTCATAACCAGAGTTCAAGCATTTGATATTATAATTATCAGTGAGTCTAATTATCTTTTCTTTAACTAATTCTATACCCGCAAGAGAATGAAGTCGCTCAGTCGAAAAAAACCATGGAAGATTATAAATTAACTTCAGTAACTTATTTTGAGATATTTGCAATTTTTGTAAATGACAATTCGCACTTGTTGACCAAACAGGAGCTGCATAGAAAATTACATCATGGAAAATGTACTTTAAAATTAATTTTTTATTGCTAATGCTCAGTCTTGAATTCCTATTTATAAAGGGATATAATATTCGAGTTAGTACGTTTACCTAATTTGTTACATAAACATTTAAATATAAAGACCAAAAATTTTGTTCTTATGTTCAAGTACAAAGCAAAACTGAAGTATAGGCCTCTGAAATATTTTTATAGTACTTCGTTTTGCAAAATTTATCACTAGATATGAGAATGCTGCTCTCAAAAATTAACTTTTGCTTACTTTGGGGACTGTCCTCAAAGTTTTCATACATCTAGCGTATAAGATGAGGACAATTGGTTCGATACACCGCACACTTAGGGGATAATTTTGGGTGTATATACAGATGTCCATATAGTATGCGCTGTGCATGTATATATATGTATATATTAGGATGGAAAATGATTTATTTTTTAAGGAATTTGTTTCAAACAATTAGTTTATGCTTTTTAAGTGAATGTTTTTGTAACTTCAGGTTTCAGATTTCTACCTTAATGGAATTCCATAATTCATTAAAGGTGGAATTCTGTAGGTCATTAAAGATATATTTAATAGATTAACCCATACCTTTCAGACTTATTGAATAAGTTGTTTGTACGGACCCTGTAAACATTTTTTAATACTCAATTTTACCGGATGACTGCACTAAATTATTAGTTCCGAGATTCAACGGTTCATACTGTGTCTATTTCACAAACCAAGTTTTAAAAGCATTACTTTAGCGGCTTTTAGGCCGAAATTTCCAAAATTGACGTCTAAGAGAATATAAGAACAAACTTATCAAATTTTATTTTTTCGGCTTTGTATTATAATATGTATTACATTATTCGAGAAAAATCTAAAAGAACATTAACAAAAATTTATAATAGTTTCCAACGAATCTACACTCAAAATATTACGTAGTTTACTGTTTGTAGTTTAAAAGAAAGTTTTCAGTTGAGTTAAAAATAAAGCAGCATGCATTTATTTTTTTTATATGTATTTAAACTTTTTTATATATTTCTGCAAAATAATTTATTACCATTTACTGACTTCTTAGTTGAATTTGAAAAAAAATTAAAGAATCATTAAAATTTAACCATAAAAACGTAATATTGTTGTTTATTTGTTTCCATTACAGGTATTATAAATCAATTTATTTTTCAAAAAAAAAATATTCAAAAAATTCGTGTCCGTTTTTTTATTAAAATGTTTTTTTTATATACAAAATTAGTTCAATTCAAATTACAAAAATTTAAAAAGTTTATACAAATATTACAGCCATACAAACAATACGTGTTTCTAAAGTACCCAGCAAAACCACACATTACCAAATAATGGGTAAAGTAATGTGTCGCCATAGGGCTTCACGCATTACATTACACCTAACTTCACTAATGAATTTTACAGGCAATGAGCCTAAAAGTAATGGGTGGACTCATTACCTTGTGGGGGGTAAAGTAACTGGTTACTTATATGGTTACATGGTGGGAAAAAGTAATGTGTCTATAAATAGATTTTCATAATGCATAAATGCATAAAAATTTTTTTTTACAGATATTTTTTTTAATTAAATAAATAACTTTTTTTTTTTTAAATTAAATAAATAACTTTTTTTTTTTATTAAATAAATAACGTGGTCATGATGGGATTCGAACCTGGGGTCTCTGGTATTTAACAATTATTTGGGCGGGAACTCTACCAACTGATCGATACATATAATATTTAATATTTAATATGTAAATGAGTTGTGTTGCTTCGTGTTTTCGTTCGTGATATCGAAAATATACACCTTACCTTCATACTTACAAAAAATCACAAAGTAATGTGTCTATAAATAGATTTTCAAAAATATATATTAATAATTACTTTACGTTTATAATTCATGCATTATGTAATTGATGATCGGTAAGTCATTATTTTATGTTTTGAAGTAATGTAATGAGGTATCATTACAAGGTAATCCATGAGTGGTCAATTATCGGTAACTCATTACTTCTTATTGGAAAATAATGACACAGGTAAGGAGTACATATTAGAAGGTAATGTATTACTTTATCGCACCCATTACCAAAGTTTTGCTGGGTATGTAGAAAAAAAAACAACAAAAAAAAAAATTTAAATAATTTTAAATTACTAAATCTAACTTTTATTTTTACTGGTCTGTAGTTAAAATTTGAACATTTATTTTTAACTTACTATTCATTTGTTCTTATGGCTTTGTTAGTTATTTAAACAATATTTAAAAATAAATACCAAGAAGGAATTGATTAAAATGAAAAGTAAGTAGGCCGGGTCTTAAGTGATTTATCATTTATGTTAAATAACATTTTCAATAAATTTAAACTACAAACTATTTTGTGTGTTAAAATATCGTTTATACACGGATTATTTATGTTTTGTTGCAACATTTTTGCTCGGATGATCTTTGCAGAAAAACTAATAATATCAGCAAAAAATTGCTAAATTCAGAAAATTTTTTTTTGCTAAATTTACTAAATTTTTTTTTATATTTTTTTTTAGAAATGTTGAGAAGAAGAATAATCGTTTTTCTCTAAAAATTATAAACACTATTAATTTTTAAATCAGATTAGACTAGTTTCAGCCTTTCTATGGTCAGGCGTCTTCTAATTTTTTTTTTTTGCTGATATTAGCAATTTTTGTGCAAGGACCGTCGTAGCAAAAATGTTGCTGACTTTACAGACTTTTTTTTTTAATGTACGTCCTTTCTCCATAACTGAAGATGCTCTTCGCCGCCATCGTGGAAAAAATTCGCGGTCATAGCTTTTTCCTTCCTAATCCAACACATTTACTTCTTGCATATGACCTTTATAAAGGCTTTTAAAACGGATGCCTACTATATTTTGGAACGTTTTGTGGAGCTGTTTAAATTTTAAAACTAAAATGTTTCTATTTAAAAATAAGTTTTGTTAAAATATCATTGAGGCCCTCGGTTCACTGAAAATGTCCTTACAAATTCACAATTTATATCCGAAAATGAAACTGAGACTTGAGCCTAAAATTTTTTTATATAAATAGAACATTTTTGGTCTTTAAAGTTTAGTAACGTACTGATGCTTATTAGGAAAAGACCTAACCACGTGCTTCATTACTAAGAAGACAAGAATGGAGCAAAATTGATGATTGATAGGTTTTTTGTTAAAGTTCTGCCTATTATGGAGGCTCTAGCTTTTCTAAAACTTCGGGATCTGATGAGATCTTTAGCCAGATCGAAATACTATTATCAACCTAGCTGATATGTTTGATTTGCTTTATTTTTGTAAATATACAGAGGTTGAAAGCTCGTTATAAATTGAAAATAACATACAAATAATCTCGATGTATACACACAGAGAAAAATTTAGCTATTTGCCAACTGAAATTCAGTTACTACGACTCAAATTCGGTTATTACGAATTTCAGACGGCTGGCACAACTTAACATTAGTTTTCAAAGTTCGGTTATTTCAACGGAATTTTATTTGTAACACCCAAAATATTGAGAAATCTAGTGTAAATATCGTTGTACTAACTGAATTTATAAGTTGTTACCATTAATATACACTTTTCAATTCGGTTGGCACTTTATTTCTCTGTGTGTATAAAAACAAAAAACTAATATAACTGTGAAACTGAGACAATATTTGATAAGAGATACGTTATACCTAATATTTAACTTCATGTAATAAATTTGTCACTAATTCTTGCACTTAATTTGATCAACAAGAAGACACTATTTCAAGATGCGATTCTTATCAATTTTCGATTTATTGTACATGAAACTCTTATAATACTCCAACTTAAACTTATATGTGCAAAAAATTATAATTTGATCCAATTTTAAATAAAAAATAGTAAAGTCCAATCTTGGGTATAATGTATATTAAGATTATATGTTAAGATGACTTCATAATATGAAAAATGTAATGATTTTATGGTAAAAAGTATTGGAATCATTGTTAACACTCTTAGGTCGAGTTTTTAGGATGTAGATTATCTTTAATCTTAGTTTAACTCAGTTTGTATCTGAATTACTGCTATTGAAATTTTGTTTATTTTGCCTTAGTTTAGTAAAGACCGAAATTCTGAACTATAAAATGTTGTTTCGACAAATATTTGTTAATAAAATTGGAAATGGCGAACAAAATTGGTTGTCGGTTTAGCTAAACCAAGTTTAACTGACATCCCAAAAACTAGGCCTTACAGGTCTTAAATATTTATATCCAACATGAAGACATTTGATTTTGATTAATATATTTCTTATTTTTATGGCTTTTCTCACAATTTGATTTTCCGTTCTTCGCAATCTATCGCTCTTTTGAATATTTTTTTTCTAAACAATGGACCTGTTGCGTTATTCTTGTATATTTCTTTGAATGTCAGACTGCATTTGCTGCATGTTAAAATATTTATGTTAGTCTCTCTACTCAAAGAGTGTCATTTTTGCATTTATATCCAACTTTGTATAAACTCTTTTCAAAAATCTATACAAAGCAGATTTTTATTAAGGAGTAAATTATAACAGATTACTTTTGGCTTATATTTTTCTTTGTTTGATACAGAAAGCAAAGTTCTTTGACCTGTAAGCTTTCGTTTTTCGTTATACAGGGAAAGTTGTTTGATAAATCCACAGAGAACAATTTTACCATTCATCATGTAAAAATAATTTATTTATGCCATTGAATCTTAGGTCATTACAGTATAATCATAAAATATTATAAAAATTCTAATAATAACGAGAAAGGAGAAAAATAAATTTTCATTTTGTATGCTTTGGTTCTTTCATATTTTGAAAAAAATTAAAAAAAAAAATAAATATATAATTTTTAGTTTTAGGTGTTATCGATAAAAAATACAAACAAAAGTTAAGAATTTTAAAAAATGTTTTATTTTAAATTTTAAAAAATTAAAACCGAAAGTTTATTTTTCGATCTTTTATCATAAATTATGATGTTAGCAAGATTATTCAAGTTCAAGATCATTTGTTTTTAAAAAACTTCCAAGACACAGATATTTAAATGCATTTAGAAGCAGTAGAGTATAATACTATTAAAATAAGTCATGACCTTTTAAAATCTGCCAAGTAGTTTCAAAAATACATCAATTTAAGCCTTTGACGACCGAACTTAAACCGCTGAAGCTTTTTTGACGAAACATCATTGCGATTTAGACGTACACTAAAAAATAAGTCAGTAAAGTCAGCAACATGTTGACTGGTAGGGATCTTTGAAGAAAAATTGCTAATATCAGCAGAAAACTTGCTAAATTTAGCAAACGTATGCAGCAGGCTCTGAACTATACTCTTTCTTGGTGCCGGGAAAAGGGCTTGTCTGTCAACCCGTCGAAGACAATCCTGGTACCATTTACGAATAGGAGGAAACTTAACCTGACTATGCCTGTCCTTGATGGGGCCACGGTGGGCTTTTCCAGTAGTGTTAAGTACCTCGGCGTGACTCTTGACAGATCCCTTACCTGGAATGAACATCTTGACTATGTCTCCAAGAAGGCCACAAGGGCATATTATGCCTGCCAAAGGCTTTTTGGTAAGACATGGGGTCTAAGGCCGCAGATGGTCTACTGGTCGTTTAACACCATTGTTAAACCTATGATCACCTATGCTGCCCTGGCATGGTGGCCAAAGGTTGAACAGGTAGGGGCAAGGGATGCTCTCAAGAGGATCTACCGTCTCATGTGTATTGGCATAACGGGGGCAGGCGGAACCTGCCCGACGGATGCCATGGGGGTTATGCTGGGGATACCACCATTGCATATTTCTGTAATGGAGGCTGCCTGCATAGGATCCTCCAGACTTAGAGAATTCGGCGACATGAGGGGAGGTGATCTAAGGGGTCACATGAGGATCGCTAGAATCCTAATTGATGACCCGATTACAAAGGTTACTGATAGGAGGTCACCGGAGTACATCTTTGATAGGAACTTTAAAGTGATGCTGTTCGACAGGGCCATGTGGACCAACAGATCCTGGGAGCCAGAGCGGGGTTCTCAGATATGGTTCACAGATGGCTCAAAGCATGCGAATGGTGACACTGGTGCTGGTGTCTATGGACCAGGTTTCCAACGGGCCTTACCCATGGGTAGATACCCCTCCATTTTTCAGGCAGAGATTTTTGCTATCTGTGTCTGCGCGGAGGAGTGTCTACGAAGGGGCACTATTAGATCTCGCATCTACATTCTTTCTGACAGTCAGGCGGCATTAAGGGCTTTAATGTCCTATGAGGTGTCATCTGGTCTGGTCACGGAATGCATTCTGGCTCTTAACCGACTTGGCAGGCGCAACTCGCTTACCTTAGGGTGGGTTCCTGGTCACGAGGGGCATGAGGGCAACGAGAGGGCAGACTGTCTTGCTAATTGCGGGCCCGAAGGCCCTTTATTGTCCCTGAACCATTCTGTGGTATACCTTTGGGGTATGTTAGGGAGAAGCTCGGGTCGTGGAGGGAATCAGAATTCTCTCTCTATTGGGAAAACTCTCTTGGCCAACGACAGGCTAAGAGATTAATTTCTTTTTCCAGTGCAGGATCGAGGAGACTCTTGTCCCTCGGGAGGGGTGACTTGAGAACCCTGGTGTCTTACCTGATTGGACACTGCAATCTCAGATACCACCTGCGCAAAAGGGGTCTTTTGGACACGGATGAGTGTAGGTTTTGCGAACTGGTAGCTGGGACATCAGAGCATGTTCTTTGCGAATGTCCGAGGCTATGTGAAAGGCGTGCCAAGTTTCTTGGCAATCGCTTTGTTTCCCCTTCGGACATTATGAAGATTTTGCCTAATAGGATTATTGGCTTTATAGGTAGCTTGAATCTTTAGGGTAACTTTAGGCAGCACAAAAGACCTAAGTTGGTCGTGTGCATAGTGCCATATAATCTAATCTAAATTTAGCAGAATTTTTGCTGAATTTACAATTTTTTTTTTTTTGATATTAGCAATTTTTCTGCAGATATTGCTAACGTTTTTTGCTAAATTTAGCAAATTTTTTGCTGAATTTACTATTTTTTTTGCTGATATTAGCAATTTTTCTGCAAGGATCCTCACAACAAACATGTCGATGAATTTACTGACTTTTTTTGAGTACATGACTTAAAATAAATTTTGTTCCCCCTCTCGGAGCTATATTTCTCCGATAGGGTGAGCAAAAAAGCTGAAACACTAATGGTCTATCGCTCCTGATTTGGTTAAAGTTTGTCAAAATTTTTATTTTGTGTTAAATTATGACTACTCCAAAAACATTAATTGTTTCAGTATAATCTTAATACTGAATTTTTAACATTTAAAAAACAAAAACCAAAAACGTAAAAGAATCGTAAAAAAAACTAATTAAATTTGACTTTGGGATGACCTTATAAGCCTTTAAGACTGTCAGACTACAATTTATAGGTAGCTCTAAAAGCTAGATCTCTCTAGTGTAGATCACAACAAATTTTGTTAAGTTAAGTTTTTGCAGGCTTTCCTAAAATAGAAAAAAAGTCTAATGGGACATATATCAACTATTCGACATGTCGGAACATTATTCATGTTTTTTTTTTTGTAATTTATGAACACAAATAAAAAAATTTCAAAAATACTTGTCACATACTTTTGAAATAAGAAGACGTATGCCAAATTTTAAATCAAACAAAAATCGTGATGTTGAGAATCGGTCGGTTTGACATGGAATGACTCATTTGGGCTTATCGGGAATTATCAATTGAGTTGTATTTGTGTACTTCCAATTTATTTACATTCAATTCGAAATACTCAATTCTATTTAATTTTTGAAACGTTTTGAATAAAAAATTTATATGATTTCATCAGAGACCGAAAATAACAGTTATTTTTAAGTTTTGAAACAAAAAAAGAGTATAGAGTTATACCCTTGCGGAAAACCATTTCATAAAATGCTTTGCTTTTTAAAATTTAAATTTTGAATTTTTCTAGCAAAAATACAGGTTATTATTTGACTTTTGTTTTTCGAGCCAAAAAAAAAATAGAATTATTGACTTATTTTTTCGAGCAAAAATAAAAGTATTTTTGTTTTACAAAACTGCGTTAGAATGAAAAATTTTGTTTAATTTTTGACAAGCTCATATAAAAAGCATTAAAATGTGAGGAAGCCACATAAAATTTGCCTTAGTGTGAAAAAAATTGCTCAAAAATATAGAAGTCAAAAAATAATAGCTTTTATATTTGCTCAAAAAACATTACTCAAAAATCAACTTTTTGTACTTTTTTTATAATAATTACGGTCCCTGGATTTTATAATCTGTTTTCGATTCCAACGACGAGCAACAAAAATGAAAGCATGTAATGAAACCAAACGTAAGATTAAATGCACATTTCCTTTGTAGCATAAAATATTTTCTATTTAATTAAAACTGTTTTCATTATGGGTTTTTTCACGGAAGAAAACAATTTAAGCAAATTAAAAATTTATCAATTATTATTTTTAATAAAGAAGAATGACTTTTGAGAAACACTTTGTTTGTGAATTATACAGATTTTTCACAAAATGTTACCTTCAATGTTATTTTTCCAACCTTTCAACGATTTTTTCATTGTTATATTATCAGTATAATAACCAGAGACCGGAACTTCATGTAAATGCATGTTTTTTCCCTGAAGTCTGAGAACGGGATAAAAAAAATACCTTTGTGTATCAAAGAGGTTGCGTTAAGATGACATCGATTTGTTAATGCATATTTTTGCATATTTTGCTATAACTGCATATTTTTGCATATTTCGCTTAAATGGATATTTTCATTGCATATTTTACTTATTATGCTTTAAATGCATATTTTCGTTGCTTATTCTTCACTAATTTTGCATTTTTTAATTGAATTTTTATTAGTTTGTCGTAAAAAAGCATTATTATATATTTGACCAACGAGCAGAGATATAAGCTGATCAAGACCTTTTTAGTGTTCTCTTAAATTTTATATGCAAACTGCCATTAAGAGATACAGCTTGGCTTAGTCTGATTTTAAATGCATATTTTCCAATATTAATAATTAGAATATTGTGTTAGTTGTGCAAAACAATACAAATTGACTTTAAAATTTTATTGCATTTTTTAAAAAACATGAAAATAATAGATTAAAACAATTTTTAAGTGCACATTGTTAGTGCATATTTTAATAGGCGCGTAAGACACTCTTTTTTAGTTCATGAAGTTCCTGTCCCTGATAATAACCATCCATTCATTCATTTGTACATTCGCCCCTTTTGTATGTAAATCATGATTTATTACAATAAATTTTAATTCAAAGCTATTACCGCATTGATTCCAACAAATCGAAATTCACACATAAGTAAGAAGTGCTAAAAAGAAAATAAAGAGACAAAGGAAAATCGTATAAGAAATCCAATTTTACTTAAAGGCATATAGAATAATTTAACTTTTCCATTTGTTTTCTTTTTTTTTAAACATTGAACAAGTTCAGTTTTCTTAGCAGTTTTTTTCGAGCTTTGTTTCTTTTTTGCGAACAAATATAACCCAGATGTGCTTTCAATTCCAATAAAAGGTATATTATATACAAATAGGGGTTTCATTTTTTTGTCGATAGCTAAGACACAGACATATGCAAGATTATATGCGTAAAAAAAGTTGCTTTAATATGAACCGTGGTAGTAGTTTGGGTAACTTAGAGTTCAGTAGTAAGAAAATATACAGTGTGTTGAATAAGTACACTCTAAAAAATTAATTTATATATAAATACAGCTTTAAGTGTGCAAACTTTCATTTAAAAATACGCAAAATGCGTAAATTTATGCACGAAATGTTTAATAAATTTGTTTATGCATTTTTTATAAAATGTTACACACAAAATATAGTAATTTGTATGTTACTAAACATATTTTAATATTATACTCATTAATTTAGAAAAACTACACGTTTAAATTGGAAACCAAAATATTGTAAACATTTTTAGGCACACTGTGAGGAATTCGAATTTGTCATTAAGTTTTTCTTTTCAAATAAAAAATCAAAATTTCTACAAAAAAGTAAATAATAAGGAAATCAAAATTTTGTGAATATCTTTTTGGTTGTACATGTATTCAAGACCATGTAATTGTAATTGTGTGAAAAAGCTTTTAGGTTTTCGCTGCGATTAACACAAAAATTTTAAAGAAATAAAAAAAATCCAATTTCAAAGTCAAACGGAAAATCGGACAAATAATATTTTTATTTTTTTTTATTTTATTAATTAATAATCATATAATTACAAATTATATACTATTACCCTAACCGAGCACTAGCTTCTATGGCCTTCGGCGCGTTGTAGCGAAAACAGACCAGTGCCTCTGGTCGGAATCGAACCCACGACCCCCGCACTAATAAGCCAGCACGCTACCAACTAGCCTACCGGGGCGCACACAATAATTTAAATATCTAATTTATTGTTGATTTTACAAGTTTATCTGGCTTCTTGAGTAACTCTAACATAATCGTTTGGTAACTATATTAATTGATTTTTAATTTAATCTCCATTTTTGCGTGAACACTGTCGCACTCCATTTGTGTATGACTCCATTTGTGTATGATTCTGAGAACTTCTGTTCAATAACTTTATTGTTTTCTGCAGCAAAATTTTATAGAGCATTAGATAAATAATGATTTCGATTGTGATAACCACAACCATCAGATACGTAAGAAAATATTAAAGTTTTAAAACCAAAACTAAAAATAAAATTGAAGAATTTCAGATTTTCCAAGAATGTCCTTAAAATTTCCTTAAAGATACAATACTCAAATCAAAGGTGATATTATGTTCTTTTTATATTTATAAACACAGAAAATTATTTCCTTCCGTATTCCCGGATATTAGGCCAGTAATAAAATAAATCGTCGTTAAAAACTATTGTATAATTCGCTATATTTTAAAACGACCTTGACGATTTACGAAATTTGGCCAGATTTGTTATTTGCATGCATAATTTAGTAAGAAAACATTTTTTGTAATAGGAGTTTATTCGAAAAAAAAATTGTATACATATATGAAGAGATAGTGTTTTTTCTTCACAAAAATGAATTGTTTAAGATGGAGAAATAACAAAATGCAAATAAAATTGCAAAAAAATATGATTCTACTTTGAATTATTACCATAGATGAGGCATATTTTATTGAATATTTTGCCATCAAAAACGCATTTCGTGAAAATTTAAGATAGAGGATATTGAATATAGGCCCTCGATATGTATTATAATTTCAAATAATTATGTTTGATTTTCTTATGCCGAAAAAAGTTTCAAAATGTTTTCTTTTAATTTTCGTGCGTTACTTAAAAGTTGAGAGCTATGGGGTATAGAATTCCAGAGAGATACTGCGAATATGTAGAAATGCCACTTCAAAATTAAACTTTTGTATCTAAATGATCTAAGTCTTTTTCCCCTGCTTATATCTGAAATACAAAGTTTGCTGTACATATGCACAGGTTTGTGGGTATATATTACTTTATGTAAAAAAAACGAAAACTCTAATGTTTAGTAGATTATCTAAAGAAACGCCTATTAAGTCCATACACGTATCGGTTTGTGTTGTTAAATACAATGTTCAATTTCCCTTTACTAGTTTGCATCACATTAAGCAAATAGCTCACAAAGATGACACTTTCTTAATAGGTATTAAAGCCGTCTACCACGAGGGCTGCTGCAACCATTGGTATTGAAAATACTAAATTTGCAAAATCTCAAAAATTAAGGTTATCACACATTTATATATATATATATGTATGCACAGCGCATACTTTATGGACACGAAAAAAAATGTCCCCGAAATATGCGGTGTATAGAACCAATTGTATTCATCTTATACGCTAGATGTATGAAAATGCGCGAAAACTTTGCGGACAGTCCCCAAAGTAAGCAAATGTCCCTAAACTATGCGGGGGAATGAATAAATGTCTCTAGAGTATGCGCTGTGTGTGAGACATTTATTCGTTCGCCCGCATAGTTTAGAGACATTTGCTTACTTTGGGGACTGTCCGCAAAGTTTTCGCGCCTTTTCATACATCTAGCGTATAAGATGAAGACAGTTGGTTCGATACACCGCATATTTCGGGGACAATTTTGGCCGTGTCCCTAAAGTATGCGCTTTGCATACATATACAATTATATATACACTCAAAAAATAAGTTTGTAAAGTCAGCAAAAATTTTTGCTGAGTCAGCAAAATTTTAGTCAGGAGGGTGCTAGCAAAAAAATTGCTTATGTCAGCAAAATCTTTTGCTGAAAATCAGCGAGCTGATTTTTAGCAACAAAATTAGTAGATTCAGCAAAAGTTTTGCTAACATTTAGTAGATTAGAAATAAAAAAGCCTTGCTAAAAATTGATAAATTTTTTGCTGAATTTTAGTAGAGTGAAAAAAACCAAAAAAATTGTAAAAAAATTGTAATTTAGTTAATATATTTGCTGAAAATCATAAAACATATTTTTGTGATTCTTTTAAAAATAATTTACAATAATTACGAGATATAAAAATTTTCATTTTCCCACATTGACGACATGAATTAATTTAATATCTGAAAATATATAGAAATATATATACACTCACAATATTTTATAGTTAGAAACAAACGAATTTGTACATTAAAACTATAGAAAAAGTTGTTAAAAACAGGACTACTGATTTTTCGTTTAAAACAATAGTAATTTCCAATTATTTTTAATTGTTAAAAAATTAACTAAAAATATCGATAAAAATAAAGTACTTTCGTTTATTTTAACTATTAAAAAATAATTGCTTAATCCGTTAAAATAAACGACGTTCGTTTTTTTTTTGACTATCAAAAAATTACCGAAAATCCATAAAAATAAAAGATTTTCCATTATTTTGACAATTAAAAATTTAACTCCCAAAACTTAAAAAAAAACGATTTTCCTTTATTTTGACCATCAAAATTTTTCCCCCAAAAACGTAAAAATAAACGATTGTCGTTTATTTAAGCTATCACCAAATTTAATTTAAAAGAAATAAAAATGTATTATTTACATAATGTATTATATACATAATAATATATGTTAGGATTTATTTTTAAAACTAAATAATAAGATTAATTGAATAATAATTAATTGAGCGAATGGCGCCTAACATTTATATGGCAGCATAACGAAAAAGGATGACCTTTGAGTTCATCTTTTACTATAATATGTAAATAGCTTAAAAAACTATGTGTATGTAAAATAAAAGACAATTAAAATCTAAAGAAAAACTATAGTGATGGTAAATAAAATATTTGGTTTAGTACTAAAATAAAAAGCACTTTTGTAAACATTTTGGTACCTTTTGATTTAATTTAATTGTTAAGGTACTCTTGCAATACTATTGCACATATTACTGACAATTTTATTATCATTTAATGTAGCCAACTCAATATTAAATATTTAACACATATCTTGTGCAGACACAAAACCTTTTTGATTTTTTCTAACCTTCCAATATGACATACACACGGGTAATTTGTTGCAAACTAGCAAAAGTTGCACAAGAATATTGCTTAATTTTAAATTTACATTAAACATTGATGCGCTTTATCTTGTTTACCTAAAAAACACTAGACTTTTACCATATTGCTAATTAATTTTCTTGTATTCAAATAATCAGCTAACACATGTTCTATACTGCGAAAATTATAATCCTAACTTTTCGTTTTATTTTATATATATTAAACTTTGTTATTTGTACATGAATAAAGAAACTCAGAGTTTTTACTCTATCTCTAGCATGCTGTCTCTTCATCTCCTAGATGTCATCTAATAGATGTGCTTTAACATATAAATTTGGAACAGTGAGGGAACTCCATCTCTGTTCTAATATACACATTATGCACCGTCAATACTGCTCAAGAATGAGAAAGTGCAAATTTGCATCGTGTGCAAATAACCACGCTGAATACCCTCAGTAAAATAAAAAAGTAAAACAAAATTTACTGAAACAAAGCACTTAATCGCCAGCTGGGCCACTTTGGTACGTTTTGGACTGAAAATGTAAATAAGTAATTTATTTACCATCCCCAGTTCATGCATATGAAAAACGTTTGAGAGAACTTTAAAAAAAAAGATTACTGTGATTTTTGTGTGATTTTTTTTTTAAACAAGTAGATTTTTTTAAACATGTAGATTTTAAACGAAAATATTAACTGCTAAAGAAAATCCGTATTAATTCATAGTTTGTTTTTTAAATAACAGGCAAAAAAGTTGAAAAATATGTTTCTTTGTATTTTAATAGTTTATTCAGTTAAAAACAAACTTTACGGATTACTTTTTAAATAAACTACAATCGGTAACGGAAAATATATTGTGAGTGTATATATAACATAACAAAAATTTTCTTTCAACTACTTACATCAATGGTAGTCTAAATGATGCTTTCTTTTAAAGGACGAAACTGCCGAAGATAATTATAGAAACGAAACGAAAAAACAAACAAAAACAAACAAACGAAAAAACAACCCCTTTTTTTGCAATAAGAAAAATGAACCATAAAAATCTACCTAACATGTGTGTCTTTGTCTTTCGCTTTACTCTGTCTACATGTCTGTATATGTTTGTTTGCAATTTGACCACACTAGATAATAAATCTATAAACATTTAGTTTAGAAATACATATTAAATTTAAATATTTTATTTTGTCTTTTATTTAATTAATAGACAATTATTTTCACAAGCCGGTGACAACGCAAAATTTAAGTTGTTTTAATCCTCAATTTTGTTTTATGTATGAAAAACAGACACAAAAGTCTTCCATGGTTGATTTTTTTATTTGTCTTATTAGAGTTGTACTTTTTAGTATCATTTTCCTCTTCTCTACTACATCTTGACATGCCGCGACACCTGCTTCATTCTGCGTATATATTTCAATCTGGTTGTCGTCCACACTATTAATGTGCTTATCAGCACAATTTTTTTTAGCAAAATTAATTAGTAAAACATTAGTATATTAGTAAAGCATTAGTATAAAACAGTTAAGTGCTGAATAAGTATAACAAAAATTTTAGCTGAAAACACGATTTTAGCAAAAAAAATTTGCTAAAAAATAGTATACCTGATTTACAAGACGTTTTACTAACTTTTCTACTAACTTATTTTTTTGAGTGTATATATATATATACCGCTACTATATATAAATTCCTGGGATTCCTAGTTGGAACATAGCTACTATACCACCTTTTAAAATGGAAACGAAAATTAATGAATCTTTCAAAATGTAGACCTGGTTGTTCCACTAAACACAGATAACCAAATAAACTTTACAATATCCGCGAAACTAATTGGATTACATAAATCATGTACATATTTAAAGACTAGATACATGTTTTTTTTATAAAAAATCATGAGTTTTTCCATTTTATCAGGTCGGAAAATTGAGTATAAAAATATTTCCAATATCTAAGTTATAAAGGTCTTATAATCTGGGGCATTTTTTATTGAAAAAGTCCTCAGAACCTTAGAAGTTTCAATACAACAATACTCTCAGAATCTAATAGCTTAAAATAGAAAAAATTCGTAAAGTTTTTTTTACTTATTCACTTTTTCTAAGGAAGAAATAGTCAAGACTCGGGCTTTTTCTTATTAGAAAAAGCTTTTAGAGCATAAGGGTTTTTAAAGAAAAAATTTGCAGGATTTGAGGGTTTAGCTACATTAAAAACTTCTCAGAACATGTGCGTTCCACCTAATCTGAGTGATTTTTCTATAAAGTCTTCAGAAACAGATATTATCTGAAGAAAAAACTTTATTTTACAATATAGCCTTTTATTAATTTTGGACTTCTATGAAATTGATTAAAAAATCTTATGATGCGGTTTATTGGCTTAATTCCAATATATTGTTCAAGACATTTATGAAGAGTTTTATTAATTCAAACAAATTCTTAATATTAAAAAACTTAATAAAACAGTTTCATAAATTCCATAAACGCTTCATGAATTCGAAATGATTCAGATAATCATTAATTCTGCAAACATTTCATAAACATTGCATTTAATGAAACCTGTTTCATAGATTCTATGAAAAGTTTCAATGGACGAGTTCCAGTGACAATTTTCATTAAAGCTATGAAGAAATTCATTACTGAAGTGAAGAGATTTCTCTCAGTGCACGTAGTATAATTTTGTTCATATATGAAACAATACTTAGCATATATAAACTTTTTGGTTCTATATATGAACCCATATATGCTTACATACATGGCATACATCTTCATACATGCTGATACATGAGACAATATACGCATATATTATCATTTTCATCTGGTAAGGAAATAAATACACATGCCTTTAAAAGATGCAAGGTGAAAAGGTTTTTTTATTTCACATTTTGTACAGAGACACAAAATTTTCGAAAAACTAAAATGTATACAGTTTTTAAGTACTCTTAAAAATATTATGTTCGATATGCATATTGCCAATGATTTGATCACACAGCTCTTCAAATGTTTTTTGGTACTTCGGGAAAACAGGTTTCAAATCCGAAATAGCCCAAATATTAGAAAATACATGTCCACTTAAACTTAATAAGTATTATTATATATGAATTTGGTTGTGAAAAGTATAAAGTACAATAAAATTGGTATATTTTTTTCAACATAAAAGCAAAAGTTTATAAAATCAACATATCGGCCGATGCGTCTCTAAAACATCTGTCCATCGATACCAACTTTGTTATGGTTCCTTAAGAAAAAGTACCAAAAAAATGCAAAAAAACGAAAAATTGGTAATGTTTTACCCCAGGTTTTAACTCGTAAACTTTCAATATTGCACATAAAAAAACCCGTAAATCCTAAATTTTGTTTCTCTATGACATATCAGAGTCTCATTAAAATAGTCGTGTAAGCGTTGGGTGGATTCCCTTCTAAAAAAACGTGTTTGGTAATCCTTTTCTTTCAATTCATATGACAACTACAATACAACCATGGTATACGTTTTCTTTCGCTACTTCAATTCATTTCTAAGTGTATGTATTTGTACGTTTTGTAATAAATATTAGGGTATTCAATCGGTTAACCGTTACTCGATTAATCGATGAATTTGAATAAAACAATTGTTTGAGTAAATTAAAATGGCTAATTTTGAGTAACGAATAACTCGAACCATTTCGGTCGATTAATTGAGTTAATCGAGTAAAGCAAACTATATTCTGTTTTAGTTTATATTTAATAAAAAAAATTAAATTAATATTTTTAAAAAGATTTGTTTTTTATAACGTGTCAGTTACCGTTTTATTTACATATCACACTTCTTCAACCAAAGAGTCATAACAAAAAGTCCATTTTTTGCAAGAAAACGACATACAGTGTTATCTCTACCCACCTTAAAAATATTATATTGTACTTTCTTTATTGCTAAAGAGTACAGAAACCGATAGAAGATTTCTACAGTGGGTAGATATGACCACTGTATATCCGTTTTTGGAAAAAAATGTATTTTGAGTTATGACCCTTTTGTTGAACAAGTCCGTTATTATATTTTATAGTAGATCTATAACTTGTTTACGTGGGATTACGATATGAGCAATACAGCACTGAAGAAAAAAACGTTCAGCACCGAGACCAATGCCTAAAATATCACAATTTTATTACTTTCTTAAAATGTTTTTAACAAATCCATGTACAAATAACATTGTTATATTCAAATGACGGGTCGCAACTATAAAAAGCTTTACTACCAAAAATTCCCATATACGCGAAATTTTTTAAATATCTAAATCAGGAGTGCCCAAAAGTTCCTTATGGAAGAGCAAACACCAATACATTTAAAGAAAAACTAATTTTTATTCAATATTTTTTGTTGTAAAAACCAATACATACAAAGAAAAAAGAAAAAAATATTTCAATGTTTACCAGCAAAGCATACGAAAGTGTTGTTGCTTTGCGCTTGCGTGTATACAGTGTAGAACGACAAAAAAACTAATAAGACAAAGTTGTTTGTGTATTTCGTATTGCTAGTGCTGAGCGCTCTATATGTGTATTAAAACACACAACCTATAGCTAAGTGTTTTTACAAAAACAAATGAGCACCAAGCGCATAGGCTTTGGGCACCCCTGATCTAAATATTCAACAAAAAAATAAAAATCGCAAAACTATAAGATTGTGTTTTATGCAAGATTCGAATTGAACTCAATTCATCATAATTTTTTCGTGTTACAGCTCGAATTGCTCACTCTGTTTTCTTTCATTCGGATCTATACTCAACTCAATCACATAAATTAAAAATTATCTATGTTGTTAAAACAAAAAAATAATAAAATTAAATTAAATTTTGTGCGATAATATTATACAATTTTTCTTGTTATTTTCCCAAAACTTATACTGCTATGCCATATAATTTTTCAGAGTACGTATATGAAACCACGAACTGTTCATTTTTGGTTTTTCTTGTATCAACGCAGAAGAAAGATAAAACAAAAAATGTTTTCATTCCATGTATTTCCATTTGAAAATAAACCTTGCATCTCATTTTCATGCGTATGATCCCAGCAAAAAATTTCCAAAAAGGTAAGCGGGTTTGTAATCAAGCATTTTGGGCAGAACGCATTCCTTACTAGATTACCTACTCGATTCTTTTAACAGGGCGTGAGACTAAAATAATTGATTCTTTAGAATTGATTATTTTTTTTTACCGAAGAACCATTTACTTTATATTTTTAAGAACTACATACATTTTTTAATAAAGAAATAGTTCCCTTGTAATACTACGAAGGACTTACACAAACAAAAAAATAAATATATAAATAGTTCCCTAGAAAAAATAAGAAGTACTTACATTTAAAAAAAAAGAAGTAGTTCCATAAGTAAATTCAACTTTTACTCACACGTGATTCTCCTAGGTCACTCAAATATAACGATCAAAACTCATACGGAAATAAAATCCTAAAAAGTGAAACATCGAATTGTTATGATAACATGGGTTTGTCATAATTTTGGAGCTATAAACCACAAAAATATAAATTTTTCATAAAAAAAAAAAAACAGTTCAAAATTGAAAAACAAAAATGACTCACGCACAATCACCCTCGAAAATTTTTTTTACACTCACTAACGATAACGTCAGTAATTTCAACCTCCACTCACAATTTTCTGCTCACGTGCGCCTCCCTAATTTATACCTAACCACAGTTTAACAAAATTTAGGCAACATGCAATTTCTGTTTCTAGTATTATTTTCCTGCAAATAAAAATTTGTTTGAAAAAATATATGAGATAAATTCTTTAAAATTGTATAACTTCTTTTTTCAAAATTAAGAACTACTTCCATTAACGTCCTTTTATTAAGAAAAAGTGTATGATTACTTCTTGAGTACAAAAAGTTATACATATAAGTTAATAACATTGTTATTTTCTTTTAAGTAAATAATTACTTTGTTATTGAGTTCAAGCTTTCTGGTTTAAATTTAAAGAATTGATTACAATACTACTTGCTTTTTTGACTCTATCGTAGGAATGAGTTTGGTATTGCAGTTACTAAATTTGGCAATGAGATATGTAAGCAAGTGTGGGCATCACCTTCTTTTTGGAATGTGTAATTTTTTCCTGGGATATGATTATTTTATTTACTTGTTTCTCTTTCATAGAATGAAAAATGAATCGTAAATAATTTGGTGAGGTTTTAACATTGAAAAAAAAAATATTTTCTCTTCTTGAAAAAGAACGGTGAAGAAAAAAAATGTGAATGCGTTTCACAATGTTTTTTATGTTGTTGATGATACTGAATATGATACTGAATATGATACTTATTTGTTCTTTTTCACAATTCTGCAAAATTAATAAAATGGATAAAGACTTTAAAAATTGTATTATTGTTAATTGGAATTTAAAAATATACAGTGACCAACAATACACGTTCAATATTATTGATAAATATTTTTTTGTCAATAAATTATTTCAAAATAAAATATTGTGCCCTATATTGGTAGTTTATCATATAAAGAGGAATACAGACGTTAAATAGTATTGATAAGTTTAGGGTTATTTACAAACAAAATAAATTGGTGTTCCCTATATTGGAAGTTAATCAATTAAATTAAAAATTCAAAATTTTTTTTTTAATTTGTTTTTTCAGTGACATATTGGAAAGTGTATGGGCAATATTAATATATTTGTTTTTTCAAAATTTGTTGTAATTTTGATGTATAAAAATTAATAAATTAAATTAAAAATGCATATATATTATTGCGATATAAAAAATATTCATGCAATACGGCATTCACACTAGATAGCAAAACATATGTTTTGCCAAAACACGTATTAAAGCTCTTTATTCCATTCCAATACTTCTTTATTCTTTTCCACTTGTTTTGGCAAAACAAGTGTTTTGCTATCTAGTGTAAATGAAATATAAAATGTGCATAATTTTTTAAATCTTTTGACAAAATTAAAGTATTGATCAATTTTAATTCACCGAAATAAAAATTTTAAAAAAGCTATACCATTAATGACATGTTTCCTCTAATAAAACCGGTTTAATTTTTGAAGTTTACCTGTTTGATTGCTTTTCTATGTTTGATTGCTTTTCTCTAATGTTGTTGTCAAACACAAAAATGGTTTCTATTCATACTGATATTCTTGAGTATTGGAAGAATACGCCTTTGGATAAAGATATTTTTAAAATAATGAATGTTGCTTTAGCAGTTCCAGCAAGCCAAGTTTCGGTAGAACGGGGTTTTAGTGCCCTAGCTTTAAGAAATAAATTATACAATACTACATTAAATAATTTATTAATAACAAAATTAAATTTTTCCGAAATTGATCAGAATAATATTAAACTTGATTTTTCGAACGAAGTAGATCTTAATTCAGATGTTGATATAATGAATTGTTGAGCACAAACTACTCTATTTCCACTTCTTATTCAAAACATAACACACATCAATGCCGATATGATAGTTTTGAAATTACGATTCCAATGGTGGCATATGCCTTCTGATATAACAGGGCTTTTTTTAAAAAACTTCCCATTACATTTTTTTTAATCAACAAAATAACGTTATACATCAGGAGTGCCCAAAAGTTCCTTATGGAAGAGCAAACACCAATACATTTAAAGAAAAACTAATTTTTATTCAATATTTTTTGTTGTAAAAACCAATACATACAAAGAAAATAGAAAAAAATATTTCAATGTTTACCAGCAAAGCATACGAAAGTGTTGTTGCTTTGCGCTTGCGTGTATACAGTGAAGAACGACAAAAAAACTAATAAGACAAAGTTGTTTGTGTATTTCGTATTGCTAGTGCTGAGCGCTCTATATGTGTATTAAAACACACAGCCTATAGCTAAGTGTTTTTACAAAAACAATTGAGTACCAAGCGCATAGGCCGTGGGCACCCCTGTTATACATCTTCGTTTCGGTATTTTAGCGTTATTTTGACTTTGGTTCAAGAAATTTTAAAATCAAACAGGTAAACTAGCAAAATTAAACCGGTTTTATTAGAGTAAACATTGGAAACGTGTCATTAATGAAATAGCAAATTAAAAATAATTTTTAATTTTTCAATTTAATTGATTAACTTCCAATATAGGGAACACCAATTCATTTTGTTTGTAAATAACCCTAAACTTATCAATACTATTTAACGTCTGTATTCCTCTTTATATGATAAACTACCAATATAGGGTACAATATTTTATTTTGAAATAATTTATTGACAAAAAAATAATTATCAATAATATTGAACGTGTATTGTTGGTCACTGTATATTTTTAAATTCCAATTAACAATAATACAATTTTTAAAGTCTTTATCCATTTTATTAATTTTGCAGAATTGTGAAAAAGTACAAATAAGTATCATATATCATTACACTCATTGTAAAACACATTTATATTTTTTTTTTCACCGTTCTTTTTCAAGAAGAGAAAATATTTTTTTTTCAATGTTAAAAACTCACCAAATTATTTACGATTCATTTTTCATTCTATGAAAGAGAAACAAGTAAATAAAACGATCATATCATACTCATGAGAATGAGATGCAAGGTTTATTTTCAAATGGAAACACATGGAATGAAAACATTTTTTGTTTTATCTTTCGTGTGTATGTAAAAACTAAAACAGAAAATATATAACATTGTACGTGGAGATGAAATGAAAAAGAACAGCAAATACGTACTCTGTAATTTTTGATATTTGCAAAAAATTCTTACAGTTATATCACTAATGTTTGGCTACGAAGAAGGAGACTTTAAAAAGCTTGTAAAGTATTTACAAATCACCATAAAATACAGAAACTATTTAGATACTGAATTTAACTACCGAAACATTATTTTTTTCCGACAGACGTTTTACGGAAAAATATTGTAGTAAATCGATACATTTTTTACATACTGTTTTTTAAAACTTATGCATCGTTAAACCAAATATGTAAATTTTTTGTAAATAAAGAATTATTATTATTAAAAAATTAATTATTAATTTCTTAAAGTCAAACTTTACACAAAAAAATATCACACTGAAATATCTAATTAACGATTTGCTTTGTATTAAATTTGTTTATATACAAATATTTAGTATAATCAATTAATATTTTAATTGACTTTCACATATATAAATACATATTTTATTTTAGACTTAATTCTCATATAGTTTTTTTCATACACTATAGCTTAAATACAAAATTTTCTGTATAAAATACCACATGTATTTAAAGTTTGCAAACAAAACAAGTACACACACACAATCATACAAACAGAGGCAGCATTAACAAAAACACACATACCAACGAATCGTTCACACACTTTTTTGTGTGGATATAATTAATTTTGTTTTTGTTTGTAGAAGTTATTTATAAATTTTGTTTCCATTTTAATTTTCAATAAAAGCTTTAATTGATATTATCATTGCTGTGATAGGTGCAAAATCAATTAAAATATTAATAGATTTAGTAAATTTTTTAATTGAAAATCATGTAAAACAACTCAATTTTATTTTATTTTAAAAGATCTTTCTAATTTTAAAATAATTACCCAGCGTATATTTTTAATTTTGATAAAAAATAAAATCCGGAACTCTCGATTTTTATTTATATTGTGTTTTATTATGTATTTTCAATTATAACATAATGAAATAAAATTATTTAAATTAGTTAAAAACCTCAAAATCGAGTTACTCGTTAACTCGAACAAAACCAACCCATTGTAATTTGAATGCCCTACTAAATATAAAGCTCAATAAAACAGTGTTGTCCTTATGGTGAAAATCCATTATGGTAAAATGTGTATTATAAAGCAACAACAGCAATAACATGGAGATCTTAGAAGAAAGCATAAGTTTTATATGCAAAAACGGAAAAATAAGTGAATAAGAAATTGGCATTCATAGGAATAACAATCTTACATATGTACCAATGAAAAGTAACCAATGGCTTAGTTGAATTGCTTCGTTATTTCCACTTTTTTTTTTAGGTAATTCATTGGTTCACTTACTTGGATGGTTGCTTCGTTGGTGTTGACTTTATATTCTATGTGGAAGATTCATGAAAAGAAATTTAACGAAGATTTATGAGCATTGAATGTGCTGTATGGTTCTTTTCAAAAAGAAAAAGTTTGTTTCCTGTTCTTTTTTCTCAAATTCATCTCCTTATTCTTAATACTTTATTCTTTTCCTATGATTTTCAATTAATGTATACTCCTACATTATCTGCAAAATGTTTTATATAACTATCTAAGGTTATATATATATTTTTTTTATTTTTTTCTGTACAATAAAATTTACAAGTAATTAATTAAAAGTAGAAGATTTTCTTAGATAAAACATTATAAAATATTTGAATTAAACAAAGTTTGTGTTGTTATATCAACCCGTTTTTAATGTCATTTACAATTAAATAAAGTCAAAACAGGATGTCTGCCTTAAAAAGCTATAACTACGAATGTTGGGGTGAAATATTTTTAGTTCTGTAATAGCTTTCATAATTTCAAAGTTACTAGCTTTTCTCACGTCAAATTTTTCATACGTTTTGGTTATAGTCCTTAGTTAACCCTTTCAGGCATTTGTTGTATGTACACTCAGGGAAATTCTGCTTTAAAAAAATTTAGTTGTAATACAGTTGCTTTATTTGTAATGTAAATGTAAAATTTTTTTACTTACCACTTAAAAAAAAAAAATAAATACATCAGATGGCTGTTTTATGATTTTACATTCATTTTTTTACAGTCGTTTTTTGTTATTTAAAATATGTTTTTACTAACATATGTGGTTTATTTTTACTACAATTGTAAGTAAGTTTTAGAACAGTAAAAACAAATGACAAATGTAAGTTGAATTTAATGAAATGTTAGTCGTCTTTTCTACAAGTGATATAACATTTGTTTTTTGACTACAATTTCTGTAGTCTTTACCTACATCATATCCTTCGTGTATACAAAAACACTTTTTGAGAGTAGCACTCTCATTTCTAACGCTAAATTGCAAAGCGAAGTATTACAAAAAGATCTCAGAGGTTCATACTTCAATCTTGCTTTGTACTTATACAAAAGTAAAAGTTTTTGTGCTACATATTTAAATTTTTAAAAAATAGAGCTTCCCTAAAGAAGTTTCGTGCAGAAGAGGGTTAATATAGACATTACAGCTTTCGCGAGTTTGCTTTTTGTGTTTATAACTGTTATAATATGGCATAAATATTGAAAACTTTTCTTTCGGGGTACGGGGTAGCTGAAATGGGTTTTATATAAAAAATTTGTTTTGTTTTCACAAAACATTTTAAATCACTACTCAAAAGTCCAAGCCTACTAAAAAATGATTCAGGTGTACAAATTATTAGTTAAATGGCTATTCCGATGACCTTTAAAGCATGTTTGGCAACCTCTACCTTTTCATTATAACCATTAATAAATATTTTATTGAATAGTTTGAAACTCGCTACAACACAAAGTAAAAAGTTTTTTATATAGAGTATTTTAACAATATAAAATACTTTGTTCAATTGACACATAAATTAACCATTGACGAGTACTTGGGGGGGGGGGGGGGGGACTTAACTGCGGCAGTCTGACATATCCATTATGTCCGTTAAATTTTTCAATAAAAATGTTTTCTTCTTTTTGTTCCTGTAAAAATCTAACTCCAACAAAAAGTTCAATAAATAATTGTAATAAAATTAATTGCAATTTTCATTATATGATGGTTACAAACACTTTACCACAGAAACAATTGAAAAATTTGCCCAGCGGGATCTTAATATCTAACATACACTTGGTATCCAACTGATGAATGTGTATAAAGCGCACCATAATGTGATAATTACTTGTGAAAAAGAGATAGCAATAGTATTAACAAGAGGAAGCATTCTTCTTGAAAAATAAATTCTTCATATGTATTAGTTAACACTAGCTCTTCTGGTTGAAAAGCAATACATTGTGAATACTGTGATTGACAAAACTCCACTTAGCCACCACACTCAGCGCTGTGTCAACCATGGCTCAACTCGAGAGTCGAGTCATAGCCTGTTGTATGGCTGTGAGTTTGAAACTCACTACGACACAAAGTAAAAGGTTTTTTATATAGACCAATTTAACAATATAAAACACTTTGTTCAATTAACACATAATTTAACGACTGACGAGAGGACTAAACTGCGGCAGTCTGGCATATCCATTGTGTCCGTTAAATTTTTCAATAAATTTTTTTCTTTCTTCTTCTTCCTGTAAAAATCTAACTAAAACAAAAAATAAAATAAAAAATCTTCAGTAATTAATTGTAATAAAATTATATGCGATTGTCATTATATGAAGGTTACAAGCACTTTACCCCAGCGAAAATTTGCAATTTAACAAAACCTGAAATTTGTACCAATTTAACAAAACCTGAAATTTGTACTTTACCAAAGAGTGCCATATGAGACTCGTTTTTTAAAAATCTCGTAATCTACAGGTAATTTGCTTCCCAACAATTACCAAAAATTAAAAAAATTAATTTAAAAATTTTATTTTTAAAATTGTTTGCTGCCAAGTCTGCATTTAAAGCGGAGCTTCCAAGAGACTTACCCAATATATTAGGTATATGTTGGAGTACCTACAAACGCTCTTGCTAACTAATTATAGGCGTGTACAATTTTTAACAGTGGGTTAAAATTAACATCTGCCTAAAAAATGTGGCAAATTTAGAAGCGACTGATGGGAGAAGTATATACAAATCAAACATTTATTTAACACAGCTTGCTTTTTGATATAAAAATTCATTTTAGAATGGTACACACAGAAAAAATTTTGTTGCTCCAACCGTATTTTTTGCCAACCGAATTTTGATAGTCACAAGTACTATCTTAAAAATCTACAGTTGATTCGATAGTTGTAACCAAGTTTCTATTAGAATGATTAAAAAATATTGTTGCACATACAGACATTTTTAATTATCCCTACTGAATCCAATCGAATTTATTTAGATAAATACACCATTTCCTATTTAGAATATATGTTTTTGTATTTTTATTAATTTACACAAAATATACAAATTTTAATTTTTACAAACTATAGTACATATAAAAGCAAATATTAAAAGCAATTGTTTTCTAAAACTCTATTTATTGCAATGAAATTAAATACTTTATATTAGTAGTAAATTATATAAAATTAAAGTCTGTGAAAAACCCATTATTGGTGAAAAATTGAAGTTTTTGGGATTAATTTTGAGTTTCGATAAAGAAAAATGTTTTTAATTCGCCCATAAAAAGATACATTTTAATCTGAGTGTACTTCTACAAAAGGTCCAAAATCTGCCATCACAATTAAATTAATGTCTCTGAAACTAAATGGACAATTAAAGTTGAAAATTATTGTTTTCCCCGGAATAGATCCTGCACAAATTTCCTTTAAAATTTCTGGACATTTTTTTTTTAGAAAACGTTTAACCAAAACTGAGCTGTAATTTGTCTATATGGAAATATGAAAAATATTTTGAAACAAACTACTTATCAAAGTCCTTAATAAAAGGACACTTTTTCGCCAATTTTGTTTTTAATTACTATCTTTATCTTTGTAAAATCTACAGATACTGCAGAATTTCTCTAAGAAATTTTTTAAGGAACATTTGACGAGAATCGAAGCTGGTTTATTTAGAAAATTACTTGAAATTCTTCTGTAGTTTTAGGAAAATCATCATTTGTAAATCGTCATCAGCAAAGAAATGCTATCAATCAGAAAATAGAGACACATTTTGATATATTTTCAGAATCCTCTAATTAAGTTTCAAACAAACTGCGAAAAATTCCTGCAAAATATGATACATGTATTTCTATTTCTCATTCCAATATTTATAAATTATAAACGAAAATCCAATACCTTTCTGGTGTATATTGATGCTATAATTTTTTCGCATTTATTCATAGAGTTTTATTTACATATTTTTCTAAAAAAGTGTTCTTGAACATTTTGTTTGTTTTATGAAATAAAAATTTTTTGTTTTATTTTTTGACATTTAAAGAAAGCAAATGCTTTGGTTGCAAGTATAATTTTTTGTTCAGTTGAATAATATTTATATATTCAGAATCAACTATAGGTTTAAGTGGCCGATATATATTTTTAAGACGGATGTAACCATTACAAATTATTGAGAAAGAATTTATTTTTTTAATAGAGTTTGGGTAACAAATTGTTTGGCCAAAGTTATCATATTTTTGTAACCATTATTGTCATTTTATGACAAGAATAGTAAATTTGCTTTAATTATATATAGAACGTACTTGCAATCGAATAAGAATCAAAAGGAAAGACTTTTAATGGTATTCATTGAATTCCAACTAATATTTTCCCTGTGTGTATGCACACTTTATATGTTCGGATAAAAAATATTTATTTGGAGGTAAAAAGACTGTTGCCCTTTTTTTAATTTCCACTTTCAACGAATGTAGTGTTTGAGTGGAACAAGATATTGCATTTTTTTTTTATTTAATCAAGAATTTATTTAGTTAAATAACCAATATTTAAAAAAACAATTTTGCCCCGTTTTCATCCCGCTATTCACAAAAAACTGAACCTCAGTCGGACCAAATTTGGAATTTCTCATTTTGAAATGGGAATATCGCGGGAACTCTTAAAGATGTGTTTTTTATTAGTCTCACTTAAAATTTTTATGTGCAAAATTTCTATATTTTGATTGGTCATATTGCCGCCTCCGGATCTGGAATGTTCAAAATCTAAACATAAGCTGGAAATTAAAATTGTTGCTAAAATTTACCATGATATAAATACACATGTAACAGTGCAATTTAATTAATTTACATGTATGTTTTCTCTTCTCTTCAATTTATTTTTATTATAAATTTACATGTGGTTTTTCGATTTAATGCTATAAACACATAGACCACAGCAGACTGCAGAGCTACACGACTGCAAATGCCGTTGACTGCAATCGTCGCCGTGTGGTCAGCTACTTATTATTTTGGAAACGACAGCAGCATAGTAAACAGCTGATCACGATTCAATTTAAAAATATATTTTTATACAAATCAGGGATGTTAAAGTTGGTACAATTGTACTTTTTTTGGTACATTTTGACCTTCTAAAGTACCGTGGTACTACCACGACTCATTTGGTACAATTTAAAAATTTTTAATTTTTTCCCCTTTTTGAATTTTTAGTATAGCAAACAAATTGTTATTGTGTCCTTTTTCATTGCATTTATTCGTTTTATGTAATGAGCTCTTAAAATATATGCGACTATATCCGCCAGATTTTACGATTTATCATCATTTTAAGGATTTTGAAGAATATAGTTGGCAATTTTTTTTTTTTTTAATATCGATTAAAAATTTACGATTTTTTACAAAATTTATCTGGCAGCTCTTACATATATTGACACTTGTTGCAGCCAACTTCACTTTTATTTTGAATTTATTAAAATTCTGAAGAAGTGAAAATTGATATATAGATATGGCATCACTTATAACATATGGGAAAACAGTGGACATTAGAGTGAGGTGAGTTTCTAAAAATAGAACTGTTGTGTTGTTGGAGTTGTACTTCTGAGATTATGTATGCAAGAACAAAAACACCGTGTATTGAATAAAACTAGTTTTAATCACAACAAAACTCGACCTAACTATAGCTCAGAAGGCTAAAGCGCTCTGTCTAACGTGTAGTGCGAGTGCATGTGGCATTAGAAATCAGTTTATCTATACCACGGTCAGTGATTGCACAGAAAAATTTCATATAGACGCAATCGAACAAATAAAAACATAACAAATATTACATTATTCAAAAATTCAAAAAAAAAACAGGGTCACTGACGAACGTTCAATAGCAGAAACTGCGCAGTCTGATTCAGAAAAAATTGAATATTTGCAATGTAGTTATGATTTTTAGAAAATACACTCATTCTTCTCTACCACGCCTTTCACAATTAAATTAAATAAAATTGCATATTAATTATAGTATTAACTGCAATTGTCTGAAAAAGACGTTAAAATTCAAACTCAAACGAAAATTAAATTATTGTTAAAGAAATGAAAGAAAATTCCAAACAATCTTATATATGTTTAATTTAGAACGAGCTCTCAACCTCCGTATATATACAAAAATAAAGCAAATCAAACATATTAGCTAGGTTAATACTAGTATTTCGATCTGGTTAAAGATCTCATCAGAACCCAATGTTTTAGAAAAGTTATAGCCTCCATAATAGGCAGAACTTTAACAAAAAACCGATTAATCATTAATTTTGCTCCATTCTTGTCTTCTTAGTAAAAATATTACTTGAGCCAGAGTAAAAACTAAAATTTTTTTAACTGAAGTCGTTAAAAAATTAAAACGTTTGTAGTTTTTGGTCGGTAGTAGCTAATTTTCAAAATGAACTGAATGTCAATATGTTTCCAGACATTTCTAGTCGTTGCTGGAATTTTATCCATTCCACACTGGTCTGCAAATGTGGAAAGAGTTTTTTTCTTTTCAAAATATAATAAAAACTAAGGAAAGAAACAGACTACATTAGCCAACATTATCAAGTCTCATACAGACTAAGGATTGGTTAAGAGCGACAAATTTATGCTGCTATGATGTAGAAATTCCAAATAGTTTATTAACTAAACAAATAATTCCATGATTTGGTCTCATATATTCATAAGACTTTTTTATGCCTTATTTTATTCATACATATAATGTATGTTATTGGAAGGTTTTGTTTTTTTTCTGTACAAGAGAATTTTTATGTATTTTTTTTTGTTGTTTTAATAAATTTAAAAAAAATGGTACCGTCAACGTCCAAAAAGTACAATTTTTTTTGGATGTTGGTACAAAATTGAAAACTCCATTTAACATCCCTGATACAAATACATTTTTGTTTCAGTAGTGCCAATTACATCTTTTTTTTCTTTATTAAAATAGAACAACATGCTTGGTTGTAGACACGTATATAAAGTTCACTTAAAAATACAATTACTTATTTATAATACATTATTATAACGTGAAAATAAATTTATATAACCCCTCTTGAATATTAATGCAATTATACCATTTGATGTTGCGACGTTTTTTGTGTTTAACAAAATAAAATATTTTTAAGCACTAATTTGTTACATATTTTGTTTTATTGTCAACACTATTTTTGTTTTGCAGCCAACAAAAATAGAAATTAACCTAAGTTGACTACAGCGGCAAAAGTAGTCGGGTAGCCGTGTAGTTGTGTTGGTGCCAAAATAATCGTTTTCATATAAACGTGTGTATTTTATTTTTGACAGGCTGTAGTCGTGTAGCTGCAGTCGTCTATGTGTTTATAGCATAAGTGTTATTTTTTTAATTTCTTTTGAATTACGTTTTACAGAAATTGTCAAAAACTATGACAGTTGTAGGGGTGAATTTTTTTTCTAATGTTGAAATTATCTTTAATATTCCCAGCAAACATAACAATACGATTACGATCCCCCCTTTCTTCCCCCTGGAAGAAAAATTGTTTACGGCAACAATCGTATTTGAATTGCATTTGTTAGAAACCGTGGCCCGATTTATCATTCAACTGATAAAAAGAAAACATGTTCAAATATTTCTTTAAATAATAAATGAATGATATTGCCGTAATATCTTCTGGGTGATTAATCTTCAAAATGTTTATTGGGAAAGTGGTGAACATTATTATGGACACCAATCCAAACATGCGTTGTTAATACAACTACATGTAAGAATTAGGAACATTTGCTCTTTTTTAGATTATATAATTTTTTATATTATATTATGATATTAATTAACATGCCTCGTTATGACTCATTATGACAGTCATAACGCTATTTTTAAAAGTGAAAGTCATAAATTTCTATACAAAACAGCAATTAAATTGAATTTTTATTTGTCATTTTGAAATTATGTTTGTACAAGGTCTAAATTTTTTTTATTTTTAAATAAAATTTTATAGGCAAAACCACTTAACTAATATTTTTACTATTTTACAGGAGAAACAAAAAAAGTTATTTAGTCTCTTTACAGGAAGAAGTTATAAATTGAAAAATAAGTGCAATTTTGGTAATTAAATATCGCAGATTTACTAAATATAGATTTACTAAATATATATAATTTCTGGAATAAAAATGATAATTTATTAACTTTTCAAAGAGTTACGTTAGTTACGTGCTTTTGAACTCGAATTTTCTTCACCAAAAACACGTAACTACTAGGGCGAACTTCCCTCGTAGTTATATGAAATGCGACACTGCTCCCATCAAGTACCACCTGTTAGTAGACTACTGTCAAATCTTGAGCAAGTTCCGTCATTTACTTTGCGTTTAACAGCTGTTCAAAACATACAACCTCGTGGATTTTTTTTTAAATGGAAAAAAGTGAATTTCGAGTGCTCATTAAACATTTTTAAATACTATGGGGACTCTGCATCATTGATTTCAATGGTAAAAAAGTGGTTTACTGACTTTCGTTGTGGTCGCACAAATACAAATGACGCTGAACGTTCTGGACGGCCAATTAAGGTCAATACACCCGAAAATGTCGAAAAAATCCACGATATGGTGTTGGCCGATCGAAGAGTAAAAGTGCGTGAGATTGTTGATGCCACAGGCATTTCATATAGCAGTGTGGTTTCGATTTTAAATGATCAGTTGGGTTTAAGAAAGCTGTCTGCAAAATGGGTGCCGCGTTTGCTCTCAAGTGACCATAAACGTAATCGTGTTACAACTTCAAAGGATTGCTTGGAGTTGTTTAACCGCAATTCGAATGAGTTTTTGCGGCGTTTTGTGACTGTGGATGAAACATGGATCCATTACAACACTCCGGAGACCAAGCATCAGTCTAAACAATGGGTTTCTCTGGGTGAACCGGCTCCGAAGAAGGCCAAGATAAGTTTGTCGGCCAATAAGGTGATGGCAACAGTTTTTTGGGATGCACGCGGTATAATCCTTATCGATTACCTTCAAAAGGGAAAAAACAATAAACAGCGAATATTATGCCAACTTATTATACCGATTTAACGAGGATTTAAAAAAACGACCCCATATGGCCAAGAAAAAAGTTCTTTTTCATCAAGATAATGCACGGGTGCACACGTGTGCAATCTCAATGGAAAAATTCCATGAATTGGGCTACGAAGTTGTACCTTATCCGCCAAATTCTCTGGATTTAGCCCCAGTGACTATTTCCTATATCCAAACCTAAAGAAATGGCTCTGTGGAAAGAAATTTAGCTCCAACGATGAAATTATTGATCAAACAAATTTCTATCTCGAAAAATCCTATTTTTTTGAAGGGATACAAAAATTGGATAAACGTTGGACCAAGTGTATTGAGATAAATGGAGATTATGTTGAAAAAAATATATTTTTTTTTTGAAAAAAAAAAACATTGTCTCATTCAAAAAGTCACGGACTTATTGATTTTTTTATTGAAATTTTTTTATGTTTTAAAGAAAATTTTGTAAAATATAGAATTAAAGAAGTTGTTCTGTTGTTATTAAATATATCGCTTTATATCTTTATGACCATATAAAATAATATATTATACACTAAATAAAAATAGGTATCCTTTGCAATAGGTATCCTTTGAATTCTTTAAAATTGTTCACTTTTTGAGAGTCAGTTGATGCAAAAATTACAGAAATTTTTAATATTTGCCTCAAACATGTATCTTACAAAATAATAGTATTATTATATAGAACTAAGTTCATTAACGCATTTTTTTATTTTATTAATTTATTTAATTTTTAAACAAAACTTCAAATAAATAAAATTGTAAGACTCTTGCAACAACAAACACATTGGGAATACGGTCACAACTAGAGTCACAGTCTTTTTAGTAGGTATATGCACCTAAATCATACTATTAACTTTGTTTTAATATTGTTTAAAATGTTATATTATAGGCATATATTTCTGATGCGATAATAAACACAATGTTACATGTTTTGTCAGAGGATACATTTTTTTAAAAATTTCGTTTTTTTTTTTTTTTATTAAAAAAATTTTTAATTTATGTGAGAAGCAGCTATTTTTTTTTTTTTTTTTTTTTTTTTTTTTTTTTTAAAGAGAAGCACCACTCAGGAAATTCTTCCTATTAATTAAGTTGTTGCTTTCTTTGGAAAGGGGACAGGGGTGAGATGAAAGGTGGTGAAAGATAAAGGGCTTCAAACATGGCAACACTGTTATTGCGCGCGATGATAAGTCTTAGAACAGTTGTTGCTCGCCACCTGATGTGGAGTTGGCGAATTTATTGAAGCTTTTTGTTTCATAGCCCTGATTCATTATTTTACTTCGGCGGGGTTAAGTGCTATTGGAACACCGAAGGTGGGCGCAGCGATACATATAAGTGATAGAAAACATACATATTATTTTTCGAAATTGATGTTGTCGTCACCGGGAATCGAACCCGGGACCATCCGTGTAACAGTCCAACGCGCTAACCATTACACCACAACGCCCACAATTTTAAAGACAATTAAATATATATTAAAAAGAACTACCATTTTTTTTAATCGGTTCATTCGTTTAAGTGTGATGACCAAATATATTAAAGAAAAAAAAATTTCGCCCCAAATTAAAAAATTTTAAAATGCCATAAAAAATAAATTGGTTGGAGAAATGCTTAAGTTTTGTACTACAAAAAAAAAATGTCACCACTTCGACATAGGTCCTCTGAAGATTTTCGGTGGAGTGATATGAAACATGTAAGGACCTTTCAGTAGATAAAGTCTGCATTAAATTGGTGGATAAAGACATTTTTGAATTATTAAATAAACATTGCACGGTTTTTTGTTTAACAAAAAAATAAAATTATCTTGAACTTGAATAATCTTGCTCACATCATTATTTTCAAAAAATAAACTTTTGGTTTCAATTTTTTAAAATTTAAAAGTAAATCATTTAAAAATCCGTAAATAAATTCTGAAGTTTTGGTCAATTATGTACAAAAAACTCACTAATAAATATACAAAAACACCTCAGATTAGTAATAAAAACTAAAACTTACATGTTGTTTTCATTTAGTTTTATTAATATAAGTAGGTCATTACTATTATCACAAAAAATTATTGAAAAATTAATTTTTCTTGTATTTTTATATACAGTTACTCAAACGGAAAGTGTAACAAAGTACATTGTATTCTCCAATAATAGAAATTACATTCACTGGATTATTTTTTAAATTATTTTTTTGATGTCAGATGTTTTCTAGACAATATATTTATGGTTGGGTCTAAAACCCACCACGTCTTCTCAATGTATAATATAAAAAATCTAAAGAAATGAAACAAAGTTCAATTTCAAACTCAAACGGATTATCGGACAAATTATAATTTTTGAATAATTCAATGCATTTTATTGGCAATTGTGTAAAAAGTAATCTGAATCCCTTACAACGGGATATTTAAAGTCTGCAAAGTAAAAAAAAAATATTAAATCGCGTATAAAATCGCGTATAAAATAAGAACATCAGGTTCAACATCAAATTGAGGAATTGAAAAGTTAATTCCGTGGCGATTAAAGGTGATGTTAACAGTTAAAATAAATGTATAATTCACCGAGATTACCAATTTTAATAGGAAGTGGAGAAAACATATGAAATTGCAAAAAGGAATTAATTTTAAATACAATTTCAAGAGGTACGCGAAGTAAAGAAAATTAAATTTTAAGTAGTCAGCATTCTGCAAAATTGTCCAAAAAATACAGATTTATGTGACTGTTAATTACTTCAATACATACAAATGGTCTTTTCGACCACATTTTAAGGAGAAAGTCCTTTTGTAGGCGAAGGCCCTATTAATATTTAAATTTTTTTTTATACTTTGGATGCCAAAAAAGTACTATTTCGGTACTATTTTAAAATCGCATTTATCATCCCTGATTTGAATGTTTTTGGTTAGATTTTCTTTTACATTTTAAAACAGCTGATTCCTTTCACAGAAAAAGTAATTACAAAATATTACCTACAGAACAGAACGACACAGAACGGCAACAGAAAGTAACAACTAATGAGGCCTTAAAACCGAACTGCGTTACTGGTTTGAAAATGTTTAAACATTTCAAAAAATCTATTGAATTTTAAGTATTTGGAAAGTAAAAAATTTTTTGAATTTCCAACGGTGTCAACCAATTGTTGGCCGATGTTATCAATCGGGTAACATTACAACACTCTCAAGATTGTGAATCCCACGTTCTGCCAACGCATAACCGACCGTCGCCAACGCTTTGCCAGTACTGTGCCGATTGTATCCCGGTGAGTTTAATCGGTGCTTTCAAAACAACAATATATGCTTAAAAAAAATTGTTAACTGAAGCTGAAAGCAAATTTTAATACTAAACAAAATTGCTTTTTAATGGTGGTTATAGAAATTTGTGTATTTACAATATCTAATTTCTAGACATTTAACCCGAATCTTCAACCTTACGTGCTAGAAAATATCTGATACCAGACTTATTTTCAGCATCAAAACATCTATAAGAAACACCCTCTTTAATATTTTTACAACTGATAAATCTCTATAATTTGCAGGACAGTGCTATAGATGTAATTTATATTAAATTTATTTAATTTTTGGTTACTAGAAAACCTGAATTCATTACTTTGCATAACATCACACAATATATTAAATGTCTTTGTATCATTTGGTCTGTTGGTTTTAAAATGTTTTTTGGTATTTTTAGTCCTTCGGCAATTTATCTTCTTGCCAAGGTTGTTGTACATCTTGAACAATACATAAATTCTTGTTTTGCTTTACCAAACAAAACCCTCAAGTCAATTAATAATTACTGTGATTCTTAAAACTTGCAACAACAAAAATAACTTAAATTTTACAAGTGCTGGTTGCAGTGGCGTAGCCAAAATTTTGCTTATGTACGAAAAATTTTTGTACGAAAAATTTCAGATAGTTTAAAATATCGAAACGTAAAATTTTCTACATATTTGAAAATTATTTGCTGGGCGCTACCTAAAAATTTCGCTGAAATTCGGTTAAAAGATCAATAAAGCAACAGTAATAAAAAATAGATAAAAATGGATTTCAAAGTTGATCGAAACTTTTTTGGATTCAAAGTTTTTAATATTTTTAGTACTCCAATGGAAAGGATAATAGTGATTTGTATTTCAGTTGATGCCAAATTTGTATATTGCTTCTTAAAAAAAATGTGAAAATTGGGTTATTTTTGATCCCAAAATGTTAAAGGCCAATTTGAGGTTTGAGAGTTAAAAAGGGGAGCCATTCTTATTAATTTTGTCAGTTGTCTCAGCTATTGAAATTTAATGGCAATCGGAGCACATCAACTAGCGATAATTCCGAGTTAGTTATAAATAAATAAAAGTTCTTACCTTTGTTTTTTTTTTTTCATAAAAATGAATAAATTTTATTTTACAGTATTTAGGCTGTCCAAAACTGTAAATGAAAACCGGTTAACCAGTATTTTTTATTATAAAATCCGAATCGGTTTCGAATATTTTTCATTTTATAATATTCCAGAAACCGTTTTTTTTTTGTGGGTTTGGTTAACCTTTTATTTTTTTATGAGGATACTTTATTTGAAAAAACAGGAAAACCTGTAAAATGCGTTATTTTTATACGATATTAAAAGTTTTTGAAATTTTTTTCCAATTTTTCGCCATAGAAAATTTGGCAAATAATTTAATTTTATATTGTGTAAAAAGAATTATTCGAATCTGTATATTTTTATGCTGCAACTTGAGAAGTAAAAGCCAGTAAGATTTTCTACTAAAACTTAATTCAATGTGACGTCTCAGGAAAACCTGCTAAATTTTGAAACTATTTTTGCTAAATATTAAGATCAAGAAGACAAATGTAATTTGAATATTGTTTCTTTAAAAGAAAAGTGAAAATTGGGTTATTTTGATGCCAAATTGTTAAGAGTTGAAAAAGGTACCCATTCTTATTTATTTTTTCAGGTCTCTTACCTATATTTATGGCAATTTTATGGCAATCGGAGAACATCAATGAGTGATTCCTCATTAGTTTTAAACAAATAATAGTTCTTACCTTTGTTTTTGTAATAAAAACTTTTGAATTTTATTTGACTGTAATTAGACTGCAAAAGACCGTAACAGAAAACCGGTTTTTTATTTTAAAATCCGAACCGGTTTAAAATATTTTGCATTTTCGAATATTCGAGAAACCTTTTTTTTTGTGGGGCTTTATATTTCGGGTTATTTTTGATCCAAACTTTAGTTAAATAAGAGTTTCAAATGAATATACTAAAATCAGCAAATATCAAAGTTTTTTGCGATAAAAATAATAAAATAAAATTAGTAAAATTTGTTGCTAAAACTACTTAAAATTAGTTCAAAATAACATTGATAAAATTGACAGCTTTGTTTTTTGCTTAGTATGATTTAAGTAACATTAGCAACCAAAAATCTGTTTAATCTACAAAAAGTTTGTTATGCTTGCGCTAAATTTTTAGTTAATTAAAAGTAATTAGTATTCAATAAAAAATCACCAAACAAATTTAAATTTTCAAAGTGTTTTCTTCAATATTTTTCTTATGCGAATAAAAATCGGTCCTTCTGAAATCAGCAGTACCCAGGTGAAAAAGTTCATATATGACCCATATATATACATATATGGAGTTCCATATATGGTTTGGATCCGAAAATTGAGGATATATGGACATATATGGATATATATGTCCATATATGTCCATACATTTGTCCATATATATCCTACCCATATATGTTCATATATTTTCCTATTACGTATATTTTCATAAAACAAAAACAATTGTTAGTTTGAAAATTCAATTTTTATTAACAAAATTATTGCTTAAATATATATTATTATATATACATAAAAAAGTGTATATTTTATATACATTGAAAATGAAAATTATTCAAGTTCGAGGCCATACTCTATATTTCTTTATTAGGATATTGTCCTAACAAATAATCTATAAAGTTTTTTTTTGTTTTCAAATTTATTATTTGACCCTTTCAGGAATGTGTTGATAGATCTATTAAAGATAATGAAAGATAATACCAAACTGTAATACTTTGTTTTATTTGTCAATATATTTGTATACATGAAGATAATATAGAACAGAAGATTCATCCAAAAATTAAACTATAGTTTAATTTATAAATTTATTTATAAATTAAACTATAGTTTAATTTATAAATTTATTTATAAATTAAACTATAGTTTAATTTATAAATTTATTTATAAATTAAAATGGGAAAATGATGCATATATGCTTCCATATATGGTAGTATATATGGATAATACATTCATATATGTTTTCATATATGTAACCATATATGGAAAACACTTTCATATATGGCTCCATATATGGTAAACATTTACATATATGGTTCCATATATGAAAACATATATGCAACAATTGTTCATATATGGTTCAATATATGCTTCCATATATAACAAACATTTCCATATATGCTTCCATGCATTTCCATGTATGGATCCATATATATTCATACATGGGCCATATATAATAATATATGATCTTTTTCAGCTGGGTAATTAATTTTTTAGAAAATATTACTTTTGATTTTAGCAAAATATTTTGTTTTTCATTCAACTAAATTTAAGGTAAATATAACAAAATTTTGTTGATATTACGGTTTTAGATTGCTTTGTTTTGTCTACAAATATTTAGCCTAAGTTTTTGCTGATTTGAGCATAGTAAATTGGAAATTTTAGCAGTTTTTTCTGCAACATAATTCTTAACTAATTGTTAGTATTTTGTTCTACTATTTTTAATGGTTTATTTCTATGACTGTAAATTTGTTATGCGTAACAAAAGATTATAAATTCAACAAACAAACAAAAAATCAAAATCATTTCGGTTTGGGAGGGGGGGGGGGGGGGGGGGCTGTTTACGCCACTGAATGTGTACACATATGAAATTCGTCGTTAACCCGTTTAAATATACGAAACATCAAATTGCTAAAAAAAAACTAATTTTTCTAGATATGGTTCATTGATTTCACCAACCTTTTGCTCCGTTTTATGAAATGTAAAAAAGGATATTGCCAATTAAAATCACATTTAGCACACCCAGTTCAAAAGTGACTCAACTCAAAATTTTAATTTTTCGGTTTTATATGCTTAAACTATGCTCAATATACTTGTTTATCTATAAAAAAATATCAGTGTATTTTGTTGTTGTTAACTGTTGTTAAAAAACAGTTATGTCTTTCTTTATGTTTCAATTGGTATAAAGTTGCAAATATTTTTTTTCGATTTCTGAAAAATTAAAAATTTTGAGCTGAGTCACTTTTGTACTAGCTGTGCGATTTGATTTAGCGAGGCAAAATTGACTCTCCCTGGGTTGTTATAGACTAAATACCAAGTACCCGAAAACAATTTATTTTAGGATTTTAGCAGAAATAAATATCTTTGAAATTTAAAATGTTTTTTTCAACTCCCGGTTAAAAAAGATAATATATGATCATATATATTTTTTATATTACCACATATGGTCATATATGTTCATATATTATATGAACATATATGACCATATACGTACATACATAATATATTTTTGTTATTTTTTTTTTAGAAAACTTCGTATTTTAAAAAACTGTATTAATAAAAAATCAATATTATTTAAAAGGCCTAATTGTAATAAAAAAGTTGTTTCAAATGGCAAAACACATATATTATGTATTTTTTGTCAGCGCAAACATTCTATTTATTATTGCATCAGAACGAAGTATTTGCCGATAATACGATATTTTAAACAACTTAAAAATAAAGTATAATACTGCGACATTCAATTTAAACATTGTGAACAACATTAATATCATATGTTTTTCAAACAGGACCTTGCACCCATAAATACGAATGACTAATAAATTTTAATTTTTTCTATTACGTTAAAAAAACGTTGAAGTTCTTATTTAATAGTAATGTTCAAATATGATCTTGTACCTTCAAAATTTTAAATGAAAATGTGAACTTGAAATGTGAACAATTAAAACTAATCGAACGTTTTGAGTACTACGTCCTAGTAAAATAGTAAAATCCAAATAACTGGTTGCAGAACAACTTATACTGTATTATACCAGGTTCTAATTTCTGTTCTGCAACTGTTTTTTTTTTTTATATGGAGTTTGTCCTATTTGCAATAGGTTATTTACCTCCAAACAAGAACAGGTTGATTTAGAACCGGTTCTAGAACCAGTTATAGAGCTGGTTGCGCGACATTGACAACTTTCATTTCGACTCCCAGGAACCTGTTCTAGAACCGGTTTCGTATAACCGGTGGTAAAAGAAGTTGTTCTAGAACAGGTGAAAAGGTAATATGATCCAAAAAATTTTGCTGGGGTTTTTGATTGAAAATACTTATAATAATACATTTGTCACACAATGTTTTATTTGAAGTAGCGGTCATACAACTATTTGGGTTTCATTATTGAAATCATAGCAGAAATCATAATGGTTCTGAAACCAGGTAAACAGCCAGATGATGTGGGTTCTTATAGACCTATTTCCTTACTTCCAGTTATTGGAAAATTATTCGAAAGACTCTTAAGTAAAAGACTGAAATCATTTATCCAAACAAAGGGTTTAATCCCCAATCATCAGTTCGGGCTTAGAGAACAGCATTCTACTATAGAACAGATACACCGAATTACCCATTCAATTTAAATTGCACTGGAGAATAAAAAGTTTGCTCAGCTGTTTTCCTTGATGTTTCGAAAGCATTTGATGGTGTATGGCATGATGGACTTCTGCATAAACTTAATGTATTGTTACCAGAACACTACTACCAAATTTTTAAATCTTACTTAGAAGATAGAGCGTTTAGAGTGAAATATGAAGACGAGTATTCTGGTTTACATCCAATTAAATCAGGCGTTCCTCAGGGTAGCATATTGGGCCCTGTGTTGTACCTTTTATATACTCATGATCTTCCAACAAATAGAAATTGTGTTGTGGGTACTTTTGCCGATGATACGGTAATAATATCAACTGGAGATACAAACGAAATTGCAACAGTAAAATTACAAACGGCATTGGAAGAAATAGCAGAATGGACAAAAAAATGGTGTATAAAGCTGAACAACACCATATCCATACACATCAACTTTACAAATAAAAAATCGATTATAAACCAATATATATTGATCATCTACAAATCCCATATAGCAACTCTGCCAAATATCTTGGCATGAATTTAGACGCAAAACTTCATTGGAAGGAACATATAAAAAAGAAAAAACAAGAGCTGGAACTAAAATACAAAAAAATGGATTGGCTTATTGGTCGTCAATCTAAGCTTTCTGTTCACAACAAAATAATGCTTTATAAGCAGGTTCTAAAACCTATCTGGATCTATGGGATCCAGATCTGGGGATGCGCGAAAAATTACTACATTAATATTATTCAAAAATTTCAAAATAAAGTTCTGCGAAACATAGTTAATGACCCATGGTATGTCCGAAATAGTGATATTCACCGTGATCTACGAATTAGCACCGTCACCGAAGAAATAAAACGGTTTGCAGAGGCGCATAGAAACAGATTAATGAGCCACACAAACATGGAAATTCCAACTCTTTTAAATACCTCTCGCTTGACGAGGAGACTAAACCGTTTTAAGCCCCACGACTTGCTCGTGCGCTTTACTCAGGAGGAGGTTCTTTCAATAAACTTCTAAGCCTGCTATTTATCAACTTAACAATATAACTAACAACAAACTGCTAGTTAGTCTCTAAGGACTAGGTGTAGTATAGTTTTAAGCTTGTATATAAATAAAGTTTAACAATAAAATAAAAAAAAAAAAAAAAATAATTGAAACACATTTTTTTTTATTTTGTATGAACTTATTTGTAAAAAACAACCATTTTAAAAAATTGGTAGAAATACTTCTGAACATAATGAAATTTAAAAAAAAAAGTTAAATGAGTTAATATTGTCATGATGAAGACAAAAGTGAATAAAAAAAGTCTACTTATTTTACTGACACGGAGAGTACCGTATTTAGTGGGGATTCGCTACTAATGCTAAAAATGATGAATATAAATTAGTACCAATAGTTAATACTATTCTAGTGGAAAACATCGGCATAAGTTTGGAAACATCTGAAGGCCATATTTTAATATATTCGTGCTATTTCCCCTGGAGGAGCTACTGGTAGCGAAGATGTTAAAAAGAACAAATTTTAGGTCGGATATTTTAAACCTTACTCGGAGTTATAATAATTATGTACTTGGAGGAGATTTCAACTGCCGACATCGCGCATGGGGTTGTATACGGGCAAATGCTTGGGGAAATATTCTTCACGAAAAATTAGAGTTAAATAACTTCTTTATAAAACACCCTTGTGACCCCACATAACTACCGACTAACGAGAATCACCGACCATCCACAGTAGATTTTTATTTAACCAATATACCGTTAAAAATGTCCGAGCCAATAGCACTGAACGACTTAAGCTCCGATCACCTGCCAGTGCAAATCACTTTTAAAGGCTCCACTAATACACCACAAACTTTGTTTATGATTATGGTAAGGCAAACTGGACACTTTTTAAACAACACATTAACCATAACCTTTCTTTCCTATCAGCAAATCTAAGTGACTCTAACACTATTTCTGCTGTTGCTTGCTCAATATACTCATTTCAAGCCGCATTAACAACATCTTCCAAATATCAGAGGATAAAATATCTGATATCATAAAAAACATCAAATCAAAAAAATCGCCCTGTATAGATGGGATAAACAATAAACTGTTGAAGGCTCTTCCAAAAAAAGGAATACAACTTCTGACAAGTATTATAAACAACTGCTTAAAACTGTCATACTTTCCAGATTGCTGGAAGGAGGCTAAGGTGATTGCAATATGCAAGGCAAAAAAAGATCCATCTTGTCCATCCTCATACAGGCCAATTAGCCTATTATCTTCTTTGAGTAAAATTTTAGAAAAGGTTATCAAAGAAAAAATCGTTAAATTTTGTGACGAAAATCATATTTTTCCAACTCAGCAATTTGATGTTAGAACTGGTCATAACACGTCTCACCCTCTTGTTAGAATAAAAACAAGAATCAAAGATAACTTCAATGCTGGAAGATCAACAGGCATTGACTCAGTATGGCACGATGGATTAATTTTTAAAATGATTAATTTTAATTTTCCACCGGAATTAATAAAACTAATTCAAAGTTTTTTAAAAAACAGGACCTACAGAGTATATATAGGCACAAAATGTTCATCAAATATTGCAATACCTGCTGGCTGACCTCAGGGATCTTGTTTATCGCCAATCTTGTACAATATATTTACATCGGATTTCCCAGATTGGGTCGATTGTTCCTCATCAATCTTTGCAGATGATTGAATTTTATCTGAGGATATCATCATATATGTCCAAAATGCATTACTCCTCTTAGAAGAATACTTCAAAAAATGGAAAATTCTTATAAATTCACAAAAAACGCAAGCCATCTATTTACACGTAAGCGAAAGCCGTGCTTTCTCCCACAAAGAAATCTTTGCATCAACAACACAAATATTACATGGGATAATAAAGTTAAATATCTCGGTATTGTTCTAGATACAAAAATCAACTTCAGCCGTCATGTTTCCTACGTAATAGACAAGTTAAATAACGTAACAAGACTATTGTACTCGTTTATAAACAGAAAGTCTACCTTAAGCCAATGTAATAAACTCATTATTTTTAAAGCTATTTTTATAGCCATATATTATTATGGAGCCCCAGTGTGGCATGATGTAGCAAATTGTCATATTCAAAAACTTCAAATAAATCAGAATAAATTGCTAAAAATGATATACAACCTACCACGCTACTATTCCACACAACGATTGCTTTCTATTAACGATATTGCTATGGTTAAAGACAGAATTTCAAAACTCACAAATAACTATGATATCAGGTGCCAAATGTCTTAATATAATCACATCAACCAATTGACGATCTAAACGTAGCCTTAAGTTGTATCTAAAAATGTATAAATTTTAACTATATAGTATAACAATTTTATTATTTGTAAAAATTTCTAAGTAGAAAAGGTTTATATATTGCTTGAACTCTTTATGAAACTATATTTTGTTTAATGTAAATATTTTCTCATGTTATGTAAAATAAAAATTGAATTATCAATTAAAAAATGATGAAAAAAATATGAATTGCATTAAGAATTTAAGTTGTTTACAATCAGTCTTTTAAATAGGTTTATAAAATTGATTGGACACACCATTTTTATAAGGTTCAAAATTGTACCCGTAATTTTTTAACTTTTAACAAATGCGTTATGCAAATAAAAACTACGTAAATTCATAAAAAAAAGTTTGGGATAATATTGGGTATATGGAGTCACATATTTTCCATATATGTTCATATATGATTCCTCTTTGCACAAAAGTGATTTCATATATATCCATATTTGTCCATATATGACTCCCTTTTGCGTATATGAAATAACGAATAAGACTTTTTTAAGACTATGTAACCGCATATAGTTTTAAAAAAGTCTATATATGGGCATATATATGCCCATATATGGGGACCGTTTCCTATATGGAATCACATGCACTTCCATATATGCCCACATATAAAACATATATTTGCCCCTATATACAACCATATATGAGCACATACGAACATATTTGAACATATGTGAACTTTCTTAACCGTGCTGCACAAAAAACGAAACAAGTACGTTACGTTTTACTTTCAACTATAAACAACTATATTAAAAAACATGATAAATACTCTATTGATAAATGAAAACTCGCAAAATAAATGCAAATATCTGTTTTTAGTTATTTTTTTATTGAGAAATAAACTTGATTTTTGAATTCGACCTGCCCAAATCCCTTCGGCCAGAATTTTAGAACTTTAAATAGGGGCTAAATTATTCAAAACTATACCTTAAGGGAGGATCTTAAAATTTGGTGTGTAGGTTCTTAACCAAAATGGGGTATATTCTTACCCTTTACAACGTGGCCAAAACGCTAAAGCGAGGACCTTGAAAGTTGGTGCCTGGGTCTTTATTTTAGCGTAGACATCAGCTTAGACGATGTTTTTGAAAATTCCAACGGGAAAAATAGTGAAAAAGCTCCTTGAAGGCCTGCCGAAACTTATTTGCCTAAAAATTTTAAATTGAATATAAAAGTTTCTTAGCATATGACCTACTCATTCATAGCGTCACCCAGAATCACAAATGTCGTAAGTACACTTTTTAGTTTCTATAGGAGCGACAAAAACTATTATAATTAAGAAACTAGTTGAAGGTTAGTATCCACATTTTAGAATTATGATTAAGAACCAGAGACGGATTTGCTTATAGAAAAATAAAAAATCAGAAAAAAATAGTTTTTAAGTAGTATAGTTTCGGCCTTTTCTAATCGATTTTTCTGAAACCTAAAAGCTGTAACTTCAAAAAAAATGTATGCAAAAAATGAAACAAACGATAAAAAATAATGCTTTTCGGCAGAATTAAGAAAAGTTTTGGAAAACTTATATATTTTTATTAATTTATTGTGAGTATTTTTAAAATAAACGCATTTTAACTATTTAAAAATACGTCCTTAAGCAATATTAAGGTTTTTTTTCGAATTTACATAATTAACATAAGATACATTGGTGTACAAAGGCAAAATATAACATTTGATGTTTGGAAATTCCTTCTGGGAGATGTGAAAGGTATCCCCATATAATGGTGTCCTATACCCTTTTAGTTATACATAGAAACAGATTCGTTGTGACTACAGAATATTTTGCCAAACACATGCTTCAGTTGCAGCCATCGATATTTTTGTTTGTGGCAACAGAAATTAAAATTTAACTACATTTACATAGTATTCTAAGTGCAGTAAACCAAAGAACGATATAATAGTGAAATCGCTATCGCCTTAAAGCTCCTTAAACGATGTCATATTTTAGTAAAATAATGATAGACATACACACGAAAAACAAGTTTTCAATTTATTTTTGATTAATGGTGATAAACTTTAACTTTGAGCTCATATATTAGTTCTCATGTAGTGAGTAAACTAGTTTATATGAATGTTTGATGTTAGGCATGGGATTGCTACCGCTTTCAAAACGTGTTCTGATGATGGGAACCTAGAAAATTTCCGAAATATATCTATCAACACATTACTGAAAGGGTCAAAGAATAAATTTGAAAACAAAAACTCTATAGATTATTTGTTAGGACAATTTCCTAATAAAGAAATATAGAGTATGGTACTGACAAAACATAAGCTTTGCAAACAAAATAGTGGTATATACAATATTAGTACTTTTTGGTCATTTTAACACGGTGATTTTTACAAAAATGCCAGTGGTTTGTCACTACTATTTTTTTGGTACGGTTGACAATTTCTAGCTGGGTAATTAGGCAAATCGAACAGTATATAAAGCTTTGGTTAATTTTAAGATTTAGTATCATTATGAGCAATTTAAACTTTGAATCGAAAGTGGGAGTGAAGCTGAGTTTTTGTCGATTTTCTCAAAAACTATAAAGAAATATATTACAAGCTGTTGACATTTGAAAAATACAGGAAATTTCATTTAATTTGAATATAATATTGATTGGAACGTCCTTTAATTTGAGTATAATATAGAGTGTAAAAGATCGCAGTTTTTGATTTTGAACAATTATTGATTGAAAACATTTAAACAAATTAAAAACTCATTTTCCCATTCTACATTATATATAAGAGTGAGATCCGTCAAACTAGTACACGAATAAATTAATATAACTGTTGATGTAGTCAATAAATGCAAATTATTTGCCAAATTATTTGCCAAACTAAAAAGAAGATGACAAAGCCAATTGTGACAATATTTTGTTGTTGTTTTTGTTTTTTCTTTGATATTTTAAATTTTGAATCTCGCTCCTAGACGAGGACAAGAAATTCTCATTGAGTTTGTGATTTAACATAACAAAAATCTCTAGAAATTCTAATAACAAAGTCCCCTGAAGATTTCCTTGGGCAGGAATGAAATCCGGATAGGGACACGCCTACATCAGATTGTTTTTCACAATTTGTTAAATAAGTTTTGGGACTTTAGCACATTTAATTACTATAAATGCTAAAAATTTGGTTGTAAACTTTGTTTTTTTTTTTGTCCAAATTCATTCCTCAACATCTCCCTTTGCATCCGTTTTATAAAATTCCTGCTCTGGAAGCTGGGAAAAGTCACCAAGTACGTGAGTTTTGTCATTATACAACAATCATATATTGTTACAAAATTGTGAGACAGATTTTGGCCTCCTCATTCTTCATGTAATTTCGGCTCGGCTCTTTTTGCACTTTATATATTTTTAATCGTTTTTCCTTTTTTGACCAACAAATCTGAACAGTTGGCTTTACAGCTGATTTTCTATTCGACATGCTAAGATTTTGCTACAAAAGGCCCATTATTTTTGTAGCGTTATTTGGATAAAAATACCATTTTAAAATCGGTTCGCGGACTTCTATTACCAATACGAGTGTCCTTATATTTTTTAACAACGCTAGAACAAGTTTTTCGTGAAACATAATGATTTGTATATAAAACCTTGCATGTTTTGAAGATTGAGAGATATCATTAAAAAAATAAAGCCATTGAAAGCAGATTTTTTGATTAATACTCATTGAGCTCATAACTTGTATTTGTACAAAGCCCTCTGCTTGTACAAAAGTCCCCAATTTGAATTAATATCGAGAAATAATAAGATGTAGATTAGATTAGATCAGAAGGCACTATGCACCGCGACCAATGCAGGTATTTTGTGCTGCCTAAAGTTACCTACAGATTCAAGCTACCTATAAAGCCAATTATCCTATTAGGCAAAATGATCGCGATGTCGTAAGGCAAAATGAAGCGATCACCTAGAAACCTAACTCTCCTATCACAAAGCCTGGGACATTCGCAGAGAACATGCTCCGAGGTCTCAGACACCATCTCGCAAAACCTACACATATCCGTGTCCGATTGACCCTTCTTGTGCAGATGGTATCTGAGATTACAGTGTCCAGTTAAGTACGACGCCAGGGTCCTAAAACCCCCCTTTCAAGCGACAAGAGTCGCCTCGACCCCCTACTGGAAAAAGAGATCAATCTTTTAGCCTGGCGCTGACCAGGAGAGTTTTCCCAGTAACCAGAGAATTCAGACTCTCTCCATGCCCTGAGCCTTTCCCTAACATATCCCGCAGGTATTCCATAGAATGGTTCAGGACCAATAAAGGGCCTTCGGGCCCCGCGGTTGGCAAGACAATCTGCCCTCTCGTTGCCCTCATGACCCTCATGACCAGGAATCCACCACAAAGTTAGAGAGTTGCCCCTACTGAGCCTATTGAGAGTCTGAATGCATTCCATGACCAACCCGGACGACACCTTATAAGCCATTAAGGCCCTCAGTGCAGCCTGACTGTCAGAAAGAATGTAGATGCGAGATCTGCGAGTTCCCCTTCGCAGGCATTCCCCTGCACAGACACAGATGGCCCAAATCTCCGCCAGAAAAATGGACGGATATTTTCCCATAGGTAAAGTACGCTGGATGCCTGGTCCGAAGACGCCCGCACCCGTGTTCCCATTCGACTGCTTAGAGCCATCAGTGAACCACACCTGAGAACCATCTTCCGGTTCCCAGGATTGATTGGCCCACATGTCTCTGTCAAGCAATAACACATCAAAATATCTATCAAAGATCCACTCCGGTGACACTATGTCCGCAACCTTAGAAATCGGGTCATCTATTAAGATTCGCGCGATCCTCATGTGACCCCTTAGGTCGCCCCCACTCATGCCGCCGAATTCACTAAGTCTAGAGGAACCCATACTGGCAACCTCCATTACAGAAATATGCAATGGCGGGATCCCCAGCATAACCCCCAAGGCATCCGTCGGTCAAGTTCCGCCGGCCCCTGTAATGCCAACACACGCAAGACGGTAGATTCTCTTAAGAGCATCCCTTGCCTTACTCTGTTCAACTTTTGGCCACCATGCAAGGGCAGCATAGGTGACCATCGGTTTAACAATAGTATTGAACGACCAGTAGACCATTTGTGGCCTTAGATGTAGATGTTCCAATACTTAAGCCCAATCAAAAACTGAATAAACAAATGATTTCTCGATTTTTACGTGTTGTTTGATAACAAAATGAATTTTTATTTTTTACAATTATTTACATATGTCTATGGAATGCAAATGTGTCAGCTCAGTGAAAAAGTTTTATTATATTTTATTATTTTTAGCGTAACAAAGCTTAATTTGCCAAAACTTAAGTGTGGACTGTATATTTAAAAAAGTCCATTTAAATCAAAGATTCTAAATTGTAGTAAATTTAATTGTAAAAATATTTAAAGATAATAACATATAATTTTTTTATCAAATTTATAAATGTGTGATTTGATTAAAAAATATATTTAACATTGTGAAATATAGACGGAGGAGATTAGAAAAATTAACAAAAATCTAAAAATAGAATATTTGTGTTTTTAGTGTTGTCACTTCTGAGTATAATATACAAGAACAGAAAAGCTAATAGGAAAGAAAACGGCAATTTAGCTGCTTTACATTCGAGGCCATACTTGGGTGTGATCGCTAAACTGTCAAGACCTGGTATTGTTGTAAGAAGAGCTCAGGTTTGATTCCTACAGCCGCAGATTGTTGAAAAATGTATCATATAGAGACAATCTGACAATTAATACAATTTAAATGGAAAATCACTGATGATGCCTGTCCATAAAAAGAGGCAGAAACTAGTCTGGTCTGATTAAAAAATTAATAGTGTTTATAATTTTTAGAGAAAAACGTTTATTCTTCTTCTTAACCTCAACATTTCTAAATATATTTACAATTTGCACAATAAGGCTGAAAATATGCACTTATATGGAAATATTCACTGAATCCCAAAAATATGCAGCAAAAATCCAAGAATATGAAGTAAAAATCAAAAAAAAATATGTACTTAAATTTGATTGATTTTTTTAAAAGCATATTTATCATAAAAAATGTTTGTATGCTATGGTTTTACTCTGTTTTACATTTCATATTCAATAACTTTTTGTATTTGTTATGAAAAGATTTTGAATTTATTTTTATTTTATTAATTCATTTTCATATATTTACAAATTATAAACTATTACCCTAACCGAGCACTAGCGTTGTAGCGAAAACAGACCTCTGGTAGGAATCGAACCCACGACCCACTGAAAAACCAGCAGGCTACCAATTAGCCTACCGGGACGCACAAAAATCTTCAATAAATTGTTTCTTTTTGCACACATATTAACTATGGGTTAAACAAGATATACATTACGAGTATGTAAACACAATATAACATATTTTATAATGTACCTACTCTGTAAATAAATATGTAAGTTAAGTGTGGGTGACATTATTCAAGGTCGTATTTTAACCTTACATTTTAACAAAGAAACATTTTAATGTCGTACTGCTTGTTGTTAAACATATATATTTTACGGTTAAAATGAGATGTTGTCTACTGATTTGTTGTTTGTTCTTTATTTTTATTAGTGTCTTATTTACGTCTGTATTTAAGCATATTTTTTAAATTAATTAAAGTTTCAGGATATATGCACTGAGAGAATAATCTACATCATATTAATGAATTTTTAGTATAAAGAAAGTAGAATAAAGCAATGAACGTTTTCATCAAATTCATAAAATTTTATGAAAAATATATTTTTTTTTTTTTTTTGCATTTTCAGGTTTGAGATCATAATTAAATGTAGTTTTTTTTTATTAAAGGTTTTCTTCACTCAATGTAGAAGTTCGACAGAAGAATGAACGTTTTCATTAGTTTTATGAAATTTGTTGTTCATTTAATAAAGACAAGTTTTATTAGTTCAGTGAAAGTTTAAATTATTTTTAATGCACTAAAATTCACACTGTGTGTAAGTTATATGGTTTATACTAGTACATTTCTAGTAAAAATTTAAAACCTTTAACTGGTAGTCGAACAAATAATGGCCCGCTTAAATTCCTAAAAAAAAATTAAACAGACATAGCAACGACCCAAATGTAGCTGCGAAATTGACTTTTATATAATATCATGTTTTTAGAAATATGTCACACATTACTTACTCCACTTCTCAATACTTTCGGTCAAGAACTGCAGATAATGTAAGGAAAAAACAAAATATGAAAATGGAAAATGTTGCTAAAAATGCGGTATTCTTCCATACAAGTTTTCAATGATACAATTGAAAAAACAGTTATAAGAAATTTTAGTACAAAAATTAATTGTTTTTTATGACTGCGAAGTAGTTTATTAGATTTTGTAGTATAACTACAAAAAATTATCTTTTATAATAATTGGTTTACACTCAAAGCCCGGTATAACGAATACTCAGTATAACGAAAACGAAATATAAATAATGAACAAATTTTTCTAAAAATGTATACTCGATATAACGAACAGCAGGTAAAAAGTACGTAAAAATTAAAAAAAAAAAAAAGAAAAACTCGTAATAACAATATATTTTTTTTTTGCAGAGCCTTTTAATTTTGGAGTGTACGCTCTAAAGGACTTTTATTATTCATTTGCAAAAGACTTAGTATTTTGAGAAATATTAAATGTACAGTCAATTTAGCACAAAATCTTTCAATTTAATGAATCTTTCAATCATTCGTGATGACGAGATTTGACTGTATTGGAAAAATCTATACTGTTCAAAACACTTATATATGTTTTGACATTCATATCAGAATTTTCAGTTAGAGGAAGATTCTGTAAACTCAAATTTGTATTTATTCACAATATGGACGATCAATACAAATTTTAACCATGACCTCAGGCAGTTACTGTCTCAAATGTAGTCGTTGTATGGCTTCGAACTTTTATTGGTAAAACTATAACAAAAAAAAAAAAAACTCAAGTTAATTTATTGCTGTTAAGGCAAATGGAAGTCTATAAAGCTAAAATAAAATTTGTTTGAAAAAAATGGAAGTCTAAAAAAATTCATAATTTCTTTCTTCTATTTTTGTCTTAAATGTAAATATATTATATATTATGTCCTGTGGTTCCTATTGGGAACAAAGGGCCACAACGAATTTATTCCACTCGGACCGGTTGGATGATATTCTCTTCACTTCTCCCCAGCTTTGATCAGTAGATGTGACTTCTATATTCAGTTGACGGCGCCATGTGTGAGACGGTCTGCCTACTCTTCTCGTCCTACCCTGTGGGTTCCACTCAATGGCGATTTTAGCAATGTCACCTGGAGGTCTGCGCAGCGTGTGACCAATCCAACGCCATTTGCGATTCATAAATTAAATAAATTACTTTAAATTTGATATATAATAATATTATGTATTACAATTTCTTCAAATTTATCAAAACATTTGTACACTCAGGGAATTTCTGCTGTAAATATTTTTAGTTGTTTAAGTAGTAATACCGTACATATATTTTTGTAGAAGAAATTTAAATTTTGACTACATTTGTAGTTCAGTGAAAAACAAACCACATCAAATTACTGTACTTTTAAATTTGTTTTTGTTTTTATTTAAAAAAATTACACAAATAAACGTTAGTGAATTTTTACTACATTTGTGGTTAATTTTTACTACAATTGTGGTTCATTTCATTTGACAATGTTAATTGATTGTAGTAAAATGTTAGTGGTCCGTGTTTTCAAGGGAAATTTCATTTGTTTTTAACTATATACATTTGTTGCACATACAATTATAAGTGTAAATTCAGATTTTGAGTGGGCCATTCTTTAGTAAACAAATGAAAAATATATACCCAAACTTTAAAGCGAATCATTATAAATAATTAAATATCTGCTAGCATACTAATGTTTTCAATTTTATCATTTAAACTACACTAAAAATTGCTTGTAAACTTACTACTAGAAATCATGTAACATTTTATGCAATATTGCTAGTGTTTACAATTATTAGAGCTAGGCGGTTAACTGGTTAAGACAATCGATTAATCGATTAACGGTATTGGATACACGCAAAATGCCTTAATTTAGTCATCTAATGTGTAAAATATTTCTACCTAATTAACAGACGTATTCTGTGTGATTGTTTAAAAATTTTGTAATATTTTACAAAAATAAAAAAAAACCATACAAAAAAAAAAACAATATTAAAATATCGAAACAAAGAGATTAGTGCTTTCTTAAACAGATTAAATACCCAAAAAAGGGATTAGTAAACAACAATAAATTGCGTGTACGCATAATAAGTGACAGCAACAACTAATAAGTACTGCATATGCAGGTACATACAATATGACTACTGATAGTGATGGTGACGATATTAACTGGCAAGTTATGACTTCTGTTAAACGCAGAAAAAAAACAAATAGTTCTGCTAATATTAACAAAAAAGCAAAAAATCATGATGAACCAAGCTGTTCCAATAACAACAAGTATTCACCTTTAGCTAATGATGACGATGCTGATGATAATGAAGATGATGATGTTATTGAAGATAATGATAAAGACAAACAAAACCAAACGACAACATCTATGAAACCACCACCAATTTTTATACCATGTGTAGTTAATATAAATCAAATGATAAAGGATATATCCAATCTAATTACCAATCAAGAATTTAATTATAAGTCTCTTAGGGATGGTCAAGTAAAAGTTTTAACTAAATCTGTAGATTCTTATAGGAAGTTAGTAGCATATTTAGAAACTAATAAAATTAGCTATCACACATACCAAATAAAGAGTGAACGTGCATATAGAGTAGTTCTTAAAGGTCTACATTTTACAACATCACCTTCTGATATCAAAGCTGAGCTTCTGTCGTTAGGTCATAATGTCAGAGCCGTTACTAATGTAAGAAGCCAAGTTACCAAAGAACCACTACCCATGTTCTTCGTCGATTTGGATCCTAATCCAAATAATAAGCAAATATACGACTTGCGATATATTAACAATGCAGTTGTTAAAATTGAGCCTCAAAGAAAAATTAACGATATTGTCCAATGCCATCGCTGTCAACAATATGGCCACACGAAGACCTATTGTAGAAAACCATTTGTCTGTGTAAAATGTGGACTTGAACATTCTACAACTGAATGTAAAAAGAGTATGGAAGCTCCTCCAAGGTGTTTTAATTGCTTAAGCAATCATACTGCTAATTATAAAGGTTGCAAGGTTTATCAAGCATTACGCCAAAAAACATCTCCTTTAAATAGAAACCAGCGTCAACAGCAATTTTCCTTTAATCAAAATGATTTTCCTCAATTTAACTCGCAAAATAATGTTAACAATTCAAATTTTTCAACAAATGTACAATATTCAGATGCCCTAAGACAAAATGCTCCAGCTGTTGTAGAAAACAACAGTATGAAAAACATTGAAAATATGTTAGTCAACTAATGAATATGCTTACGTTATTAATCAGCAAATTATGCAAATAGGTTTAAGAATAGCCGTTTGGAATGCCAATGGGCTGTCAAAAAAGTTTAACGAGATTGAGTTTTTCATGAAATCAAAACACATAGATATATTCCTAATTTCTGAAACGCATTTCAACGATAAATCGCATTTTAGAGTACAAGGTTTCGACTTAATAACAGCAAATCACCCTGATAATAGGTGTCATGCTGGAGCAGCTATTTTAGTTAAAGCATCAATAAACTATGAAATCGCTGAAGAAGTTAGACTTCCAATCTTGCAAGCAGCTGGGATTAAAGTTAAATGCAACAACAATATTATAAATATATATTCCATTTACACTCCACCCAGACATAATGTCTCTTATCAAGATTATGAAAGCTTTTTTAACAAAATTGGTCATCGATTCATAGCAGCTGGTGATTTTAATGCTAAACATCAATGGTGGGGATCTAGAACTGTTAACCCTAGAGGACGCCAGCTTTACCATTGTATCTCTAAACATAAATACTCAACACTCTCAGGTGGTGGGCCCACATATTGGCCCACTGACCCCAGGAAAATTCCGGACCTTTTAGATTTTGCAGTGTATGATGATATTCCCAGTAATATGTTAGATGTAGTTGATAATGATGACCTTTCATCAGATCATACTCCTATTATCATAAATTTAAATTATTATGTTGATATTTTGCCCAAAACATTAAAACTCATAACACCAAAAACAAATTTAAGCATGTTTGGAAATTGGATTGATAGAAATCTTGAATTAAGAATTCCAATTAAATGTGGAGAGGATTTAGATGATGCTGCGGAAATGTTTACTAATGTAATACATGAAGCTGCTCTTTTAGCAAACCCCACTGCAACAACAGCAACTACCAAGGGTAAATATGTCCATGTATCGGCAGAAATAAGGAACCTTATTAGAAACAAAAGGAGACTTCGAAGAATATGGCAACAAAGCAGAAACCCAATTGACAAAACCAATTTAAATATTGCGACTAAACAACTTAAAGACACCATTTCCGAATACAAAAATAAAGAAATTGGTGATTACCTTCGAAATATTGATGTGAATCAACGAAATAGTGAGTACAGTCTGTGGAAGGCAACTAAATATCTAAAAAGACCGGTCAAGCGAAATATACCTATTAAAAATTCCCAAAACTTATGGTGTAGAACTAGTAAAGAAAAAGCTGATGCCTTTGCTGACCACTTAGAAGACTCTTTTACACCATTTTCCTTTAATTCGAATGATACCCACATTTTAAATTTCTTAGATTCTACATGTCAAATGGATCTTCCAATTAATCATTTTAGACCACAGGAAGTTAAATCTGAAATAAAGATACTTAACAATAAAAAATCACCAGGGTATGATAAAATTGATGCTTTAGTTACAAAGTCCTTAACAAAGAAAGGTATTATTTTCCTGACCTTGATCTTTAATTCAATTTTGAGATTGCACCATTTTCCTTCCCAGTGGAAATGTGCAGAAATTATTATGGTCCCAAAACCAAATAAACCTGAGAATCATGTTTCTTCATATAGGCCAATAAGTTTACTATCCACGCTATCAAAACTTTTTGAAAGACTCTTTCTTCGAAGACTACTTCCGATACTTGAGAATAAAAATATAATCCCTGAGCATCAATTCGGGTTCCGAAACAAACATGGCACCCCAGAACAATGCCATCGAATTGTTAATGTTATTGTTGATGCAATTGAAACAAAAAAATACTGTTCTGCTGTATTTCTTGATATACAGCAGGCATTTGATAGAGTTTGGCATGCTGGATTGCTATTTAAATTAAAAAATGTCATTCCAGCTCCATTCTACCTTGTCTTAATGTCATATTTACGTGAACGATGGTTTTATGTTAAAGTTAATAATGAAAGTTCTTCAATGCGCAAAATTAAAGCAGGTATACCTCAGGGGAGCGTCTTAGGACCAGTCTTATACACCATTTTTACTTCAGATTTGCCTAGTATTAATGGAGTAACTGTTGCAACTTATGCAGATGATACTGCATTTATCGCATCTAATACTTCACCATCTGAGGCTTCAAATCTTATTCAACAGCAATTAAACGTTTTACAAGTATGGCTTAACACTTGGAACATTAAAGTTAATGAACAAAAATCCACACATGTCACATTTACTCTAAGGCGCGGGGATTGCCCGGAAGTTAAACTCAATAACGTGAATATTCCAAAAAAGAACAATGCTAAATACCTAGGAATGTGTTTAGACAGGAGACTTACCTGGAAAGACCATGTTAAAAATAAGAGGAAACAAGTGGACAACAAATTAAAAAGGATGTATTGGTTATTGGGTCCGAAATCGGAATTAAATATCGAAAATAAAATCATACTTTATAAAACAATATTAAAACCTGTATGGACTTACGGGATTCAACTTTGGGGTACAACAAGTAACTCAAACGTCGAAATTCTCCAAAGATTTCAATCAAAAACGCTTAGAATGATAATCAACGCACCATGGTTTGTTAGAAATGAAACTTTGCACAATGATTTAAATATACCAACAGTCAAGAAGGAAATATGCAATTTTAGCAATCGATATTTGCAAAGATTAAGTGACCATACAAATCCTTTAGCCATAATATTATTAGATGATTCAAATGAAGTAAAAAGACTAAAAAGACTTCATATACTTGACCTCCCATACAGAAACTAAATCTAAATTACTTTAGAATCTGTAAAAAAAAAAAAAATATAAAAATCTAAACTTTGTAAATATGTAAATATGTAAATATGTAATATACATACATAGCTATTACCTAAGAAATATACCTTACAATTGTGATTTCATTAAATTTTTAATATTATTGGTCTTAATGAAGACCTATAAGTATGTTATGTTCTAAACATTATCACATTTGCTTAATATTGTAAGATAGATTGCAAATAAAAACAATAATAAAAAAAAAAAAAAAAAAATTACTTCTGAAAACGATATCATATTCCAGTAAGATTATGATATCGTTTTCGATACGGTTTTGCTATTAAAATTGCTCAAAAAGGATTTGTGTTAAAAAAAAAAAAAAAATCACAAATAAATTAATATATAATTAAAATAGGAAAACGTAATTTGTTTGGAGTTTTCTGAGCGCACACTCAGAGAACAAATATGATTGTAACATGATTGTTGCCTCAAAGATACACTCAGGGAACTTCTGCTTTAAAAATATGTAGTTGTTTGGGTTGTAATACAGTTTCATTATTTTTAATGTAAATGTAAGTCATTTGTAGAACAAATAAAATTTTTAACTAACCTTGAGGTTCATTTAAAAAAACAACTCAGATCAAATGACTGTTTTACGATTTTACATTCATTTTTTACAGTTGTTTTTTGTTATTTAAAAAAAAATAAAAAAAAAAAATGTTTGTTTATTTTTTACTACCATGTGGTTCATTTTTACTACAATTGTTAGTCATTTTTTGAACATTAAAAAACAAACTACAATGTTAGTTGAATTTAATGAAATGTAAGTCGTCCTTTTTTTAAATGAAATTTCATTTGTTTTTGACTACAATTGCTGTCGTCTTTACCAACATAATTTCCTAAGTGTATGTTTCCTACAGCCATAAATGATTATTTCAATTAAATTTTTATTGTAACAATCATATTTCACCACTAACAAGGTTGCTTTAATCATGTTGTAGTAATAGTCTCTCTTTTTTTAGTTATCATATAGCACTCTCGTCAACAATCATATTATAGTATTTATTATCATATTTCTAGTGTCCGACCGAACAGTTCGGCCAGAAAATGCATTTGGTCTGTATTCGGTATTTTAAAGCATTATGGACAACTTCGGCTGATGGAAAAAATGTTTATTGGACTGATTAGATGCCATTTTGAGTGGCAAATCTGAAGAAAAGTCTGTAGTTAAGCAATGAATTCACTGTAATTGTTCGGCGGCCGAACTTTTAACTTTATAGCTAAACTTCGGCTTTTATCTTAAATTTTATACACAAAATCGAATTAAATCGGCTCAACAACCATGTTTCCAACACCAAAATTTGTCATCATTGCCTCTAGATATCAAAAAACCGACAAAATATAGTTTTTTGGCCGAACTGTTCGGTCGGACACTACATATTTCTCTCTATAACTACATTTATATTATATTTGCGCCAACTATAAGATGATCAGTCTATTTTGTATGGGCATATTGGCTCTGTTAGTGTCATTCTTGTTTAAGATTTTGTGAAAAGAGGTTGTAAGAAGCAGTCACTGCGAACAATTTGAGTAATATTAAACAAAAAAAATAGAGAAACAACGCAGTGGTGTTAATTGTAATGATGATATGGAGTCTCAACATTAAATTAAGGAATGATTTATTATAGTACATCAAATTAAATTATACAAAAATTATAAATTAAGTAAAAAGTGATTAAAAAAATGTTTTATTTATAATAAATGGTAAACAAAAAAACAATTAAAGAAATATGAAAGAAAAATTTAAACAAAGTACCGGTGCTTTTAAGTCTGTAGTACGATATATTCATAATATCTTCACAATTTCCATAATATAGTAATAAATTATTACGAAACCTTTTCCATGATCATAATATGAAACTAGGACTATAAATTGGTTATAGTACAAATACTACTATTTCTATAAACATGTTAGGATTATTACAAACATATTGTGAAATTGTAGTATTAACAATATAGTCCGGCAGGCAGCGACATATTTTTGTCACTCATAGTATGATTCCAGTGGTTAGCCGGCTCACCCATTGGGATTTTACCCGCTGGAGCCCTTCAAGTGTGTAAATGCTAGCAGGATATATAGTAAATGAACATACAAAAATAGTCTGCCACCATAAAGTGGGATTAAGGCTCCAGTCACACCCATAAACATGTAAAGTTTCAAGAAAATCAAACTCATTTCATCAGCTTAAATGTTAGATAGTGAATATAGTGAACTAATATCATTTTAAGTGGAATGTTTGAAAACCCGATTAAAGGGGAAAGTACCGAATTGTGAAAATCTAAACAGGTGTGTATGTAACTTTTTTTGTGCGAGAGTACTACTGTAGAATGTGCTGTGTATCTTTGTGAGATGTACATTGTTACCACATTAATCATTTTGCAAAATTTATTGTTTACCACATTAATTGTGAAAAACAGAAAAACAAAGTTTTTGTTAATAAAAAAATTGATTGAATATAAACAGCAACACCCACTTTGGGGCGTCAGCCTATGTTTTTATGTTAGTTGACTATATTGGCTGCTAGCATTCAAAATTTCAGCAGTACTAAAATGAGTTTCATTTTCTTATAATTTTATATGCTTGTGGGGGTGACTGACGCCTTAAGCCATCACTATTTTTTTATGTTCATTGACTATATTGGCTGCTAGCATACAAAATTTCAGAAGTAATAAAATGACTAGCTCAAAATGTCGCTGCCTCCCGGAATAATATTTTAATGCAATAACATGTTAGGTTAGGTTAGGTTGAGCTGGCCGGTCAAAGACCCCGCATAGACCATTAGGTCCCTAGCGTTACCAGATTAGAAACGATAAGCCCCACGTTAGGTCAGTCGTCAGTGATGGTAGCCAGAGTTCCCTACACCCTCTTAGCAAATGACAGAAGTCTCAAGATTCCGATTTCTGAGATTTCTCCCAGATCTCGGAATAGGTGGTCCCCTAAACATTTCGCCCTGGAGCGTGCAAGAGCCGGACAGTGGCACATTAGCTGCTCCACCGTCTCTCTGTCCCCCGGTACCCCACAGAATCTACATTCGTCACTCTGCAGCCTTCCCGCTCTCTTGGCAAGAACTGCCGTCCAGCAGTGACCAGTTAACACCCCCACCAGAAGTCTACAGTCGCTCTTGGACAAGGACAGTAAAAGTTCCTACGGGATCGTAGGATTTCCACATGACTTTAGATACTCTGCATGTTTCGGTATTTCTCCAAACCGCATCAGCTCTTCGCATCATCGTGGATTCTACATCCCTTTTCAGAGACCGAAGTGGCACGCGAACATCCAATGCCATTTCAACTGGCAATTATACTCCCCGTTTAGCCAGTTTATCCGCAACTTCATACCCTTCAATACCCCGGTGCCCACGAACCCAATAGATGTGGACTCTCCTTCCGGATCCAAGACTCCCGAGAAAGTTCTTGCACTCTTGGACAATCGAAGAGTAGGTCAAGTTGGCGGCGATAGCTTTGATAGCCGCCTGACTATCAATAAAGAAATTAACGTAACTGCCCTCCGTTTCAGAAACAATAGCAAGGTCAGCAGCCATTTTGGCGCGCCAGAACTTCCGCCTGAAAGACGCTGCAGTAATCGGGAAGTTTATATGACTCCTCGATACCCAGCTTTCGACAGAAAACCGCTGCCCCGGCCCCCTCCCCCATCTTTTAACCATCAGTGAAGAAGTTGAAGGTTCTGTGGTCAGGACGAAGGCCCGCCAACCAGCCGTATTCACTCAGGGTAACACGCAAGCCAGTGGTGAAGCCAATTTTCGGGATGGTGTAATACACTGCTACAGATCCTATCCCCAATGATCATCCCGTGACCATAAGGTCTCGTCGTAAATCGCCCCGTAGCACAAAGGCGAACGGCGGATTTCCTGGCGGCGCCCTCCGCCACTAGATAAATCGGTTGTAGATTCAGGATTACATCCAGTGCCGCGGTAGGCGTGCTGCGAAGTGCGCCTGTTATACAAAGTTCAGCGAGTCTCTGCGCGCTCTCAAGCCGCCTACAGTAAGACATTTTCCCCAACGCTTTCCACCAAACAAGTACTCCATAGAGTAAAATTGGCCTAGCCACTGCCGTGTAAACCTAGTGCATGAGTTTGGGAGATAGACCCCAAGTCTTGCCTAACATTCTCTTATATGCATAGAGCGCATTTGTAGTCTTTTTAACTCTCTCCTCTACATTGAGTTTCCACGACAGCTTGCTGTCCAATATGACCCCCAGGTACTTTGTGTGGTCCTTCAAAACAAGATTAGTTCCCCCTAGCCTAGCTGTGGTCCACGGGCCCGCCTTGGTCTTGTAAGTGAAAAGTACCAAATCCGTCTTCTCTGGATTTACGCCCAGTCCCACTTTGGTCGCCCACCTGTTAATGATCCCAAGTGTAGTCAGAACTGACGACATCCAGGTACTTGCCAGTGACAATGACGGCTACATCGTCTGCATACACAGTCGTTGAAGCAGCATCGCACTTAAGCTCCTCGAGAAGTCCGTTAACAACAAGTGTCCACAACAAAGGGGAATCCCCCTACGCGCCACCCTCTGCAGCCTGGCGCTTCCCCAATTCGCGGAGATTATCCTGCATCCCAGCAGGTTGCCTACCCAATTTACAGCCCCCATAGAAGCTCCCGTTCCTGCCAAACACTCCAAAATTGAATCTGTATGCACATTATTGAAAGCACCAGCTATATCAAGGAAGACTCCCAGGGCGAATTCCCCATAATGAAGGGCCCTCTCAATCTGTGAAACAACTGAATGGAGTGCTGTCTCAACAGATTTTCCTTTCGTGTAAGCGTGCTGGTTGCCACATAGAAAATTAGGCTCCAAGCTTTCTCGAACATGGAAGTCCAAAATTCTCTCCAAAGTCTTCAGGAGGAATGAGGTAAGGCTAATAGGCCTATAATCCTTTGGGTACAAGTGATTGCTTTTACTCGATTTCGGTAAAAAATAAAACCTTTGCTGTCCTCCAGGATACAGGCACATATCCAAGTCTCAGACAACCCCTGAAAATTTCGGCCAACAACAATACCAAACAGTGGCCACCATACCGCAGCAAGGCCGGAAATATACCGTCCGGCCCAGGTGACTTATATGGTTGAAAAGAGTCGACAGCCCATTTGACCTTTTCCCGATTGATCAAGCCGTCATCAGTATCCCCCGGACAGATATCCGGTTCAACAAGAGTAGACAGGTCAGTGCAGCCCGGAAAGTGAGTATCTAACAGTACATTCAGAGTCTCCCCGCTACCTCCTGTCCACTCCCCATTCTCCGTACATATAGTGCTTGACATAGACGGATCCCTAGCAAGCATCTTCCTTAGTCTGGTGGTCTCCCCAAACCCTTCGATGTTGCCGCAGAAGTCTCGCCACGAGCTTCGCTTAGCCCTACGTATGTCACGCTTGTACGATCTCAGTGCATCTCTGTATTCCCCCCAGCACTCTAATTGGTCCGCACCTTACGCCAATTTAACATGTTACAATTATTTAATTTTCCTGATAAAACAAAATTTGTGCTGAAAAAGAGAAAGACTATTTTTGCTTTTTTAGATACTAAAAAAAAATGTATGTAAACATCGCATAGCTACAAAATAATGATTTATGTAACTCCTTAATAACACAAATCCTATTCGCCTGCCCGAAGACAATTTGATTACTTAAATTATTTTAAAATAAGTTTACTTAAATGCAGGGACCGTAATCACTATGAGTTTTATAATAAAAATTACACAATAATGATTATATTATGAGTTTTACGGATTTTCGTCAATGGTAATGATTATTTTTGAGTAGTATTAATAAAAATCAGCCGTAATCATTATTTTTGATAAAAAAAAAAAATACAACTCAAAAATAACCATTATTTATGATTTTTATTTTATTCGCTCAAAATAAAACTCACTTATTTATTTATGATTTTTTTTGTGAGGTTTTTACCAACATAGTTTCATATCCTCATAAAACAAATCCAGTGGAACCAACCAAGGCGAAAAAAATTATTAAAAATTATTGCATTAGTTTTTTTAATCAATTTTATTTGTTTTTAATTATTTATTATTTAATTTTACAAAAAGTAATTTCGCCAACGAAAAAATCATATATAATGATTTTTTTTGAGTTTTATTTTTTTGCTCAAAAATAATGATTATGGCTGATTTTTTTTTATTATTACTCAAAAATAATCATTACCATTGAAGAAAACTTTAAAAATCAAAAATTTAAAAATCATGACGGATATGCAAAGATTGTCAAAAAATAATAATAATGGTGCAATCAATTTTTTTTTATGTCTGTTCTAAGCGATTGATTTTTTGATTTAAAAAAACGAACAATAATCATTATATACGGTCCCAGCTTAAATGTATAAATTATTAAATAAATAAATATATTTTTTTTTTCAAAACAAGAGCACAATTTGAACTACTACTAAAATTATTACAACTAAATTGAATTACAAGTAAAAACTTGTAGTTATTAAAAATTTCTGCTTTTTTGTTTAAAATTTCTATAGAACTTGATAAGTACATAAAAAGTTTCCAGAAACTACTACTGGTGATGTAAAAATGTTATTATAATACTTAATCTCTTAAAAATTCGTTATCTTTTAAAATAAACAATATATTACTAACTTTAATACAAATTTATTTTTATAAAGTACTTTTTTATGTACAAGTAAACAAAATCCTTAAAAAGCAACATATATAAGAAATTTTATTAATAAATATAAATAAAAAAATATATAAATAATAAAAACATTATATACATTATAATGATGCATTTTTTATATAAAAACAAATTCTTTTTTATCCAAACAAGGGACAACTTGACTTAATCTGTATGTACTTTTTTATAAAAGGTATCTTAAACAGAAACGTAAATCTTACAAACTTAAATGAATTGTAAAAACAATCAGGTAAAGCCGTTAAAAAGATATGAAATATTAAGTACGGATGCATTTTAAAAATTTTCGAGGTTATAATTACTACATCTTCTACACCAAGTTTGGTTGAAATCAGAATTGGTGGACGAAATCGAGTGTTCTGTAATGGTTGGTGGACACTAAACAGTTCCCTAGCTAAGGGTTTTCTTTTGCCGGCGTTTTAAACGCCACTGGCAATAAATGTTTTATTATTGCCGGCACTAATGAGCGCCAAGGCAAAGCACTTTTTAAGCGCTGTTGGTTTTAAAAGTAAAAAAATTGAAGCAAGCCAATTGCTCGGCTGAGATGCTATTTTAAACTTATCCTTTATTACAAGATTTGTCTGCTTATAAACTAAAATAACGGTACTTAAATCTAATCCTAATTCTAACATCTTACATGTAAATAATATGCTTACACATACATACATAACTTAATGTTTATTTACTATTTTTAATAAATAACACAGCTGTTTTAAAAAAGAAACACAGCTGATTAAAATATAAGTTATACAGCTGATTAGAGATGTGAGTTTATTTCGAGATGTGTAAAATACAACACACCCTCACCCTCTATTGAAAAAAAAAAATGATTTTTAAATATAAAAATAATTTTTTTTTTTTGTATTCTTATTTAAATTACTATAATAAATAATACAATTCATTCAATTATATTTTTTTAACATATTATTATGAAATTTTCGTGGCTTGCCGTCTATATCTAAAATAGAATTTACTCCCTGTCTTTCTATTATTTTATATGGCCCATGATAAGGTGCCTGATTTTTCTTTCTATTAACTGTCCTCACTAGAACAAGATCTCCTGTTTCAATGGTAAGTGGGTTTATGTTCGTATCGTTTCGTACTCTACTATTTTTAGCTATTTCTAGGTATTCTTTTGTTTTTTGTAGTGAGAATTTAAGCCGTTGCTTAAGTTCGTTTGCGAAATTTTCAGTGTTATAAAATCGTTCGTCTCGTCTAACCTCATCGTTTGGCAGATATGGTAATTTCCCAAAGACTAATTCATATGGTGTGTAATTTGTATCTACATGTGGCGTTGTATTGTACGCAAAAGTAAAATAAGGGATCCAATAGTCCCATTCATTGTCTTTACAAAAATTTAATAAAAATTCATTAAGTACCCTATGATTTCTCTCTATCGAGCCCAGAGTTTCATGATGGTAGGGTGCGCTAAAAATTTGTTTAATGTCCAACAGTCTACAAATTTCTGACATTAATTGGTTTTTAAATTCAGTCCCTTTATCTGACTTTAAGATTTTAAAGTTACCGTATTTTAAAATAAACTGTTCTACCAATGTTTTTGCCGCTGTTTTCGCCTCTTTGGTTTCCATAGGATATGCCACTACGTATTTTGTCAATTCACATTGAATTGTAAGTATATATCGGTTATAGTTCGACAATCGCAAAGGACCTACCGTATCGATAGATACTACTTCAAAACTGGTCCCTGGAGTGTCTGTTAAAGTGAATTTTTCTTTTGTATGTTTAGTTTGTTTGTTTATCTTGCATTGTTTGCAATTTAATACATGTTGTTTTATCATTTTGCTCATATCTTTCCATATGTAGCGTTGCTTTAATTTCATAGCTGTTTTTCTAACACCTAAGTGTCCGCCGTGTATTGAATTGTGATATTCATCAATTAATTTCATCTGTGTATCCTTGCACAGTATTCTTTTTGGTTCATTGTATAGTAATATTTTCAAATTAGTTTTCGCTTTAAATTGTAAATCGTTGTATAAAGTTTTAAATTCTTCTATGGCCATAGTATTAAATATTTCATTATTTTTACTCAGAGCTAGCTCGCTTACTCCTAAGTTATGCATTTTCGATATGAGTTTCTCCAAAGTCAACGTTGTGCTCGATGGATTATCACTGCATTTTGCTATAACTTCATAATTTGATGCATCAATTAAAATATCTTTAAAATTTTTATCTATTTCAAACTTAAGTTTTCTTGTTTTGTTCAAATCCGATAATGATGTACAGTCCCAGACAAAAAGTTGATCAGGCCTTTGCTCGGACGTGCACTTTGTATTGCTTGTTATGTCAGGGTAATTTGTACTTTCTAATTGTTTTTGCATATTTCGACTGTTATGATTTCCTCCTCTACCATTAGAGTTGTAATTATTGTTGAAACTATTATTGTTATCGCTATTGTAACTTCTAGAATTGTTGCTTCTAGGATTATTGTTACCATTGTAGTTTCTATAATTGTTGTCGCTTCTATAATTGTTGTTTCTATCATTGTTGTTTCTAAAGTTGTTGTTTCTAAAATTGTTGTTTCTAAAATTGTTGTTTCTATAATTATTGTTTCCAAAATTGTTGTTTTTATGTTGACTTGGTTTATTATTATTTTTCCCGAATCGAATCGTGAAATAAATTCTTTTTATCAAAACCTAAATTTTTTCTGCCGTCATACACCTTTCTACTGCCTCATTAAAAGTTTTTGGCATATTTGCCAGAATAAGTGGTTGGTATTCAATATTAACACCTTTCACAAAAATATTGAGTGCAACACTGTCACCCATTTTGTATATGGCATCTTTAGCCTCTTGAGTGGGGTTTGTTAAACTTTTAATTTCAAAATTATTCAACTGGTCAGAAAGTTCGGCAATTTTCTCTCTAAAATCAGATATGGTACTATTATTCTGTTTAGTAGCTCCCAACTCTGTCAGAACTTGTTGTAGTGTTCTCGGATTTGGAAATGCTTTTTCTAATGATGTTTTCAATTCATTAAATGTTGTTGGCCGATTGGAACGACCTAAAATACCACGCACTTGTGCTGTTAGTTTAAAATTATAGACGTACTTAATAAATATCGATTTATCTTCTTCTTTTAACAGGTCATGTAGTAATTCTGCCTGTACAACAAAATCTTCTAAATCTTTAAATGAACCTTTGAAAACATGTAGGTTTTACCCACCATAGAAATATCAAAACTAGCCATCTTTGGAAAACTATCCTCTTGCCAATCTTGTTCAATATTTTCGGTCTTTACGTTTAACTTTTCTATTGTATCTTTTAGTTCTCTATGTAAATCTTCAAATTCTGTTTGGAGTTTTTTATTGTCGTCGTTGTCGTTATTTTTACAAAATTCCTCTACACTTTGTTTTAAAATTGCTAATCTTTCAAGCTTTTTTATTTTGTAAGACTCTTCGTAAATTCTATTTTTGCTTTTCTTTATATTTAGTTTGAGTTTTTTTAACTCATCAATATATTCATTTATAAAATTCATTAATATAATTATGATAGAAAATAAAATAAAAATTTTTTTTTTTTTTAAATTTAATACTTTAATTCTTCTAAGTGTACTAATTTACAAAAAAAAATTTGTTGAAAAAAAAACGTTTTGTTTTAATAAAAATTAGTTAAAAGAATTTTTTTTTTATTTTACACAATAATTTTTTTTAGTGTATGGGTACCGGTTACTCTAATAATACAACCCTGCAATGCTTGACATCAAGTCATTAACTGATCAATAAAATACAACTCTACAATGCTTGACGTTTAGTCATCAGCTGATCGGTAAATGAATGTAACTTTTTCGTATCTCCTTTAATTTGCTTTTTCTTTTACTTTTTAACAAGTGTTAAATTTTATAAATTTTTAATTTCAAATTTTCAATTCAAAGTGATTAATTTTAACTTTAAGTGTTAACTTTCTTTTTCTATTTAAATTTTTATTGTGTGCAATTTATAGATTAAATAAAATATAAATATATTTTTTTTTTTATATTGTGTGTGTGTGTTTTCTCCTATTGAAACATAATTTTAAGGGTGTTTTTTATTTCAACTTTAATATTTTTTTTTGTTATTAAAAATTTTTCTTATTAAAGTTTGTTTTTCTAATACATGAAATTTTCATCAAAATAAAAAAAAGTGTATATAATTTCTGTATTATTTCATTATATTTTTAATAAAATTTAATTCTAACATTGGTTTTTTTCTTATGTTTTACTAATATTTTTTTTTAAATAATTATTTGTTTTTATTGGCCTTTAATTCTGCCGTCAAGGCATCTATCTGTTGCCAAATTTCTGTGGCCCGTTCCCAAGATGGTGGATTATCTGATGAAACGATGGCCTTAAGAGCAGCCAATTTTTCCCTCAATTTGACTATACGTCCAGCTCTTCTTCTCTTAGGCTTTTCAGTCGCTGGAATAGCTGTTAGTTTTTCTTCAGCCCTTTGCTGCTGTCGTTTACGGTACTCCTCAATGCTGATGGGCTGTGGTTGAGGTTTTTTCACAGTCGGTGCTGCGTTATTGGACGTTGGTGGCATTTAATGGTCCAAATTAGGCAGGATCGCCATGTAATGGTTGGTGGACACTAAACAGTTCCCTAGCTAAGGGTTTTCTTTTGCCGGCGTTTTAAACGCCACTGGCAATAAATGTTTTATTATTGCCGGCACTAATGAGCGCCAAGGCAAAGCACTTTTTAAGCGCTGTTGGTTTTAAAAGTAAAAAAATTGAAGCAAGCCAATTGCTCGGCTGAGATGCTATTTTAAACTTATCCTTTATTACAAGATTTGTCTGCTTATAAACTAAAATAACGGTACTTAAATCTAATCCTAATTCTAACATCTTACATGTAAATAATATGCTTACACATACATACATAACTTAATGTTTATTTACTATTTTTAATAAATAACACAGCTGTTTTAAAAAAGAAACACAGCTGATTAAAATATAAGTTATACAGCTGATTAGAGATGTGAGTTTATTTCGAGATGTGTAAAATACACCACAGTTCGATTTCACACGTTTTCAGTCAAACGCAATTGTTTTGTAAAATATTTGTACAACATGTATAAAAATTTTCGAAAAGTTCGTGTATTTTACAAAAGATTTTCGTTGTGAGAAACAATGAAATTTTTTCGTAAAACAAAAAAATAAAAAATACTTCATAAAACGTATACAAAACTTAAGTTATGTCGTATAGTTTACGAAAGATTTTCGTGGTGCGAAATAAAGAAATTCTTTCGTAAAACACAAAATGAAATTCGTAAAATGTACAAACAAATTTCGTAGATTTCGTATTTGTTTAATATCTTATTTTATAAAGATCATTATATAAAAATAGCCGGTTTTGCTAAGCTTTTCTGTTTTCTGATCTGCAAAAAAAAATTGAAAAATATTGACTAACAATTACTTTTTTGTGAAAAACTAATAACAGGGCTCATAGCCAATTATGACCAGGCACCAATTTATTATTATTTTTGATATATAGGTTTATTATTGGTAATTACTCCAGACATTACTTCTCAGACTAAGCTATGTCATTCACTTTGAAATTGTACCAGCAAAATGTCTAAATATTTTATTTATATTAAAAACCTTAAGCAACAGTTTAAGTGATGAATTTAAGTATCAAACTGTCCTAAAAGTATTTCTAGTTATAATGTTTTGCAATTTTTTATTTCTAAATCCTATAAACTTCAAATATTACATTACATTTTTTTCCACACATAAACAAACAACACCAACAACAACTAAAAAAAAAAACACTTTATGATGGATTATTGAAAAAGTTATTAAAGTTGTTTTTTCTTTTGTTGTTTTGGCCTAATACACAGTAAACAAAATGTAGGTATTTTTTTCGTTGTCGTATATTCCAAATCTGCTAGAACTGTTGCAATTTGGTTCATAGTAACTTAAAGAAAATATAAGGTATATACTTTTTAATATTAACGCAGATCTTGCGAACGGTTTTTAGTGGTATTTTTAGCAAATATTTCTGTTGATTTTAACAAAATATATTGTTGTTTGCATTTAACTAAATTTAAAGAAATTATAACAAAAGTTTCTTATGTATAATGAATTTGTTTACTGTTTTTTGCCTGCAAATATTCAGCAACATATCACACACTAGGGTGGTCTTTCGTTGCATGGGCGAAAAATAAAAACGAGATTTTGACTGTACCCTAGGCCGGGTCGAAAAAAAAAGTTGTGCCGGTCACCCCCTACAATTAAAGATAATTTGAAGAAGATTTGAAAAATTTTTTTTTTTTTTTTTTTGCCACGCCCCTTGACCCCGCGCATTTGGTTTTTTATTTCCTGTGGCTCCATTTATAGTCCGATTGTAACGTGTGATATATTATTGTTTTTGGAATGACAATGGCTACATTCTCTACATTGATCACTTTTGACTCCGACGTCAAATTCTAAAAGTGACTTCTGGAAACTCGATTTCTACCACCCTAACTCACGAGTTTTTCTAAACGATAAAAAAGTTTTTTAAATTCCATGAAATTTTGTCTTTTACAGTATATATATATATTCAGTAACAAAAAAGTTACGAAGGTTTAAAAAAAATCAATTTGAGTTTTATTCCAACAATCGTTAACAATAAGCTTTGGTCTTTTTGTGGTTATTGTTTTTGTGGCCATTTTTAAAGTACTCTCTTTTTACTCATTTTTCTATCAAATATTGTTGAGAGAAATTTTTTTTTGTTATCATTTTTTTTAAATATAAAAAATATTGAATAACTTCACGGTTTGTTTGTACTTTTGTTTTATCAATATCACATGATTGAAAATGCATATTGTTAAAAATAATTTAATTATATTTTTAAAGAAAAAAAAATATTTTAGTAATTTACACTAATTTTATCAACTGGCAACACTTTTGTTAAACATATTATTAGGGCTCGGAACTTCATGTAAATACATGTCTGTTGTCGTTAGCTAGAGAGCAATGTTAACCAAATATCTTTGCGAATCATTAAAATTTGCAACAAAATGGCATCGATTTGTTAGTGCATATTTTTACATATTTTGCTATAAACGCATATTTTACTATAAATGCATATTCTTATGCATATTTTGTATTTTTTGTTACATATTTTGCATATTTTTACATGTTTTTGCATATTTTTACATATTTTTGCATATTTTAGCAAATTTTTTTTGATGTTTTACTAAAAATAAATTTTTTACAATTTAAATTTTTTTAGAAATAAAATCTTATCAAATTTATACATTTAATTCTTTTTATCAAGAAATGTTATATGACAGAAAATTCAACTACAAACTTTAAGAAGATTTTTAATTGCAATTCTCAATTTTGTAACGGCTTTTTAAAACAGAAATTACTAAAATTTAAAAATTATATAGAAAAAAATGAAAAAATGAATAATAAATGCATATTTTTAAATTTTAAGTACATATTTTACGATTTTAAATACATATTATATGTAAATAAAACACAAATATAAATGCATTAACTTCCGAGCCCTACATATTATTATTCCTCTTCAAGTGTTCGCGTCTACAGCTGTAGCTTTTTGATAAAATTAGTGTAAATTACTAAAATATTTTTTTTCTTTAAAAATATAATTAAATTGTTTTTAACAATATGCATTTTCAATCATGTGATATTGATAAAACAAAATTACAAACAAACCGTGAAGTTATTCAATATTTTTTATATTTAAAAAAAATGATAACAAAAAAAAATTTCTCTCAACAATATTTGATAGAAAAATGAGTAAAAAGAGAGTACTTTTAAAATGGCCACAAAAACAATAACCACAAAAAGACCAAAGCTTATTGTTAACGATTGTTGGAATAAAACTCAAATTGATTTTTTTTAAACCTTCGTAACTTTTTTGTTACTGAATAAATATATATACTGTAAAAGACAAAATTTCATGGAATTTAAAAAACTTTTTTATCGTTTAGAAAAACTCGTGAGTTAGGGTGGTAGAAATCGAGTTTCCAGGAGTCACTTTTAGAATTTGACGTCGGAGTCAAAAGTGATCAATGTAGAGAATGTAGCCATTGTCATTCCAAAAACAATGATATATCACACGTTACAATCGGACTATAAATGGAGCCACAGGAAATAAAAAACCAAATGCGCGGGGTCAAGGGGCGTGGCAAAAAAAAAAAAAAATTTTTTTTCAAATCTTCTTCAAATTATCTTTAATTGTAGGGGGTGACCGGCACAACTTTTTTTTTTTGTATGGGGTGCGACCCACTCTACTGTACCCCCCTTAAAATATTTGTTAGGGTGTCAAAATACGCCACGCAAAAAATTAGAGTTCTAGCATAACGGGAAGATGTCCCGCATCGCCCTTGAAAATCGGGCCCCTTGGAAAAATTAGCATAATTTAAAAAAAATTACAAATTTTTTTTCTTCAAAATTAAAAAAATATAAAATAATTTTTGTGTTGGGTTTAATCATAACTACTCAGACAAAAAATATTACTTTTCCAGAAAATCGCTAACTTACTCTAACTTTGTGTCAAAAAAATTAATAAATATTTTGGGGGTACCTCAAAGTGACTTTTTTGCATTTTTGAAAATTTTATTCAACAAAAATCAAAAACCTAGTGTTTGCTGTCAAGTATTTCATTAAGCACATCTCAATTATTAAATAAGCCAAATATTACGGATATCCGTTCGCAAATTTTTTTTTAGGGCATTTTGATTCTCGGGGATTTCAAGGTTTTTTTTTATTTTTATACATTTTTACTTTAAAACAAGGTTTTAATAATATTTCATCAATATTGTTGTATATGCCTTTTTATATGATTGTAATAACTTTATTTTAAAATACTATATTTTCTGTTGATAGTTAACCCATGTTAACCTGGGGTCAAATATGACCCACGTAAGAAAAATGCAGCTTTGTGGCAAAATTTATACATAAAATAAAGAAAGGAATAATTCAATTTATATTTATTCTAAAAAAATTTAGTAGGTCTTCGAGTAGGTCAATTTAGTAAAAATTAGAACTTAAAACTTTTCCATAATAATAATTCTGAGGGAAAAAAAATTTACACTATTAAATTAAAAATGCGTTTTTCGAAAATACTCCTGAATATGTACAAAAAAATCAATTTTATTATGAATACAAGTATCTGAATTTATACTAAATAATTAATTTTAATTAATTTTAAAATGTAAATAAATTACAATTAGAAACATAAACAAAAATTTATTTTGTCATCTTTGTGATTTTTGACTCTTTAAAATACGAGGGTCAATTGTGACCCCATGAAAACACGGGTTAACTATGAACACGAAAAATTATAATTTATAATAAAGTTATTTCAATTATATAAAATAGCATACACAATAACATTGATGAAATATTACAAAAATCTTGTTAAAAAAAAGTCTATACAAATTTAAAAAAACCTTGAAATCCGCTAGAATCAAAATGCTCTAACAAAAATGTTTGCCAACGGATATCCGTAATACTTGGCTTATTTAATACCTTAGATGTGTTTAATAAAATACTTGACAGCAATCACCAGGTTTTTGATTTTTGTTGAATAAAATTTTCGAAAATGCAAAATATTTATTAATTTTTTTGACACAAAATTAGGGTAAGTTAGCGATTTTCTGGGAATGTAATATTTTTTTATCTGAGTAGTTATGATTAAAAACAACACAAAAAATATTTTATATTTTTTTAATTTTGAAGAAAAAAAATTTGTAGTTTTTTTTTAAATTATTCCCATTTTTCCAAGGTGCCCGATTTTCAAGGGCGATGCGGGACATCTTCCCGTTATGCTAGAACTCTAATTTTTTGTATGGTGAATTTCTGTACCCAAACAAATATTTTTAGAGGGGGGCAGCCCCAAAAATCGCAAGTTGAAAAAGAAGGACCATCCCAATCACACACCTAGTTCAAAATTGACTCAACTCCAAATTTTTAATTTTTCAGAAATAGAAAAAAAAAAATATTTGCAACTTTATACCAATTGAAATATAAAGAAAGACAAAACTGTTTTTTTTCAAGCAACAGGTAACAACAACACAATACACTGATATTTTTTATTATTGATAAACAAGTGTATTGTGCATAGTTTAAGCATACAAAACCGAAAAATTAAAATTTTGAGTTGAGTCACTTTTGAACTGGGTGTGCGATATATATAATATAATATAAAAAATTAAAATAATATAGTGCGCCCCGGTAGGCTAGTTGGTAGCGTGCTGGCTTATCAGTGCGGGGGTCGTGGGTTCGATTCCCACCAGAGGCACTGGTCTGTTTTCGCTACAACGCGCCGGAGGCCATAGTAGCTAGTGCTCGGTTGGGGTAATAGTATATAATTTGTAATTATATGATTTTTAATTAATAAAAAAACAAAAAAATAATAAAATAATATAAAGGACAAAAAAATTTGTGCTGATAATAATAAATGTATTTCGTAATATCATTAGAAATATGTTTTTTTTTTGTTAATGAAGCCAACATCAAAAATTGATTTTTTTGAATCAAAAAAAGTATGACAATCTACAAGAAATAGCAAAATTTCTATGACAGCGCCATCTAGCGCGAGATTTAGGTAAACATAAATATTAAAAACTGATTTCTCGACCCCAAAAACAATAAGATATCACAACTTTTCCAGAATAATAAAATAATTAAGCATTATTTTTATTAAATTTTTGATGATTTTTTCTTGTTAGAGAGCGTTCCAAAATCACAAATTTCAAAAGCGTATACAAAAAAATGTCGCACTATACTAAAAAATACCCACGAGAGTTGTTATCGAAAATGTCAACTTTCGTTTGCTTTTGGTTTTATCACATTCCGATGTTGGATGTTGCAGTTTATAATCAATTGTGCGCCATTCTTGTCTTCTTACTAATCAAGCAACGTGCACACAGCAAATAAATTAGTTGGAAATTGGTTGAAAATATCAAAAATCCTTTGCAGAACAAGGTGATTACTAAATTTGCTAAATTAAAACAGTTTATTTATTATTTATTTATTCTTACCTTACGATCAAAAATAATTGTGGTGATGATCTGTAGACCCAACAGTATCAAAATATAAAAATTAGTAAAGGAAATTAACAATATGTTTTATGTATGAATAAAATGTCAATAAAAAAATATTGCATTTTTTTTCATAAAAAAAAAAACAAAAATACGACTTAATCGATCAGATAAAAAAGCTGAAAAAACATGAGCTTGGAAGGTATTTATTGTTCAGGTTAGTACAATTATGAAAATAAATATGATTTTAGTTTTATAACAAAAATATTTGTCTTCTTTCAGAGCTAGAACATATTTGAAGGAGATTTCAAGATTTCATTAATATACTCATGTAATCTCAGACGGAAGAGCAAAATATAAGAAAGCTTGCAGTTTTAAAAAATGTTGACATTTAAAAATGAAACTCTGAATCTATCACGTTCGTTAACTCTAAAAGACGAACAGTTGATTTTCGTTCAACAATGAAGTACAACGATTTAGAGTCATCAGATGATCTTTCGATAAGCAATATGTTCGCTGACTTCTTTGCATCCACATATTCATCTACAGTGTTTAATAATAATAATTTACCATTACACAATTCCGGAATATTCTTATAAAAACATACCGCCAATTAACGAACAAACTGTTTTAGAAAATGTACTAAATTTAAAAAGTTCATATTTGGGAGGTCCGGATGGTGTTCCTAACTGTATCCTCAAGCGATGTGCCAATTTACTTTAAGTACAGTTATATTAGTTTTTTTGTTTTTCTATACATCGAGATTATTTTTATGTTATTTTCAATTTATAACGAGCTTTCAACCTCCGTATATTTACAAAAATAAAGCAAATCAAACATATTAGCTACGTTGATACTAGTATTTCGATCTGGCTAAAGATCTCATCAGAACCCGAAGTTTTAGAAAAGCTAGAGTCTCCATAATAGGCAGAACTTTAACAAAAAAACCTATTAATAATCAATTTTGCTCCATTCTTGTCGTATTAGTAATCAAGCACGTGATTAGGTCTTTTCCCAACAAGCATCATGACGTTACTAAACTTTGAAGACCAAAATGTTCTATTAAGTACCTTTGACTCATCTCTACAATAAATCACTTCAGCTCGGGTACTTTAAAGGAGTGTGAAAAGATTCCTTCATTTTACCTTTATACAAGTCTGGTATCAAAAATACTATGTCTAATTATAGAGACATTGCTAAGGTTAGTGATATCCAGAAATTGTTCGAAGAACTTGCTACTGACATATTGTCTCACAAAGTATGTTGCATTCTTTCACCAATTCAACATGGCTTTCGCAGATCTCGCTCCACGATCACCAATTTGTTAGAACTTACTACCTTCGCAAACGACGGCTTTGTTAAGAGAAAACAAGCGGGTTCTATATACACTAATTTTAGTTAAGCATTTGTCAAGGTTAACCATGATCTTCTTCTTTAAAAATTAGATCGCATGGGCTTCAGTATTTCGCTTCTAAAATATATAAATTCTTACTTAAAAAATAGAAAACAACATGTTGTTTTCCGTAAAACTAAATCAAGTTTTATAAATGTTTTATCAGGCGTACCTCAAGGTAGTCACCTTGGTCCTCTCTTGTTCACAATATTCATCAATTGATGAACAATGAGCTGCTGGATCTGGTTGATACATTTAACGATCTTGGAATATTAGTTGATACGCAACTTGATTTTAAAAGACATATTACTACAACTGTTAATAAAGCAACCGGAGTTCTTGGTTTTATAAAACGCTGGGCTAAGGAGTTTTCAGATTCTTATACAACAAAACAACTTTTCACAACGTTAGTGAGGCCAATTCTGGAATACGGACCTGTTGTTTGGGATCCATTCTATGAAACACAATCGAAATCCATCGAGTCGGTACAAAAACAATTTTTGTTATTTTCTCTCCGAAATCTCTGCTGGAATCCACTTCTGAATCTTCCTTCTTATGAAACCCGTTTACTTCTTTTAAGACTGCCTATACTAAGAAGTCGGAGACTAATGCTAAATGTGACATTTCATTTAAAACTAATAAATGGAAAAATAAATTATGAATACCTACTAAGTAAACTCGATCTTAAAACGCCTTTTCACGTAACAAGAAATTTCGATTTCCTTCGCCTAAAAACTATACGAACAGAATAATATTGGAAATATGGTTTTATTAAACTCGAAAGTAATAATATAAAAAATTCGGTCAAGAGTACTGAATATGATTTTATAGTATGGTAATTGCAAACGTCGAAAGCTGTAACCGAATGTACCTAAATTCGGTTGGCTACAAATTCGGTTCTTACAACGAATATGTTATCTGTGTGTGTCGAAAGCTGTAACCGAATGTACCTTAACTCGGTTGGTAACAAATTCGGTTCTCACAACTAATCTGTTATCTGTGAGTGGATAGGTCTTTTTATAACAAGCATCATGATGCTACTAAACTTTGATATAAAAAATATAAAAAAATAATTCAGTTTTACTCCGGCTCAAGTAATATTATTTTACAGTTTCTTTGTTTTTTGTTTTATATACATCCAGATTATTTTTATTTATTTATGACGAGCTCTCAACCTCCGTATATTTTTTTGAAAAAGTTTTCGAAAAACCCAAAAAATGTGTAAAACGGTAAAATATTAAAATCATTCCATATTCAGACCACACAGCTAGAAAATTGTGGCCATGACACGCAATTGGCACAGATCTTTTGCACTGCGTGTAATTTAAGAATTTTTGTTAACACTTTTTAAGTATTTGATACTGGAAGGGAAGCATATTTTCTGTTCTGTTTCTGCGAAAAATTTAAATGCGAAAAGATTTGGTTTCAAAACATTAACACCATATAAATTTTTAGGTATTGGTTGCACAGTAACAGTACACACAGACTGAATTCCTTCAAGTGTAGTGAGTTTATATTATACGATTTGGAATTATAAGTTGTAAGCTGCAAATAATTTACCCTTAAGAATGAAAAAAAATTGTATCTAACTAAGCCGACTTTTTGAGAAATTGTTATTTCGAGCGTTTATAAGTTCGAGGCAATCATTTAAATTACACAGAAATTTTGCAAAAAGAATGTTCATTTAATCGTTATAGTTAATATTCTTATCCACCGTTTTTTACTTTTCTATTTTAAAGAAATTATTGAAAAATTTAGTCAGTTTCGTCAATACTAAAAATTTACAATATTCGCTACATATATTTATGTATCACTATTATTATTTCGAATTGGAGTATTAAGATCTTATTATGTGAAGAAAGTAATTACAGATTTTGGACATTCTGTAGCAGATGTTTTAGAATAAATGTATGTTGTTAAAATTTATGTTGTGGCATGTTTGATATCACAAAAGTTTTATATTTTTGCCAGTTTTTTTTCAATACTGTTGGTTATTGTTTGATACTTGTTACTTTTATTTGGCTTATTTTGATGTGACAAAACTTTTTCATTAATGAAAAACTTTTTCTATGTTGTGTTCTTTTTTTTGCAGAGCCTGTTGCATATTCTCATCGCTATAAATGTTAAAGCATTATTTTACATACTACATATATTTTGTTTTATACAGGAAGCAAGGAATATGTATAAAAACGAAAAAGTTAAAAACAAGATTAATTATTGGCAATTTCTCACAAGGCTTAAACATAATGGAAAGGGTAAGAGCGGGGCGTAAAATAATTATAATTGAAAATTTTAAGCTTTTGTATAAATTGTATTAATGAAATTCATTTTCAGAAGAATTATACTTTGCTTTCGGGTCTACAAAATAATATTGATATTTAAAAACTAAACAAAAAAGTATTTTATGTAGTCTTAGTCCGATGAAAAAAATTATATATAGTCATATATAACTTGATATTATTATATATGCCTATATGTGTGGCAATATAATACGATATATATTCAAATCATACACTTAGTTTTTAAAAAGTTTTTAATATAGCGTAATATATCATCATATATCATTGTATCGTATATTATATATTAGCATATCCGATCATATGAAACAGATATAGATCTGTATATGACCATATACACTACTATATATGATCATATGTGAGTGTAATTGGTACAATTAATCAGAAATAATTCCATCACTTTTATATAAAATTATATATGGCATAACATATCACTACATATAAATTTATAAAGTAAAATCTAACGAAAAAAATTCTTACACTTTTATATATTTTAGTAGCTCATTTTATAATTATAATTTACTACAAAAAAACTACTGTTATTTGCTACGTAATGATTACACTTTCGAACAAAACGAGGGTCATGGTCTTGGGGGTGGACAATTATTTCCTTAACACTGCTATGTGGTTAAAGCTACGTAATAACACTGTTATATGGTTGAAGCTACGTGATTAATTGATACCTCATTTAGAAGCTATCGTGTTTTAAATAAATAAAAAAAAAAAACAATTTTTTGCCCGTAAAGTTTATTTTTTTTTCAAAATTTGCGGTTTTACCCTTTGTATTTTAAAAGACATGTTTTGTTTTTAATTTTCAAAATGTTAATAATAAATTCCACTTCGCCGTCGTCAAATCCATATCTGGAATTCTCACAGAATTAATAGTTATGGAACGAAATCTGAATAAAGATACTTAATACAGTCCGCGAAAGAACCAAAAAAATACAAAATGGAAATTTCTTTTTCTCCTTTCTCCTTTCTCGGTATTACTAGAAATTTTTTAATATTTTACAACTACACTGTAATGACGAAAGATCCAATGGCCTCATAAATAAATTTTATATAATTAATGATAAAACTGTTATCCGTGGATTTTTCAAAAAACTTTCTCTGTAAAACGAAAAAATCAAAGCATACAGGTCAAAGATCTTTGCTTTATGTGTCGAACAAACAAAAAATTAACCAAATTAGAGTATGTTTGAATCATACTCCTTAATAAAAAAAGGCTTTGTGTACATTTTTGGAAATCGTAAGCGCAAAGAAAAAATGCATTCTGCATACTTTTTGAGTCATAATGATAAAATAAATATTTTAGCACGCAGTAAATGCGGTCTGACATTTAAAGAAATATGCAAGGATAACAAAACACCTCATCCATTTACAAAAAAAAAACCTAAAGGATATAAAAAGGACGATAGAATTCGAAGAGTTAAAAATCAAACTGTGAGAAAAGCCATTAAAATAATAAATTTATACAGCATAATCAAATTTCTTCATGTTGTATATAAATATTTAATACCTACAAGAGTGTTTACAACGATTCCAATACTTGTTACCATCAAATCTTTATATTTAGCATATTAAAAAGTCATCTTAACATACATTATACCCAAAATTGGCCTTTACCAATTTTTGTTTTTATTTTTATTTGTTAAAATTATAATTTTTTGCATAAATTAACTTAAGTTGGAGTATCAAAAACGATTTATATGCAAAAAATCGATAATTGATAAGAATCGCAAAATAGTATTCAATCATTCAAATTTTCTCTTTCTGTACATGCTGAAATTAGGTACAAGAATTAATGACTAATTTATTAGATGAACTTAAAAACTAAAACGCTATGGTAAATATCCTTTGTCAGAGGGAGTATCAGTTCCATTTTAGGATATAAATTGTAGATTTATAAGAATATTTCAACAAGATAACACCGACAGCCGCAATGATATTTAAAAAAAAAATAATATTTACATAGAACATTTTTTTGTTTTAAAATATAAACAGCAGCATTCCAGTGCCAAAAAACGTTGGAAAATATAGTATACAACCATTATAAAAAGCTCTATGAAAGCCATAAGCTGTTTCAACACGAGAAATTCTCAAGAAGTAAAATTATTGGTTTATGAAGGAAAAAGCAATGACCTGGAATTTTTTCCATGATAGCGATAAATAGAATCTTTACTTATTTACAACGTTATAGCGTTACGTTATAACGTTTTAAACGTTATTTCAATTAATTGTGAAAATTTTAACAAATTTTTCTTTGTATGCTTTGGTAATTTCATACTACGAAGAAATAAATCCATAAAATATAATTATTACACTCATCATCCAAATGTCTTTATATGGTATTTCGATCATATGTCAATACCGTGCACATACAAAATATTTACAAATTTATAAATACCACTAGCTGACCAGGCAAACGTTGTTTTGCCTTCAAATTTTAATTATAATTAATTCTTTAAATCAAGAAATTTCTTTTACGCAAATAAATAATTAAAAAAATAAATTCACATTATCGCCTTTATTTGCTGAAGTATCCAATTGATGGACTCGTACAAAATTTAAAGGCTATATAGCAAATATAGAACCCTAGATATTTAATATTAATATTAATTTTGTATATGAGCTAAATAATCACTTTGTATGGGAGCACGCCCACTGGTATGATCCCGCCCAATTTTCCCATGACTATTCATAATATAATCAACGTGCACAAATTTCTAAGACTCTGGCTATTATAGAACTGTAGATATATGATATTAAATATTTACTTTGTATGGGAGCTGACACGCCCACTGGTCCGATCACGCCCATTGTTTCCATGACTATTCACATTAATAAATAATCAACGTGCACAAATTTCTAAGACTTTGGCTATTATAGTACTGTAGATATATGATATTAAATAATTACTTTGTATGGGAGCTGCCACCCCCACTGGTCCGATCCCGCCCATTTTTTTTCCTGATTATTCAAATCAGTAGCATATGGGATACTGCAATGTTTCAAGACTCTTGCTATCACAATAGTCAAGATATATGATGTTATTCAATTTATGTGGGAGGGGCCACGCCCACTTGAAATATATATAGCCGAAAACCTACTTTGGACTATAACCTTTCAAATGAAACCGGTTTGGAATATATATAGCCGAGAACCTAATTTGGACTATAACCTTTCAAATGAAACCGGTTTGGGCCAAATCGGTTGGATAGTTTAAGAGTCTATAGAGGACAAACATACAAACATTGTATTTTATATACATCTGTCCGAAACATTATTGTAACCTTATTATTCCATTTGCTGTTAATAAGACTAGTTGCTAAATAAATAAATAAAAATAAAATAAAAATAAATATATATAGACTAACAAGAAGAAAAAAAAGATTTTCAGTTTAAATGCTTTTGTTACTTCATGCACTGTATAATTGATAAAAAGATTTACATAAAAAAAAACATTTTATTGAAAAAAATAATACGAGTATTAAAAGTTTTTCAAAGGAGTTGCACATAAAGTGTGTTATTCATACTTGGGATTTTTCATTAGCATTGGAATTTCATTAGATAACTAATGCTAATACCAAAACAATTTCATTACAATTTAATTGTAATGAAATTTTTTAGCATTAGAATTTGTCCTGGTAATGCTAATGAAACCACACTAATGGTTAAAAAACGAATTACAGTTGTGCAGAAAAAGCATTTGTTTACACAAAAAAAAAAATGGTATCCGATAACACATGTTTATGTTTGCATTATCACGTAAATAAGTAAAAAAAAATGAAGTTATAAGTTACAAAAATTGATCCCGAGTGGATCTCTCTCGGACTAGCCTGTTTATGTTATAAGGGTATATTAATACTCCTATGTAACAACAATTTTGTCATTTTAAAATATCGCCATTTTGTAAATGGCTCATATCCACTGTTGCCAGGTTTGACGATTTATCGTCATTTTGACGATTTTTAGTACCTAAATTACTAAATGACGATTTGACGATTTTTGCTTCCAAAATGACGATTTTTTGACAAACGTTTAATATGTCAGCAAAACATGTTTATTTGCTATTATTAAAAAATCACCGGATCTATTTTTGGATTTTTATTATTTCGTTAAAATTAAAAACTACTTTTTATTGAAAGTTTGGCAAAAAAGTTATTTTATGGATTCATGTTAGGTTTATTTTAATTTATTTTCTGCATAATAACGGTAAAGACCACTGCAAATGTAGCAAAAAACAAATTAAATTTCACTTGAAAAAAGAACGACTTATATTTTAGTAAATTCAACTAGCATAGTCACTGTTCAAAAAATTAACTACAATTGTATTATTAATGAGTGGTTCAGTCAGTGCAGTAATATATAAACATACATTAATTTGTTTTATTTTTTAAATAAAAACAAAAATACTGTATAAAATGAATGTAAAATCATAATACTGTAATTTAATGTGGTTTGTTTTTTAAATGAACTACAATTGTAGTCAAAAATGAAATTTCTTCTACAAATGACTGTTTTTTCATTTAAAAATAAAGATACTCTATTACAACTGAAACAACGACAAATATTTACAGCAGAAGTTCCCTGAGTATGTGCTTACTTTTTTCATGGTTGGCAAACACTACCTTTTCATTATAATGGCAGTTGCCTGCCACGGCCACACCAATGCCGTCATGAACGTTTTAAAGCTACGATTCCAATAGTGGCATGTGCCTTTACAGGGTTTATTTCAAAATTATACCCATAAAATTTTGTTACATCAACAAAATAACGTTATAAATCGTCGTTTCGGTATTTTAGCGATATTTTGACTTTAACTAGTTCAAGATATTTCAAAATCACACATGATAAATAGAAAACTAAAACCGTTTACATAAGAAGAAACATTGGTTTAATGGAATCGCTTTTTTTTAATTTCCATTCCGCTATTAGTGTTACTGTGATACCCAATCGTTATTATGAAAAGTTATTGAATGCCAACCCTGCTTTTTTAATATTTATGTTTTTATGAAGTTTAATTAGTTTAGGATTGAGATTAAAATACAATATTTTTTAAATAAATAAAAAACATCCAAGTTTTTGCGAAACAAACATCGAGTTCAATTATTCTTATTTGTAAATCCAAAAATAAATCCGGTGCTTAAAAAACAGGCCTAATAATAATATAAATAAAGTGTTCCAAAGTGAAACTTCAGATATTCACAATTTATATTTGAAAATGGAAAAACATGCAGCAATAAACGATATTTAAATAAAAATAAATAATAATATATGTAAATAATAAATAAAATAATAAATAATTTTTAGCAATATTAAAAACCAACCCAAAATGAAAATATGAAATAATCAAAAATTTCACAATTTATTGTATTAAACTATGCCATCACATTTAATGCAATTTGAAACTTTAATTCGCTAATGGAAGTTCAAATTTAATAATTAAAGAAAATAAGATTGTTAAAGGATTTCTAAACTATGTAAAAAAAAATTAAGATTTAAAAATTGTGCTAATGAAGTGGTGTTTACAGAATTATGTAGAAGGAATTAACAGTTAAAGTGGTAACGTGCTATCGTTATAAAATATCATGATTTTCGAAGTTTAAATTACAGAAAAGTGTAAAAAATCGTATTATATTACACCGATAGTACATGAGCACTTGAAATGTGAATTACATTGTTATTCTTTTGTTTTATTAAAACTTTATCCCACTTGTAACAAATATTTTTTTGTTTTGACGATTTTTTGACGATTTTTTGAAAATATAATGACGATTTTGACGATTTTTATTGGAAAATTTGACGATTTTATGCTCAAAATACCTGGCAACACTGCTCATATCTCAAAAATAAGCGAGATATCGCAAAACGGACAAAAACTTCTTAAACCTTAACAAGAATCTATACTGTGTACAACACAAATATGTTAAGTGTTCCGATTCCATTCGTTCCCCATCGTTCTGTTTTGGACCAATGTTCCATTCTATTATCGGAGTGTTTAAATTGGTATTTTCACAGACGTATTTGGGTAAACATATAATTTAGACACTCTGTTGTTTTTTCATAAAAAATTAACCTATGGTAATCTTTCCCAGAACTAGCATATTTGTATTCCGTCAATTGTAATTTGCTAACTTTAATTGATTCATTACTAATGTTAATGAAATTTAAAATCATTATCATTAATCAATGAAATCAAATCAATAAAATTCATTACCATTAATTAAAAAAAAGCTAATAAAAATAATTTCATTACAATTTTTATCAATTAAATTGTAATGAAATCATCAATTAATTAGTTCATTCAATTAATTAGTCTCATGTATGGTGTCAATTAGAAAATATTTCAAAATATTTAAAAAAAATATATAATAAATAACAAAAACAAAAGAAGTTTTTATTATTTTTTTTTTAATTGTATATGTTTTAAGTACTTATGTAAAGCTAGAATACTCAAAGAAAAATATAATTTTATCAATTACTTACAAGAAAATGTAAAAAAATCCAATTGCAAAAGTTTTTTCATTGTCAAAAGAGCTTTTCAAGCGAGATAGAACTCTTACATCGCACACCTAATACAAAAGTGACTCAACTCAAAATTTTTAATTTTTCAGAAATCGAAAAAAAAAATATTTGCAACTTCATACCAATTGAAACATAAAGAAAGACATAACTGTTTTTTAGCTGCAGTTAACAACAACAAAATACACTGATATTTTTTTATAAATAACAATTATATTCTGCATAGTTTAAGCATATAAAACCGAAAAATTAAAATTTTGAGTTGAGTCACTTTTGAACTGGGTGTGCGACATGTGTTCCAAAAAACAGTGATTTTTTAATACTCAAACCGGCCTAAGCCTTTTTGCAATGAAATGTATAACACTTGTTCGGCACGAAAAATAAACAATATGTTCTTCTATCAACATTTTTTTCTTTGACTATTTTAGGCGATATGAGCCAAAATAGGTTTAGAGCGAATGTTAATCTATAAAAATGTATAAATTTAGGCATGAATTATTCCTCTTATCAATTTATAAATACAGTCCAAAAATTACACTTTTTGTGCTACTCAACATAAATATGTTTTCAAGACTTTGGAAAACTGTGTTTATTTCAAAATATTTTTTTTGTTTTTGAAAGTTTAAGAAATTGCATTTCATTTTGAATTGTCAGGTTTAAGATCAAAATTAAATGTTGCTATTACAAATAGAGAACGCTAATTGTTAATAAACGTAAGAGCAGATGAAAAAAATCTTGTGGGGATTAGCTGTAGAGAGAGTGCCACACTTTCCGACTAGGTGATCTTCAGCCTCATTCTAATCCACCACCCACAAGAAGCTTAAGGATTGATCAGGTATATGTTAGTGTTAGGTAATATGGAATAAAGGTACTTTCTTGCATATTTCACACGGAATTGAGGTAAAAATGTTTACCATCCAAATATTATAGAAAATATTGGACATTTTAACTCAACAAATTTTAATTTCTTTAAACTTAACCCTTAATATCCTGATTTTTTCTTTTGGGCTGAAAAAAATAAATGTTGTAAAACTTACAATTCTAAACAACTTTTGTTCTACGATTTTGTTCACAGGTGAGATTTACCTGTACTAGGTTAAAAATACCTGGTTGGTTCTTTGCGGAACCGCTAGGCACTCGGAGATCAAAATTAAATAAAGTTCTTTTGTACTACAGAATTTTTTTTAAACAAAAATAAAGAAATTTTATTCATAAAAATCCAAAAAATTTATAATAAAATAAAGAAATATTAGCATAAAATAAAGAAATAAAAGCGTAAAATATCAGAATTTTCCTTTAGTTTTGGTGAAACTCAGCAAAACAGTTTTTTTCAGTCGAAAAACACAAATGTATTCCACATTTTTGGCATCGAACTTTCGTTCGAGATGTACATTTCGGATTTTTGCAACGCGGCTTCCCTTCCTTGATATACTCTGGTAAATGTCCAACGTTATCCAGGCGTATGTCACGCGGAGGCAGCGGAGCAGAGTTTGGGCGATGACGTTTTGCAGATATTTCAACTTCAAGATTACTTTTTCGACCTTTTCCCACTCGTATTTCCGTACCAGATTTTGTCAAGCAATTGGCAACTTCAGACACGAACTCATGCAGCATCAGAGTCTTTGTCAATCGAAATGCCTTCAAACATTGTCGCATACTCTCGCCACCGGGAACGATCACCAACGATTACTGGGTCATCTGCAATACCTATAACAAATAAGAATCAATTTTGGAGTCAAACTTTCGGTTGAATGTTTTCATTGAATACCTTGATATGGGTTAATGTTTTCCTCAATATTTGGATGGTCCGAATCAGCATTACCCACTTCGACATCGACTGCTGCACTGTTTTGAAAGTCTACCACAATGTTCTGAACATCTGCTACGTCACCTTCAAAATGTTCATTACGGAAAGCAGTATGAATGTCGAAATCTGGGTCATTATCAATGTCGTCGTCAGAGAAATCTCCATCATCTTCGCTTTTTGACCACGCAATCGAATTGACAAACTCCGAAAGCTCTTCCTCTGTTCGAAAATCACGAATTCTACGCGACATTTCTGAATAACAACTAAAAAATAAACATAACAAAAACATTGCCATATGATTGCATGTTTACCTTATTTTTAACTCCCGGTGCCTGACGGTTCCGCAAAGAACCAACCAAAATTTCGAAAAAATTCTCTACAATTGAAAAATATAAATTACTTTAAACACTTGCAAAAGCTTTTAGACACTTCTATGATCACGAAAATATTTTTTTTATTTTAGATTTCAACGTTTTTAAAACAAAAATAATTTTTTGAAAGTACTCAATTTCACAAAAGTTTTTTTTCTTGAGGTTGCGACACACTATTGAATATAAAACTGTCAAATGAAGTTGATTTTTAACGCCGACAAGCACAAATGGTAGGGCATGGATCAATTAATGCTTTTAAAGTTGTAGCCGAAAGTTAAAAAAAAAATTGTTTAACAAAGTTGTATTTTTTTTGGTTGGTTCCTCGCGGTACCAGTAGGATATTAAGGGTTAATGCAATTTAGACGACCAGCTTTAAACATGAAAGAAAATCAGTTTGGATGCGATATATACAATTAATATTAAATCTAAGACAACATGATTTAATGGAAAAATAATACATCACGATGTGTTCATAATTAATTATGTGACCTTGGAAAATAGTTAAATTATCATTTCCGTTCCTTTCACTATTTATTCTGCATTTATATCCATATTTACTTAATCGTTTAAAATTAGTTTTATTTTGAATTTTTTTTGTGAGTTATAAACCTCAATACCAAATTATTGGAGCTGTCACATATTTTTTAACTTATCACGTAGCCCTAGTTTAACGCAATACTTATTTTCTGCGATCTTAAAATAAAAATGTCTCGTGGATTATATTGCAAAAATACTAAAAGTTACCACATCATATAAACATCTTTTTAATTCGAATTTATTTTAACCGCAGTTCTCAATTTATTTTATCCCGATTAAAAATATTTGATATTGGGCTACATATTTTTATATATGGTCCCATACCTTGTTTGATATTATTTTATCACGAAATTGGTTATATAAATTTGTATAAATCAAGATTAATAACGACTAATTGATATAAAGTTCGGTATATATGGATCGGAGATTTGGTATCATCTCGTAATGTAAAATAATATATTGTTATATTAAATTTTATACAATTTTATGCAAAAAGGTATAATGTCTAAAGGTACCCACACACTTTGCAATATTATGGCAAATATTATTGCCAGTATTATTTTCATTTTGCCCTACACAGTGCAATAAGATGGCACCATGCAAAAAATATGGCACCATATTTTGTCGTGGAGGTATATAAGAATTACACAATGTCGCCAACACACTATAAAATATTTTTCACATTTCTTGGTTAAGCAATAATGCCCAGTTTTTCACTTCGTATTTAAATGACATTTGGACTTTAAGTTCTATTTAAATACAAATGTCAGTTTTTAACTTAAAATTTAAATCATATTTAAGTGACCAATCTTGGACATTTAAAGTCTATTTAAATTGTACAAATATAACTTTGACAAATATGATTTTCACAGTTTGTTTTTTTCCGCGTGGTAAAACAAACAATAAAAAATAAATTAAATTACAGCAGCCAATAAAAATTCAACTTCGTATGAAATTTTCACTTCTCTTCATTTTTATTTTATTAATTTAATTATAATTTATATTTTATTTCTATTTATATATATATTTATATATATGTATATATTTTATTTTTTTTTTTTTTATTTCTATATTTTATATTTTCTGTTTTTTTTTTTTTTTTATTCTTTAAACAGCTGTTTTATGAATAATGATCATTAATTTTTTGACATTTCATGATGCTACCATACTTTTGTCGCAAATAAATAACAATTATCATTTAAGACTGAAAAACTGAAACTGTATTTAAATACAACTTAAATTTAAATGGCAATTAACTAATTGCATATTTAAATACGAAGTTAAAAACTGGGCATAAGAATCAGAAACTTTTTGATTTTTTCCAATATAAACATCACAAATTTTTTAATTTTTTGATACGAGCATTTAAAAAGTTAGCCTTATGGTTTTAATTTTGGAATTTTTTTTTTAAATATATAATTAAACTTAAACAGTTAATTTAAGAAATTCAATGAAAAGATTACATAACTTTTCAAATTTTTCTTTTGCATTTTAATAAAGGGTGTCCCAAGAAGAGCGCAATTTTTAAATTTTAAATAAAACACAGATATTTAAAAAAAAAATCGTGAAACTTTATTATATCGTAAAGTAGACAGAATGAGGTTATGTATGGAACAATATATCGTGCAGATGGCCGCCGCGGCTTTGCTGGCATGCACGCGATCTTTTAATGAAATTTTCAATGACCGTTTTGCATGAATGCTGCGGTATTTCATTAATGCAGCGTCCAATTTCCTCTTTTAAGGCTTGAGTCGTCGTCGGCTTATTCGCGTAAACCATCGACTTCAAAAAACTCCAAAGAAAAAAATCTAATGGTGTTAAATCGCACGATCTAGGCGGCCAATTCTGATCTCCAAAACGTGAAATAACACGACCGGGAAATGACTGATGCAGCAATTGAATTGTTTCTCTGGCTGTATGACATGTGGCGCCGTCTTGTTGGAACCACATGCCCTCCACATTCATTTCTTCAATTCTAGGCAAGAAAAAACTGGTTATCATTTCACGATACCGAACACCATTGACTGTTTGCGCTTGACCTGCCTCATTTTCATAAAAAAAGGTCCAATGATTCCTCCAGCCCAAAAACCACACCACACAGTGACACGTTGAGGATGCATTTGCTTCTCGTGAATCACTCGAGGATTTTCCTCACCCCAAATGCGACAATTCTGGCTATTGACGAAGCCATCAAGATGAAAATGGGCCTCGGCACTGAAGATGATTTTATCGGCAAAATCAGCATTTTCATGTTGTCTCTCCAATACCCAATTAACGAACTCCCTTCGCTGTCCATGGTCAGCTGGCTTCATTTTTACTAACCTCGTACCTTCTACTAGCAAACAATAACAATTGTTCAAATGTCAAACAATGGCACTTCGAATGTTGCCAGATTTAAAAATTGCGTTCTTCTTGGGACACCCTTTATTTTGTGTATTATTTGAAAATTGTCAATAAATACTTTCCCGCTTAATAATAATACTTGCTTATAATAAATAAAATTCGTCTTAATTATTAACATTTTTCAGCACATTATTAAATCATTAGGAAAACGGGCAAAATGTTGGTTTATTATTGCCGATTGCGTTGAAAATTAACAATGAAAAGTTTTTGAAAAGGTAAAATATATAATCGAGTTTTCATAGTTTTCATAAAGCTACTAAGACCAGCAATGGTTTAAAAAAATTTAAAATAGTGCATATTGGTACACTCAGAGAACTTCTGCTATAAATATTTGTAGGTGTTTGAGTTGGAACACATTATTTTATTTTTAAATGAGAAAGCAGTCATTTGTGGAAGAAATTTCAGTTTTGACTACAATTGTAGTTCATTTAAAAAACAAACCACATCATATTATTGTATTATGATTTTACATTAGCTTTATAGTGTAGTTTTTTTTATTTAATTGTGGTTTATTTTTTGAACAGAATAACACACATGACAATGTTAGTCAAATTTACTGAAATGTAAGTCGTCCTTTATTCAAGTGAAAATTCATTTGTTTTTAACTACATTTGCAGTGGGGCTTACCTTCATAGTATTCTGAGTGTATGAAATTATTAAATTTTTTCAAAATCTAATATTTAAATTTTGCAAATCTCTTGATATTGACAAGCATAATATATTGAAACACTTCAAACTGAATTTAACTGGTATTATTAGTACCAGTTAAATTTACTTCAAAAAATTAATAGTTGAAAAATATATTTATGAGAAAACTGATCCATTTTAATATGTGCTATAAAATATTTTAATTCCATTTATGAATTAAAAACTTCTTTTAAAGCTTTGAATAATCGTAACAGAATTAAATTTTATTCTGATATAAATTTTTATGATCTATTTCTAAGCTTGTTCTTTGTTTCAAAAAGCCACATACATTTATATATATAAACAAATAGATTTTTTAAAATATTTTGAACCATACGCGCTAATATATGATTTTGTATTAGGAAACTAAAATTGTATCTCCTCCACCTCTTTGAATTTTCTTTTCCATATAAAAAAATATCTGGCAAATAAAATATATAAATATGGTAATATACGTTGATATTTTCATATATGACACCATATCAAAAATGCATGAAACAAAAATACCAGATATAATTTAATATGGTGACATATATAACCTTATCCTGTCTCATAGAATAATATCAACCAAAATATCATCGTATAAAAGCTTTTTTCACGGGGATAGTATATTTTTTAATTAATTATTTACCATTGTGCTAAGTATTAATGGTATTTTCAGTGTATGCGTACAAAATGGTTATGGGCTATTGAAAAATTCAACAAATTAAGTTTTAAAAACCAAACTGAATTCAATTAAAATATCAAACAATACCAAATTAATTACAGTTAATATGGTGTATCAATTTACGTTTTCCTGCAATTGAATAATAAGCACAATACTCAATCACAATCAAACCGCAATAACATTTTACATTCAACAACGGCTGTATATTACATAACAATAACAGCACAGCCTGTGGCATAAAAGTATACGAATTATAGAAAAAAATATTGTAAATAATATAAAGTTTAGTTTAACCAAGCCGTGTCCAATGCTCTCTTCGAAACCCTGAACTGGTTCTAAGAGAGTTTCGAAGAAAATGTGTTAATAGTGGTACTTTTAATTAATTAATTTTCATGATTTTGAGCAATTTCAATTAAATCTTCAGAAGTTCTGTATAATTAACACAAAACTTTGTTTATACAGGGTGTCCGCCGGGAAGGTATACTACTTTGTTTTGCCGCCATTTTGGTAAAAATTAGTCTTGACAGTTCATATTTGGCAGTCGTGAAGTAGTCACGTGGGAAATTTATTATGGAAAAATATTCGATAAACCAACGTGTTTTAATCGTTAAAACATTTTATCAAAATCAATCATCGATTACTGTGACGATGAGAAAGTTACATGTTATTTCAAGTTATTTCAAGAAATTGTAATGTTGATTGGTCCTCCACGGTCGCCTGATTTGACTGCTCCGGACTTCTTTTTGTGGGGATATCTGAAAAGCAAGGTTTATGCAAACAAACCAGAAACGCTTGAGCAACTCAAACAAAAGGGCTCGCATTTGTGAGGCTAACAGAGGCGGACATTTATCTGATATTGTATTCCATACATAACTGCTGACATTAAATAAAACATTATCAATATAAGATCCATTCTCTTTCATTTAATTAAAAATTATAAACAAACAATGTACCTTCCCGGCGGACACCCTGTATATACTAAAAAATATACATTAAAAAATTTTCAAAACTCTTTCTCTTAAAACAAGTTGGCATACAAAATTTAACACATGTTGAGTACATTGGTTCTTCTTTAGTCTTTATGTTCTCTGGTTTAACTATAGCTAGCTATATGATATAGTCAACACAGAATTACAGAAATTAGAATAACATACATAGTAAAAGCATTAAGGAGAGTATACGTAATATTTTGTATTGATATAACTCATACGTCATTAAATATTATTGGGTTGTTCTTTCCTGCTCACTTCTACGTTGATTACAAATATATATCAAGTAATTAATAGTTTAAATGGCGCCGTCGTCTTTGGCAACCATTACCCAGACTGAAAAATACAATCGGCACGGTGTTGGCAAAGTGTCGGAGATGTTCGTTTATGAGTTGGCAGAACGTAGGATTAACAAACTTGACATTATTGTCCTGTTACCCGATTGATAACAGTGGAAAACCGTTGATTTAAACGAACTTGCCACCGCACAGTGGTTCCAAACACAAAAAACATGGTAATAAATATAGATGTTTTAAACTACTGGTCCAATCGGGAAATGGTGTTCCCAAAAATTGAAAAGCGGGAGCTAACCTTTAAGGAAAATGTTTCTGTGGTCACCCTGTTTTAACACAGGGTGTGCTACAGGGTGTCAAAGTTGACCATCTCGAGTATGAAAGAGCTTTAAAGGGGTATAACTTCTATAACCATGCATCGATTTTAGTGTTTTTTGGACTTTTTTAAATCTAGGTTACGAGACAAAGCAAAAACATGCTTCATGTACCATAGTAACTCTTACAGTTAAAAAATATTTCACTTTGAATTTCAAAATCTTCATTTTTCGCCTTGACTTTTTTAATAGTTTTGCCAATAGATTATTCATTTTCAAAGAAAATGCTCAAAATTTTTTCAAGTCATTCTAATGACCTTTCTTAAACTCCTAAAGAAAACTTTTTTGAATTATCTTAAGCCGTTTCGCAGTGATACTATTTTAAACTCAAAAATTAAAAGTGTGTTCTGAAAAATGGGGTTTTTTGGTCAGATAAGGGGTAACTTCACACACCTTTATATATATTTTGCTGATATTTTTGGATTAGTTTTTTACATAGTTTGATAGAGTAGACTTCAAAAATGCTTAATGGTATAGTTTAAAGCATTTTTGGATATGCACCCTACGTCCAGCATTGGTCGAAAATGATGAATTTTTGAACGGAATTCTATGTTTATGACCGTGATAAAAAAAGTCACGCCACTTAGAGACGATTTGAAATTTTTATACTGTAAAGAGATTTATTCTAATGAGTTTGCCACTTCATTTGCCGCCGCCCGCTCAAAAACGTAGCCTGGAGAGCAAATTTTGTGGAAAAAGTCATTTTTTCAAAAGCCTTTTTTTGATTTATAAAAAAAGCGTACTTATATTATCAATTTCAGCAAGATTTTATTTTATTTTTAATAAAACGTAAATAATTGTCCTACATTCCAAAAATCTTTTCGATATTGCTTATGGTTATTTTTACATAAAACATCAAAGTTCAATGTAGTATATCTAACTATAATTAATTGTACATTTATTGGCTTTTGCTTTCGGTAATGTTAAAAAATTTAAATAATTTCAGAAATTTTTTTACATATTATTAAATTAGACTTAGTTATCAATTCAACGATGCATAAATCGTTTATCTAGTGTAATAAATGAATTCAAACTATTGCGCTTAAATCAGGCATTTCAGGTCAAATTGCAGTATTTAACAAATTTATATATTCAGGTATACAGAGCGTGTTGCATTATATTTCTCTAAAAGGGTTACGGGTTTTTTTATTTTTTAATACTATTTCAAAAACCTAATAAGATATAAATGCAGGTAGAAAATGCGTTTTATGATGTAACATTTGCATAACATATTGTTTTAATGGGCTAATATAATGCGTTTTTTTTTATTTACCTATTTCAGTTTTTTGTTTTTACAAATCCAGTACCTGCTCGATTTTTTGTTTATAAAAAAACAAATATTTGTAATATATAAGCGTAGTAATTTTAAAAGGAGGTTATTTGAGTTAAGCAGTCATGGAGGTTACAATAAAATATAGCTCCCTTTGTAAAGTAATTTGGGATACTCTTGCCAATACTGATATACGATCGGAAAAAAATAGGAAAACTGATTGATACCATTGTCTACTCGTATGGCTTAAATATAAAGCCAGATGAAATTGAAAATTTTTACAAAATTTATGAAAAAAGGATTAAAGATTCCGATTATTCTATACAAAAATTTATGAAGAAGAGTCAAGATTGGCTTAATAAGGAGATGTCAGTAGTTATTGAACAGAAAAAAAGGGGCCCGCCCTAAAAAGATTATGAAGAGGTCCAGATTAGGACTAAGAAGGTAAAACAGGAAGAAATGATTAACACACACTCCGCTAATGAAATAAAGGATTCTTTTAAAGCAGCTTTGACACGTATACAGCCTAAAGAAACAGGGAAAATTGTCGACGTCCTACCAACTGCGTCTCCTAAGCGTTTGAAGCGCATGATACAAAGTATTCCAACACCAAAATCATCAACTTCCTTTACCAGTGAAGATGCATTAGCTCTTTTTCTAAATTTGGGGGTTAACGAGAAATAAATATGGTATTTTAAGAAAAGCTCTCATTGAAAAAGGATATGATATTTTTCCTAGCAGTAAAGCAATAAAAGAAACAAAAGAAAATATTTTAAAACCAATAACATCCCCAGTGCATGCCTCTATTGAAGGCGCAAAAGTTGAACTATCACAGTTAATTGACAATACTGTTTCTAGAATTATGTCCACATTTAGCAGCAAAGATATTGAAAGATGCAAGCAATCTGATGTCGTGTTAATGTTCAAATGGGGCTGTGATGGCACATCTGGGTTTTCCAAATACAAACAACCATCTGGAAGCAGCAAAGAAAAAAGTTTTTCATCAATTTTTATGGCTTCTTTTGTGCCGTTAAGAATGCGGTTGTATAATAAATTACCTTCAACCTCGTCTGCAAATGATATATGGACGAATTTAACCCCTGGATCTAAATTTTTATGTCGTCCAATACGATTTGAATATGTAAAAGAAGACATGATTTCAACACAAAGTTTAGTAGATTCAATAGAAAGGGAAATTTCGAGCTTGTCTCCACTTTACGTGGAAATATCTGGACAAGTTATTAAAGTTTCATTTCAACCACAACTTACAATGATTGATGGAAAAGTTGCAAATGCAATTACAGACACAACATCTACTTGGAAATGTAATATATGTGGAAAATTAAGTTCACAGTTTCATGAAGATAGTGATACAATTTCTATGAACGAAAACGCTCTGAGGTTTGGGATATCGCCACTTCATGCCAGAATAAGATTTATGGAATATTGTTTACACCTCGCATACGATCTCAAATACCGCCTTATTCCAGGAAACCTAAGCCTTTCCGTAAACAAAAACACTGATCTACACAACATGAGAAAGAAGAGAAGAAAAGAATTCAAGATGAATTTAAATTAAGACTTGGATTAATCATTGATACGCCCCTTCAGGGGTTTGGAAGTTCCAATGACGGAAATACAGCAAGGCGTTTTTTTCGAAGATCCAGAAACTACCTCCTCAATTACGGGTCTCGATAAAACCTACTAAAACGTTTTAAAGTTATATTAGCAGTCATTAACAGTAAAAAACCTATTAATGTGGCTAAATTTAAACTCTTTGCCAATGAAACAAAAGACATTATACTCACCATGTACTCTTGGAGGCCAATGACACCAACAGTACATAAAGTATTAGCTCATGCCAAAGAAATAATAGAAAACAGTATGTTGCCTTTAGGCGAACTGACTGAAGAAGCCCAGGAGGCCAGAAATAGAGACGTCAAACATTTTAGGCTTTTTAACACACGTAAGTGCTCCAGAATAGCTCAAAATTCCGATTTGATGGAATTTTTATTAATATCATCGGATCCAGTACTTTACTCCATAAGAACAAAATGGTTACCAAAAATAAGCATAGACATTGAAAAGGAAGATTCTGAATCTATGCATATAAACGACCTTTTAACTTTTGATACTTCAGACTACTTTGTAGAAAATGTGTAGTCCTTAGGAATATATTCATATTTTTAGCACAATTACTACTGTACCAGTTAAATTTAATAAAACCTTATCTTTAGAACAAAAAAAAAAACATTATTTTGTCTTTCAAATAAATGAATATAAGTTAAGGCATGTCACCGTCATTGTGAAGAACATGCCACCCTACTTGACAAGCAACTTAGCTTGTCACTTATTCTTTTTATGTCGCAATATCGTATTGCATTTACTTTTCGGTCACAAACCCCCATTGCGTTCATCCAACCTTTTTAATTGTTTGGGTGTCAGTTTCGACACACAAACATTTAATGATAACGCTTTCAGTGCATTTGTTTCACAATAATAAATTGTGAACGTTTTAAGTGCAATGACTTAGGGAAAAAATGCAATGAAAGCGTTATCATTAAATGTTTGTGTGTCGAAACTGACACCCAAAACAATTAAAAAGGTTGGATGAACGCAATGGGGGTTTATGACCGAAAAGTAAATGCAATACGATATTGCGACATAAAAAGAATAAGTGACAAGCTAAGTTGCTTGTCAAGTAGGGTGGCATGTTCTTCACAATGACGGTGACATGCCTTAACTACTCCCCCTTTTAAGTTTCAGACGTCCCTGTCTGACTGACACTACGAACCACATTGATGAGGTCAATTTTTGCCCGTCTCTTTGTTAAGAAAAATGTGATAAGGGAGATTATGAGTGCGAGTAGTATGACTGATGAAACTGAAATTACAGCATAGTAAGTGCTTTTTACGTTGGAATGAAGCTGGGAGATGGTATCTCTGTTCTCAATGTTTAACTCGTGGAGATATGGGAGAGACAACAAGGGAATGTGGTTTGAAAGATTAACGGAGTGGGCGATCGGGATCTCGGGGCTTATGAAATCAGTTTTCCTAAGGTTAATTAATTTGGTATTGTTAATAAGGAGGTCATGTTCAAAAGTAATTAAAATGTGCCCTTCGGGAGATTTTTTATTTCGCCTTGGTCTGTAATGTTTTGCTGGTTGGTCATTTATGATGATGATACCATCGTCAATTGGGTTAATGATTGGTATGCCGTGGGCCGAAATCGTGTTGCAATGACCCGTATTTTTGTTTAGTAAATTTTCAAGACAGAATTCATTTGTGTTTCTTAGTTGCTGACAAAATGAGGAAAAGGCTTTTCTTGTACAATTTTTTAGTATAATATAATTATTCATACACTTAGCTGCTACGCTTGATTCCAATGACAGAATTTTATTGTTACGTATTACTGGAAAAATTAATTTTTTATTGCATAGTTGCTTAATAATAGGGAATTTAATTAAAAAGGTAATAATTTCAGTGTTTTGCAAAATCTTTAGTTTTGAGTTGGCGACAATTTCGCTCGTGCTAATGTTCAAATTGTTTTCCGAATTTAGTATGAAATTTATTTCTGGGGCATCAAGTAGTGTAGGGTTAATGATGTCAGCCTTGCCAAGGGCTATAGATAGCGATAGGCTATCGAGTTCCCTTAAAACCGCTCTGTTCCTACTGCTTAGCAAATCATATATATTTTCCGAGTTAAGGTCTCGTTGTTTTGTTCCCTTAAGAAGTAGGTTGACGGTACGAGTTATGTTGTTGATCTGTGCCTGTGTTTCAGTGTTTATTATAATTTGTTTGTTGTTGGCAGTAATTAGTTCGCCCTGCTTGTTGCGAACTTCATTGAAGTCGTCATAATCTGGTGTGCCACCAATAACCTTTAGTGCGGTACCGATTATATTTAGACTTCGTGCATGCCTGTGGTGGACCCAGAGTGCGTTCAACATTTTCTCCATTTCGTCAACGTCAGATAGCAGTAACTTTTTCATATGGGAGTTGGGCAAGATTTGTGAAAGGTTTGTCGTCTCTTTAATGATTGATATAAAATTGGTTAGGTTGGTCACGTGAGCCAGGGTTTTATAGTTCTCAAAAATAGCAACCGGCCCATCTGCAACTGGGATATAGTGAGAGGAGCTGTAGTCATAAATGGTGGAATTTAAAGTTGGGATGTTGGTCCACAAAATTAGGATTCTGTAATGAGGAATCGTATGTTATCCTTATGAACTATTTTATTGTCGATTTTTAGAGTGGTTCCTAAATCTTCTTGTACTAATTTTTTGTTATAGATTTTCGAAAACTTGTTACCTAAACGCTTGTTTCTCTTAATGAATACTGTATCACCAGGGTTGTACGTTTTGTAGGTTCTATTTCTATTGTGATAAGTCAGATCGCTCTTTTGTTTGTCAGTGAGTCTAAGGTGTACTGATTTCCTAAGATCCTCTGAGGCAGAATGGATTATGTCAATTGGCCTTGCTCCAGTGGTGGAGTGAATTGTCCTATTCTATTTCGCCGTTGCCAAAGTATTGTCTCCAAAGGGTCGGCCATTGGGTCGTCAATTTTCAGACACCTGGCAATTTCCGTGAGGGTGCTGTGAAAGCGTTCGACCCTGACCATTTGAAAGTACTGTGCATTGGTGGTGTTATGAAAATATTTGCTCCAAAATGATCTTTTGCAAGTATCTTAATGGCGTTAGAAACGAGGGCTTTTTCGTTGTCGCATATTATTGTTCTAGTAGTGAAAAATTCAAAATTTCCATAAGGGCTGGCTTAATGTCTATAATAGCCCTTGAGGCTATGTTTTTAACTATTGCAAATTTGGAAAATTTGTCTACGCACGTCAAGAATAGTTTTCTTTCTGTGTTGTAGATATCCACGTGTAAAATCTCACCCGATGAGGATGGGATGGGCGTTGGACCTATTTCATGGCTTTTTGGATGTCTGCAGTACTTTGCTTGTCTGCATGTTTCACAATTTAGGGTTATTTGTTTAGCCTTTTTTCCTGATGTTTGGGAAATAGTAGTCGCGGAGGATTTGTTTAACATTTTCCGCTGGGGAACGGTGAGCTCTAGTGTGTTCGTTAAGTAAAATTTCGTTTTGATCATCAAGGTTGAAGACGTCGGTGACTTGTTTATTCGCATATTTAAACTTAACCGAGGGGAAATTCGTTACCAAATCATGCTGTATTTGTCCCAATGTATGAATATCACAGTGAATTCCATTAACTACTTGTGGGTTCACCACGTTCTTAATTGTGGTGGGGAGTTCATCAATACTTATGAATGAAATATAATGACGAATACGGTCTCGGAAAAGAATTTTTGTTTCTCGTTTAGACTCAGCACCTTGAACAATTATTATCTGGTTTCTAAAACAATTTATCGGATTTTCTACCGCTGGGATTACCGCGGTTAGGGAGATTTCGCTATTACAGACTTGTAATGAAGATTGCGAGGAAGTATCAGTGACAATATTGAGAAACTGCCTTGAGAGGGCATCCGCAACAACATTATCCTTACCTGGTTTATAATAAAACCTAGGTGAAAACTCTTCTATAAAAGCTTTCCAACGCTTAATTTTCGAGTTAGGGTTTCGTTCAGAAACGGCGAAGGTTAGAGGTTGATGGTCAGTGAATATGTTCAGCTGGTTCACACCGTAAAGATAATGGCGGAGTGTTTTCAGGGCCCATACGATGGCCAGGAGCTCCCTTTCGTTGGTGGCATAGTGCTCTTCAGTGGCTGAAAGGGTACGCGAAATCATTGTAATGGGGCGTCCTTCTTGTGAAAGGACGGCGCCGATGGCGTGAGAAGAGGCATCAGTTGTCAAGTCAAAAGGTTTGGCAAAATTTGGGTAGAGGAGTAATATGTCCTCTGAAGCGAGAAGCTTCTTTAGTTTATTAAAAGCTGATAGGGCTTCGTCGTCTAACGTTATTTGTACGTTTTTTGACTGCCGAGTGCTAATATGGCCATTATCACCTCGCAACAATTTGGTGAGGGGTTTTGCAATGGCTGCGTAGTCCCTTACGAATCCTCTATAGTAACCCGCAAGTCCTAGGAATGATCTAAGGCCCCTTAAAGTTCTTGGAGGTTCGTAATTGAGGATAGCGGCAACCTTGCTTGGGCAGGTTTTTATGCCATTGGTGGTGACGACGAATCCTAAAAATTCAACAGAAGTTTTGAAGAATTTAGATTTGTCCAGGGAGACCCTCATATTAGCCTCATAAAGTTTTCGTAATATCCTGTCGATATCATTTATATGATTCTGCTCAGAGTCAGAAAATACAATGATGTCGTCTATATAGACGTGGCAGGTATTACCGATTTCCTTTCTTAAAACATCATCGATAGCTCGCTGAAAGATGCTGGGTGCATTTTTCAATCCGAACGGTAACCGACAGAATTCGTATTTACCGTTATTTACGCTAAACGCAGTCTTTTCGCGATCACGTTCGATGAGATTTATTTGATGGAACCCGCTTTTCAAATCCAGAGTTGTGAAGAATTTAGCTCTTCCAAGGTTAGCCAAGATGATAGATGGGTCTGGAATGGGGTATTTGTCAGACACGGTTTTTCGAGGTTTAATTTTGTATAATCGAATACAAGGCGTTTGTTAGGTTTACCGAGCTCATCAATGCCTTTTTTGTCAACAACCCAAACGGGGCTGTTGTACGGTGACCGTGAAGGTCTGATAATGCCATCTTTTAGAAGTTTATGAACCTCGCTATTTACGAACTCGACCATAGACATTGGGTAAGCCTGATACCTGGAATAGACAGGTTCTTGGTCCTTTGTTCTTATAGTGGCCGAGATATTGGTGTTGAATGGCAGTGCTTCGTCGGGATTTGCGAAAACACTGTCATTTTCATGGATCATTTTAAAAAAAGATTCTTCAATATCCGAGGGAATTTTTTGTTCGGAGAGTGAATTTACTAAGTCTAAATTTAAATATTTTAGCCCTATTTGACCACCGTCGAAAAAAATAGTGTCTCTACCCGTGTCTATTATTGCGTTTGCGGCCTTTATCGAACTGAAGCCTATTATACCGTCAAAATAGGGTAGGTTATGGAGTAAATAAAGGTTTCGGTAGTGTTAAGGACATTTACAAGGGTTCCGTGGTTAATTTCCGTTGCTCCATGAATTGATTTAACTAAGAAGGGTTGGGATAATTGTTTATACCTTTAAGTTTGTCGCAGATTTTTATATAGCTTTTAGTGGCACCTGTGTCAACTAAAGTTTGATAGACCGTCCGCCTATTGTTCGTTCGACGTAGGGGAGGACGGAACTTCCTCTAAAAAATTAATATATCATTAAATTCGTCGTCTAGTACCTCGGATATTATTCCCGCTTGCCCATGATATTCGCCATCGATAAGAGGTTGCTCATTTAGGTGATTGATTCTCTGAAATTTATTACCGTTGAATCTACCTGATTCTGGATTCCTC